>BMAW01059831.1:438965-505669 GCA_019974015.1 Nephila pilipes | reverse complement strand
CCCCCCCCCCCCCCAGACTGTATTCTCAATTTTTATTACTTGCTTCTGCGTTATTTAAAAAAAAAACCATAATCGCCATTACCTCTGCTACACATTGATGTACTGATTTTTATAAGAGGTAAAATGCTTCAAATAGTGAATATTGCTCTAAAATAAATTTTTTTAAATACACTTTGTTATGTAAAAGAAATTTATTTGCTTTTTACCAATATATCAAAAATTAAATTTTTTTGAAAAACCTTAAGAGTCATTTTTTTTTTCTTAATTTAATTTTTATTAAAAAAATTTTCATTTTTTTTTTTTTTCTTTTTTCTTTTTTTTTTTTTTTGGTTTTGATAAATATGGTTAAAAAATTTTTGAATAAAATTTCCTGTTCGACTAATGGATTCACATTTAAATTGAAAGGTATTATTTTCAGAAGTATAGATGAAAACATTTGAAATTAAAACAATTAAATTTTTTTTATTTCTTAAACATTAAAATAAAATCTCAGTAATACTTGAAACTTTTATAATGTGAAACACAAAATGTAAATTTTTCTGATACAAAAAATATGTGAAGTATGTTTTTAAAAGTATAAAACGTAAAAAAAAATATTTTTACTATATATTTGGAGTTATAAATGTGTATTTTCAAAAGCAATAAAAAATTTCTACGCCGCAAATATTCGACTAATTATTATAGTGAAAGTGCTTCAATTGTAATAGTAACAGAAATTTAAATTATTTTTACAATATTTAAAAAAAAATTACCATTTAAACATTGTTGAAACTTTCTAACTAAGATTTTTCTTTTGACTCAAAAATATCTTTTCTTTAAAAAATCGATATTTCTTTTGATATCACACATACACATAAAAAGCTTTTTTTTTCTATATATATCTATTTTTTTTCTATAATATTTCGGGATTCTAAAATTTAATATATACCTTTCTTTTTTCTTCAATCTGTTTTATGAAGATAAGTAGATAAAGATGAATCTATAATAGACATATTATATGGTTTTCTTTTTAATTTAAATTATTTGGTTGCAAAACTCCTTTATAAATAACAGAAAAAATATTTTTAAAACTAACACATATTCTTTATTTAAATACATATTCGCAAAAAGGACTTCAGGAAAACTTGAGTTTGACCTGAAGAAAATGTAAAATTTCAATAATTTTTTGATTTAATATACACTATAGATATAAAAAATTGCAAAAATTCACGTAATTTATATATATACGATCTAAAAAAATAATAATTAGAATGTGCATATTTATGATGAAAATTATGAATAATAGATGGCGCTGTAACATAGCAACGAGATTGAGCAGTGTCGTTTACTAATCTCACGGTAAATTCGATCGCATAAGTGAGCTCGCTCGTTTCACAAAATCTAATCTTGTTTGCAATCTCGAGTATATGATTTTGATTTGAGTGCTTAGAAGGGGGTCAATCGATAGAGTGAGTTTCCAAATTTGTTTAAGATACATGGTAACAACCAGAATAAAACTTCTTTGAAATACTAAATCCTCAAACAAGAAATTTTGGGGAAAATAATGAGACTTATACTCGCTGATTTATCCTCAAATCTTTGATTATCGTTTTCTTGCCATAAGTAAAGGGAAATATAGATCGATACGATTTAAAAGTTGAGAGCTATTTGAATAAATGGTGAATACAATTTATGCATTTCGGAATTTCTTAAACTTACCTTTCGAAGAACGAGAATTTCTTAAAATATCGAAAAAGAAATCCGAGAACGTTGAAAAAAGCATGTTTGTATGTTTAAATTAAATTAAAAATAAAAGGGTTTTATATAATATATTAGAGTTTGTTCTGATTACATTAGCACCTGGTCGAATTAAAAATACTTCTTCAACGCACGCACGCACAGAAATAAATGAACTTCCATATATGGAGTTTAATGGCTCCTGGGGGAAAAAAATTTGCAAAACCGACAATATTTTTCGATATATTGAAATACATTACAGAATACAGAACAGAATACATAATACATATACAGAAATACATTACATATTATTTTCTTACAAAAACAATTATATGTAATTTATTTCAAGAGACAAAAATACTTAAAGTATTAAACTACAAAAAAGTTTATTTTAGAAAAGTACAAATTTGTATGTAATTTACAAATCTGCTAACAATGTCCTATAAATTGAATGTTTGTATCTAAAAAAAGGAACAAAAGTTATACTTATTTATGGATAAAGTAGTTAGTAATATATTTTAGGACATAATATTTTGCTGAAATCGCTTCAAAGTAACCTTCACTTTTATTCAGATAGGTAAAAAATTCTTCAGGAACGTTAGGAATTAATTTTTCAACCCGTGTCCCACAGTTTGGAATGCTCCCAGTGCTTTTTCAAAATGATTTTTCAATTAATTCATCTTTGTTGTAATCATTATCTTCGAGTTCATCTTGATAAAAACATTTAATATATCCCTGTCAGTGGGGTTATCTGCTACCAATAAGTTCTCGTTCTCGTGTAAGAATTGCCCGAATTCGAAAATTGTTCGATATAAAGAAAAACATTTTGATCGATTTATACAGAAACTATTCTTACGGAGCGAATGAAGAATTGATCTTTAGTGGCATCAGGGCTCGAACCCATGACTCATCAAAATAACGCCGGCCACAAGTCCGCGACCATAATCACTAGGTTACCACGGCTACCTGTTTTTATGAAAGCAGTTCTATGTACAGAAGTTCGAAATATAGAGATTCAATAGTATATGTATCCCTTCTTCTCTTCATATTTTTACTGAACTTTCTTTTGTGTGAGCTTTCTTTTCAGAAATAATTTTAAATGTCATTTAAGACAAAAATGGCAATAGATTTAGTTTTCAATCGTAGCTAATCTTATTCTGTTTGCAAATCAACAAATTCTATGTAGAAACATTCAAAACGTTTTTTTTATTGATCTGAAAACCAAAGTAAATTTTTAAAAATGTAAAGAAATACTTATTTGTAATAGATGAAAGCTTGTACATATTCATATTTTTTTTTGTTATTATGGTATATTGTAAATAATAAGCCAGAGCTTTTCGCATATGCCGATGACATTTTTATCTCTTACGAATTCTTATTAGATAATTATTACTGCACATTCATCGATGATCTCTATATAAAATACTTGACTTAAGCATTAAAGGCACATTTCCAATCCTCTAAAAGAATCAAATAATGTAGCAAATTAATTATGAAGGAAGAAAAATGCAAATGAGCATTTACTCAAAATTTTAAATTCAGATTGTATTTAATTCTCGACACACTCATTTCTTTTGTTTCAGAACTATTCTTAAATATTTTCTTTCCCAAACGTAACGTCTTTTAGCAATTTAATTTTTTAAATTTGAGAGCTTCATTGTTCTGTCTGACTTTTCTCTTATTTTCACGGGGTGTATTTTTATTGTTTACTTATAAATATTTCAAAGATATACATGGAGTAAAGAGGAATAATTTCAAAATTAATCGATGTGGAATTTTATGTTCTACATATCTTTACTGGCTTTAGTTATTTATCTCTTTGAAATGTATTCTCATGAATAAAGTTAAACAAACGAAAAGGTGCAGTTTGTAGTGATATAGAAATTTTTCGCGATTGAAATATTCGCACCAATATATTCACAAAGCATTCCATTTAATCAGAATTGTTAATTCGGTCAGATCAACATCGTTCTAAAACTGCGCTAAAGTTCTCTAATGAACCTCGTAATTTTGAGCCATAATCTAAGAATAAAAGTAAAATATGAGCGGAGTTCTAGGTCTCCTAATTACAGCGGCATTTTATACTAACGATATTTAAAGGTATTTTTGGAATTAATAATCTGCTTCCCTCATTCTTCCACATGATAGTCTATGGAATAGTCTCGAATCTACAACCTCCTGGCTACTAAGCCTCATCTTCAAGCTACAATGGTCCTTACTGAAGTGAAAGGTTCTATTGCCAGAGGGAATATTGAAATATACGAAAGCCTAGAGGCCAATCGCGATTTCATACAGCTTCATGAATAGCCGGCATCGAAATCAAATGAAGGAAATCAGTTTGATCAGGAAATGTGATGTACAACCATAATAAATATTCTATGCAGATTTGTTTTTACCATACATTCTCCATTTATATAGAACACTAATTCCAGGTCGTTACATTGTTATGGCATTTAAAATTTCTAAAAATATTCCGTAAAGTGCTTTAAAAAGAACTAGAAATATTCTAAAAGCAAAATTAAAAGGTATGTACTATATTATTATATAAAATTTACATTATTTGCAAGTAAATCTATAAGCTAGAGGTAATCGTTTTATACTGAACTGCTACTTCTCAACTTTATGATCAATATAAAAACATGAACATAAGGTTTCTCGAAAGTCAATGAATGAAAAGAAGATAATCGAAATGCAGCTAACTCTTATATTCGCAAAGAAAGAAATGTAGTATGGATACAAATATAAATAAAATAAAGAACAGTTTTCAAAAATTCAAGAATGAGAAAGGTAAATTAATAAATGCACATTTCTACTGTCCGGGGATTATTATTAGAATTCATGTTTTAATGGACAATATTTCCGATATACCAATTGAAAGATAACATATCATTAATATCGTGTAAGTATTTGATGCTTATTTTCTTAACATGTTAAAAAGTTCAATTTATACTTAGATACAACTGGAGGAAAAAAAATATTGTTTGATCCTGCGATGACGATTCTCTGTAATACTACTCTTATGAAGGAGAAGAGACATTTATACAGAGATTTCGTCGAATACCAAGGAAAGTTTCATCAATGACTCTTCAGCCTTGGCGATGAATTTAGAGTCAAAAGATGGAACCGGAATCTTTTTGAAAACTTAATTAGAGTGAAAGTTATAGACTTTTTCTGAATTTTCCCTGTGATGTCGCACCTGGCTGGAACAGCTGTAAATACGGATAGTTACAAAGCCAGAGTTAATCATTTTAGAATTGGCCAAGAAAAAAGCGACCTGAATTTTCCGGGAGACCTGTCGGGACTTCCAGAAGTTTTCGGTGTCCGAGCAAAGTATTACTTTGAAGATTGGCCTCAAGTGCGCACTCGTAAGCTGGTGAGCTGAACATTATTGAAAGTGCCGTGACTATTATTTCTCTGTATATCTTTATATTGCTGATCTGCTTAAGTGCTGTTTTAGTTCCTGTTGTATCGATAATCTGTACAAGTGTCGTGTTTCCTGATTGTGCAGTTAATCTGTCCAAATTTTGCTACCTGTGTTCGTATTGTCTTGAATATTTGCGAATGAAGCGTCATTTGTCCTTATCCTCAGTGTTGGATTGATATCCCTCGTAAATATACGAGTATGAATTTATGTAATAATATTTTAATCACTTTCAATATTTACACATATTACAATATATTTGTTAATATTTTAAATATTTTAATCCCCTTTACCGAAATCTTCATCAATAATTACTATTTTTTTCCAAATGCGTTCTTGATCTCGATCAATGCTTGTTCTGTTGCATTCGTTTCAGAAATACTTATATCGATTTTCGGCTCATTAAAATCACTCTCTTTTGGAATGACGAAATTATACTGCGTGGGAGAATCAGAAATTTATTCGCGGATGTGGGAAGGCTCTTTTAAACTCTCTCCTTCAGAATTCGATAGAAAGTACCAATTTCATAAGTCTTCCAATTTTCTCGTTCAAATTGCAGAAACACTTGAGGATTCTATCCGTGAAAGGAAAAAGACACAGATCGGATGAAAAGTGGTAATTTGTTTCAGTTTTCTTTTGAAAGAGACTTGTTTCTCAATTATTTCGAGACCAAGCTCACTTCCATGAAAAGAGAAATCTGTTAAAAAATTTTTATTTTGGAAAATTACATGTGAGTTGTAAAGAGGGCTTTGAGGTCCATTTACGTAGAATAATACCCATTATTTCCCATGAATCGTCTTCATCAGCATCGAAAAATAACCTATAGCTCTGAGTTTGGAATAAATTTGATTAGGTTTGTTATTCAAATATATTTGATTCTATTTTATAAGCATTTTATTTTATCATCTGTATTAAATACCAACAATATTATTGACCGAAATATATATTTAATGGTCAAATTTTATATTTCTTTTGTTGAAACTATTCAGTATTAATGTATTAAAAACTCTCCTTTCTCGTTTCTTTAAATAATTTCTCGATGCATTTAGTTAAAACTTATTTGTCTTTTTAAAAAGGATAATATTTTTTTATTTAAAGGATGGATTTTAAACTTTGATTATGAATTCAAGAGATGTTTCTATGAGGCGTTCAATATTGATGAATTGTCCAATATCATTACATGAGTGGTCTTTTGCCAAAAGTTACAAATTTAATCCACTAGATGACGCTATGAGTATATGCATAACTCGGTAACGTTGTAACAGAATGAAATCTCTTGCTGGATTAATAATTTTTAAAAATTCAAAGCACTTCTTTGATTAGAAAATATTAATCGAAATGTGATGTCAGAAATTCGCATATTTGTAAATATAAAAGTAACTTAAGAAAAAAAATCGACCTTCAAAATCATGAATGTTAAGATTCATTTCCAGCCACGTGCTGAATTCTAACAAATAAAAATTATGCGGGCTGCATCATATGTAGTTAGGACGATAGTTTTTCTTTTCTTTACTCGTCTTCTTTGAAAAAGCCATCTGTTACGTGTGATTTGTATCAAAGTGGTCATGGTTTTTAAGGTGACATCTTTGTTATATGCTTCGACACACAAAATAGCATTACTACAGATGTCATATCACCTTTTATGACTTATCAAAAATACTTTATTTCCGTTTTTCTTGGAAATTCAGCTATTCATCAGCTATGTATCATTTAATTATACTGTCACCTGGTTACGATAAAGACATACTGAAGATCTAAAATGGACCAGTAATCAACAGCACATAAAAATAATAAAAGAATAATCTAAAATCAATATTTTTTCTTAAACATTAACTTGCAAGAGGCATAAAAACATAATAAATTAATAAGCATAACGTAAACAAATTTAATGTTCTCAGGAAAGAAAATATTTCATATTAGGCACTCCAAGCACTTCAAATAGAAGAGTAATGAGGTGTAGTATTATTTTATTATGTTCTCTAAACGCTCTTTTGTCCGCTATTGGTGCAAAAAAGGGTGCGGTGATTCTTCACGACTAGTATTAGCTCGTTAGCGAAGGTTGTTTTTCATTATCAATAACTATGAGGTTAGAAATTTTAAAAATTAAGCTACGATATGTGTAAAATTTTTGTGATATGCTGTTATGTTGGCTTGACTGCAAAGTTATATATTGTGGGCCATATATAACTTTGCGTATCTGTCTGCGGCTTACAAGTTTGACACTCTAATCCTAAGTAATGCTTTTGTGAGAGTGTGTGCTACTCGCAATTAAAATTACAGTGTAAGTAGTCCGCAGTTAAAATAATGCTGAATTAATTATAGAAAAGTAATTGTTAGTAAAATTTGAAGGGGAAAAAAGGGATTTTACGCAAATTGTAATAAATTTTAAAGTAAAGGTCCCAACAAATTTCAGAAAATAATTTTAAAGATGTTAATTACGATAACTCGATTTTTTTCTTTTTAAAATTCCTGTTTACCGGATATTTTGATTTCATGAACATAATATTAATACTATGAAATATTTACGATCGTCCTCAAATTCTTGCTATTTTAGCTGTTTGAATGCAAAAAATTGCATCCGAAAGAGCAAAAAATAATGAAGGCAACAGCGGAGTTAAGATTCCCCTCCGATTTTTAAAAATATTTTTACTCCTATTGTAAATGATTCGTTTCGGGGTTTCCCTATCTTTAAAAAATATTCTAAAATATTTTCCTGAACTGTGGAGAAAATGCAATTTCAAACCTTCAGTATTTTTTCCTCTTTAGAATGTAGTTTTTTTTTTTTTTTTGCATTCAACTAGATAAAATGCTATAGGTTTGAGGACAGTAGTGGAAATTCCATAAGATTAACATTACGTTCACAAAACCAATGTAACCGGTAGACGGGAGTAACCGGCAGACTTAACAATAATTTATTTTACATTAATTTATATTTCTACTTACTTTGACAGCAAAGAAACGTGCCAGAAAATAATAAAAATCTTTCAAATCATCATGTAAATATTTCTCTTCTTTTTGTACTAAATGTGAAATAAAAACACAGTTTGAAAGCAAACGCTTTCAATATAAAAAAAGAAAGTTCACATTTGAAAAGGTCAAAATGTTGCTTTGTGTTTTATTGTTTTATGTTAATATATGAATATTTCAGGTTTTAGATGTTTTTTTACTATAGATACATGTATAACTATTGTTGAACATTTTAAATGTTATTTCAAGATAATTATTTCCTTCTTTTAATGAAATTTTTTTTTGTTTAATTTCAAATATATTTTTGAGACAAACTGAATAAGTATTTCCAAAATTTATTTGATTTTTTTATAATAATAAGACATGTTATTTCAATTTGATATATTTTATATTAAGCTTAAAAAAAAACTACATATATATATATATATATATATATATATATATATATATATATATATATATAAAACCAATTTGTGTGAATCGAATATTCATGAAAATATTATGTTAAAAATATTTTTGTTGTAATAGCATAAATACGCTATCTTAAAGTGGATAATTTTATTTATATTTTTCTCATTTCCATCGTTTTAAATTGTAATTACTAGTCCATACCAATGAAAATAAAAACAATTCTTCTCATTGGCGGACACACAGATTTCTTTTATGGGGATGGTGGATCATATTTTAAAAAAACATATTTCTTTCGCGATTAAAAATATTTAATTCTACTCACACTTTCAATAATTTTTTGCTTAAGTCCCTCTATCTTCCCAAGTTTGTTATTTTTTTTTAAAAAAATAAGACTTAATGCATTGTGAATGATGCTTTTGAGAAAAATAAGATTGACTAAAAAATTTATTACATTTTTACGGTAATATAAAGAAAAATGTAGAATGTAGAAAGTGTAAATAACATTTTTAGAGTAAACACCTCTGTAGATACTATTTATTCATCCTTCAATGAATTTATCTAAAATTGATCACTGATACTTCTATATTACATACGATTACATGTTGATATAAAATGTAATTTAGTAAAGTTATCTATTTCTTTCTAGTAGATCGTTATCAAAACAACTTTATGTGTTTGTATCATGTACGTGTACTGAACATAAGTAGAAGTTAAAATTATAAAAAATTGTTGAATGTCGTAAATGTTGGTACTCCATTTTTCCTGATAACCTCAAATTTTCTGTTTTTCATTGAAATGTCTAGGTATTTAAATTCTATTTCTGAAATATTGTGCCATTTTTTATGGCTACTTCCAGTTCATAGGCGGAAGAAAACTGTTTATTATTAGCATAAATTTTGGGACAAAATATACCCCAAAGGTTTTCCACGGGGCTCAAGTCTGAATTTCGATCTGGCCATGGTAAAATGTTAACTCTTTTTCTTTTTTAAACGATCCTAAATTGGATTTAGATGTATGGTGAGAAGCATTGCCCTGCTGAAATATCCTGTTAGCATCGCTTAATAAAAGCTCAAACAATAACATGTGATTACATAGCATAGCTTGATAATGTGAAGATTCCATACGCAATCGAATTCGCTGTAAATTGAACGATCCATCAAGATTAAAGGCTCTCAAAAGAAATAGGTTCCTTCCTCATGTCATGCCAATAGTATTTGTAGCCATCGCGACCTAAGTGTTAAATTTCTTTTTATCAGAAAATATAATTTATTTTCATTGATAGTTCCTTGACATGATATTTTTAGCCGACTTCAATCTTTCTTCTGGATGATATTTCAATAACATACATGTTTTTTTCTTCATAAATTTTGTATTAGTATTTGATTTATCACTTTTCCAAACTGTGACAGGAGAAGTTTTTTTTGCTGAAACATTAAAAATTTTATGAGTCGAAAGACATTTTTTTAGTTGATAATCCAAAATTTCTCGATCGTCTAGTATTGTCAAAAACCGTTTACTTTCAGATAATTTTATTTTGTTTGAATCCCTTTTATTGTTATAACATTGTGAATGGCATTAAAGAACGCTTCAATAACCTAGATATTTCTCATTTAGATTTACAAATACCCTTACAAAATAAAAAATTTCTCATTTCGCCCTCTCATAACTTTTTACTTTGCAGCATTTTCAAGTAAATCGTGGGTAGCACAATCAAAACTTGACCTTTGGTTCTCAGGTAATGCGGTCCTAAATACTAACGCATGCGTTTTAAAATTATTCTGTGTGGTACGTATAATATTCTAATTTTCTTAAATGGTTATATAATTTCTTATTGCTTTATATATATATATATATATATATATATCACATGATGACTATCATTTTCAGGTACCATCTGAAATTGCAAAGTGGCAAGGCGTGAAATGGCATCTTAAGATCAGGTATTGTTTGGCAATATTCAACATGGATATAATACTTGTTAAGTTATGTGAACTACTGTCTCATTTTATACATAATGTTTGTCATTCACGCATACATACATCTCTGTATAAGTTATTGCATTAATTTATCAAATACAGCTCTAGTACATAATGAAAACACACACACATGTGTGTGTGCATAATTAATTTGAAATATAAGGTTACAAGTTTGAAAATTTAAATAAGAGAAGAAAAATTATTTAAAAATGAAAAAAAAAAAAAAAAAAAAAAAAAAATAGAATAAGATTTTAAAAAATAAAATGAAAATGAACTTAAAATTAGAATAAATTAAAAAGGTCTATGCAAAGTTTTGCAAAGAACATATTTAGCCATCCAAAGTGGGCCTTTTTTCTATAATTATTATTAAAGTACTCAAATAAATATAAAGATTAAAGTAAACGATGAAATATCGAGAAATGGGCTATAGTAAAATTTTTTCCCGATATTAAAATTAAAGGAAACGATAAAATATTTAATTGAAAATATTTAAACTAAATGTAATTAAAATTAAAGCAAACGATAAATTATTAAATTAAATAATATATCAACTACATGTAATTAAAATTAAAGCAAATGAAAAAAAAAATTGAAAAATGATCTGGCACTCCAAAAGTGAACCACCTAAAATAATAGCCCCTTAGGTAGTTAATAATATTGAGTCAATATTAAAATCATTTGACCCCGAAGCATTCCAAGAAGGAAGCCAGCCTAAAAAAAACGTAGTTTGAATGGCAAAAAAAAAAAAAAAAAAAAAAAAAAGGCTGCTTTACAGCTTAAAATTCTGAATGACGCTATTTATTTTCAGTCATATCTTGATTCCAGTTTTCATATGATTTAAGGTAATATATAAATCTATAAGTAAATGAAATGCTTAATTTTTATATTTGTTTCATTTCAATGCAATAAAAAAATTGAGGAAAATTTATTACATGTTTTTGAAAATTGAGTTCATTAGTGGTGAAGGCAGGTATCAGATATATATTGCATATATTTTATTTCAATCTAATAAAAAATGCAGGCGAAAATTATTATGACGTATTTTTGGGAATTAAGTTGTTACTGGTGAAAGCAGACATAAAAAATATACGCAAAAACAAGATAAATGTTTGAAAATTGACCAGGTACGATTTTTATAGGGTATAGAAAACAATAACCTTTTAAGAGGCTAAAAAGAAATGAACAATAAATAATAGTTTTAAATGAATACTAAATATTAAAATATGAAAATGCTCATGTTAAAATTCGAACAAAAAGTCAGAAATTGCGTTGATCACAGAACCATTCGCTAACAGAAACACACAAAACGCAAATATTAATTTAAGTGAAACAAAATTATGAAAGCTAGTAGCCAGCTTAATTTCAATTATGAATTTCAGAGAACATGCCAAATTTATTTTTCTCATAAGTTACAACTAACTCTAAGTTTTATTAATTAGAACTAGAAATATGACAGATGCGTGCATGAAATACAGAAAGTTGTAAATTTCCAAATCGATCACAATATAGTATTACATTAGACATAACATTGCTAAGAACAATATGTTTAAAAATGAAAATGGTAGTTACTGGTTGCAATAATGTAACAATGGGGTAAATGATGCAACACGTTTTTCTACCAGAGGATTAAGTTTAATTAATGAGAGACTTGCATATTTTCAAGTAATGAAAAAGAATAACGTTTATGAACAGAGAAAATGGCTCCTGTTGGACCCTTGCGAAACCCAAAGAAACAAAAATTAATTTATGAGAAACAAGATTTTGTAAGCTAAATTCAACTCAATACTGGACTCCATATTAGTTACGTAATATACCCTAATATACCCTAGTTTTGCCGAAAATTCCATTATATTATCATAAGAAGATACATCTGAAGTTAAAATGCTAAATTTATTGTAAATATGCTGTTAGTCTTTTGATTTTATATAAAATGTATAATGTATTTAAAATATTATCCAATTCATTTGACATTTAATTGAAAGTACTTTATTTTGTCTGGTGTTATTATGTCTAACGTCAGGAGAGTGTTCGAAAATATTTTAAGCTTTCATGCTTGTTATAAACTTGTATTCTTATGATGAATAATGTATTATAAACAATATTTCGAGATGATTGAAATATCTCAATATTTTTGTTACATATAGTATTTTTGATCGGACAGTTTATTTATTCTCAGTATTTAATTATTATTTAAGATTATTTTTAATTAAATCTATTAAAATGGCGATGTTTTCTATATCAATCTCGTCAATGATGCTAGAGGTATAAAATGCCATCAATTCCAGCTCAAATACAAATAAAAGCTCATTAAAGTAGACTTCAGTATTTGATTTAAAAATAAAAAAAAAAACATCCTTTATCAAAAGTAACTTTAGGCTAAAGGCGAATTCCATGAAAAAAAGTAAGTTAATAGTTGTCTTGTTTCATTACGAGCAACAAATTTAAACCCGCAATTTAAGATATTTGCAATTCATTTATTATTACAAAGATTTAAGATTAAATGAAAATCATTGACTCTTCTGTATTCCATAGACTATCATATATTGGTAATTTACTGATTTTTTACTAATTGCTTTTGATTAGATGAATGCATCGGCATTTTATAGTTTTACCAATTATTCTTACATTAAATGAGATATTTTAAGTCTTGATTACTAGTCATGAAATAAATCTGATAAATTCTTAATTAGAATTTGTCAAAATTTGTTTTGAAAAAGTAATTTGTCAAAATAAGGAAAAGAAATTCTTAATTAGAATTTCTTTTCCTTATTTTGACAAATTACTTTTTAAAATTGAATTCTCGTAAAAGCAAATATATAGGCAAACATGAATGAACTTCAACTTCAAAATATGCGAGTAATTTGAACTCTTGATCATTAGAGGAATAAAAATTTATACGCATGTAAAATATTCATCTTTTACAATTATTCATTTCATAGATGAGTGGATGGGTAAATATCTAACCTGTTTCATCCATTGATTCTTTCGATTTGTCACATTTTTGAAGTTCCATTGCATATGCTTATTTTTAACAAAAGTTCATAAACATGGAATGTAATAAGTCTTATCGATAGTGCATTTCCTGCACTTAATTGATTGAAATAATTGATGAAATTTTTTAATTGTAGAGCTTTATATTACATGCTATTCATTTTTTTTCTAATACGCATCTAGCGATAATGCATTTTGTTATTACGGAAACTTTTTCACATTGATTCAGCAAGCTTGCAAACAACTTGTTGTTTGTGACCTCCATGCTTACACTCGAAGAAATTAATGGAGCATTGAGGTTATGATACATTTCGGGTAGTGATCTGTTATTATTGATGGGAACGCGTGATTCTGTCTACAGGGAAATTCTTTGTGAGGTTACGTGTAAAATGTACTTGTTTATCGTTAATGATGTTATTCATTGTATATCGGTTGTTTATGCAACATGAAAATGGAATCTACACGAACAAACATTTCCGTGGAATATTCTTCAAGATGATTTAAAAAAAAAAAATTTGGTTTAACTATGTACAAAGTATAATCTACGAATTATATTTTACACTTTTGTAAGTATTAGCAATATCTTATATGCTACAGTTACTAAGGAGCATATAAATTTAATAAACATTTGCATTGTACATTAGATCATATTAAATTTTTTTTATTTGTAACATTTGTTTAATTCAGTCTAACGTAATTTTCTCTATAAATCTTGTGACAAAGAAATATATACTCCAGTTGGGAATGCTTTAATTTTATTTTTTATTTTTTACAAAAATTAAGTTTGAAATAAATAAAATCAATCGATAAGTATTTATTTAATCACAAATGTATTGAAAAATAATGCATTATTTCCATTTTCTAGTCGATTTTAGAAAACAAGTTCTGTATAAATAATATTTACTGCTTTATAAATATTTTTATCATAAAATTAGTGTTTAAGTCAGTGTTAAAACCTAATACTGAATTTTTTATTTAAAATTTCAATTTTCGAGTTTTTACCTTGAATAAAATTCTTCCTTCTCCTGATAACAGTTTTATTAGTTTAATAAAAATAACAAATAATAATTATTTTTTGTTTAGTTTTTTTAAACAGCACTGTTATTTTTGATTTGTTACTCGAGAGAAAGAAATTCGATACTTGTTTTTTCTTGTCACCGAATCAGGAATTTCGAAAAATTAAAACATCTTATATTTAAAAAATATCTCTTTCAAATAAATGATGCTTACAGTTATATAAGTTTTTGAAAGGGTAATATATTATTAATAAGAGAGCAAGTGTATCCTATCTATTTTAAAATATTTGTACTATTATGATGAGATTTAGATTAAAATATGTTTGCTATATGTACGAGTATATCTCCCTAAATCAATGACGAAAATATATTTCTTATACATATTGGAAATGGAAAGAGAACGATTAAAATTAATTACAATGTATGAGAATAACATTGTTATAATGAAATTGACATAAAATTTAGGGAATTAACTTGTTTGCAAAATTCTAGGACTAGTGTAAAACATTTTATCATATACTCTCAGGCATATATAATTCAAAACAATATTGTGCTTATAAATGTTATTTGCCTTTTCGGAATAATAATATATGGTATGTAGGCTTAATTAATGAATAGTATATAATATGTAGGCTTACTTACTATATTTGGCGTAACATACAAACATTTTATTGCGAATAAGCACCAACCTAAAATGACATCTTAGACGAATGCAAATTTAGCTTAATGCGTATAAAAAGTAAATTCTACGTTATTATGGTTTTTTTTAAAAATCAATAAATAAATTTTTGGTAAAAAATTTATTTTAGTTATTTGTTATTTTTTAAAAACGTTTTTGTATGAATCTTGAAATAATGCGATTTAATGCATTTTGTTATTTTCAGATAAATCGTATCTAAAATCAAATGTCGAATTATAGTTCTGATAGATTAAAAATACTTATACGTAAAATTACATTTTTCATTTGTTGTTAATAGATTTAGATTGAAAGATGTTTTTTTTAAAATATATTTTACGAATTTATTTAAAAGAATCAAAGAACAATTTTCCTTCTTTTAACAAAATCGTTAACATAACACATCACCTAGAATTTTTTAAGAAATTTATTGTTTTATTGAGTCTTCTAATAGTAATTGGATATACGAAGAGAATTCATGAGAGACATTACTTTTCTGTTTTACTTCCCATTTTATGCAATAAAAAGTAAAACGATTTTAATGTTTATTGCGACTAATTAAAGTTCACGAGCATTTTAATGCATATAACTGATTCATTAAAATTCGACGTGACTTTTAATACTTATTGGTTTCAAACATAAACAAGAAGCCGCCATCTAATTGAGCGTAATGACTATTTATTTATTTTTTTCTCCTTTCTTGAAAAACAAAACGATATATTTGAGTGTTTTTAGTGAGGTTCTTTATGGTTCAAATAGAAGCTGGTCAAATTTGCATAAAATTGCTCGTAAAAAGTGGAAAATACTTAAGCGAAGATTTTGTTTTAATACGACAATCTTAAATCGAGATAAAAATGTTTAATTTGTTTGAACATTTGGAATTTTTTTATTATCTGGAGATTCATTATTAACGGAAATATTTAAATATTGCATACTTGAAAATCATGACTAAAAAGGATTTTTTATAAACTGAATTTCAGACTTTAGATAAAATTGAATCAAAATGTATTCCAACTTTAAATGCAATGTTAAAACAAGGTTAGAAATAGAAATAATACAAAAATTTATCTGTAAATTTATACTTCTTAAAAATGTTTTTCTCTTTAAACATGAATAATGTTAACAAAGTAATATTTTCGTCGAATAGTTTTGAATCAACCTTTATTTAAAGTTGCGTCAAGTCATTTGCAGTAACTTCATAATTTTGAGCCATGGTCAAATGACGAGGGTGATACATAAGCTAGTGCTTTATTAAACTGACTTCCACACCACACCACATGAAAAGTACGAAGCGCAGCTCCAGCGATTGTGGGATAGCCCCAATCATTTCGCACAATAGGGTTTTGATCGATTTAGGACTCGAACTAAACACAACATTAAAAATCAGTCAATGATTGCGATATTTTCACTTTTATCTAATCATTGGATAAAAGTGAAAATATATAATTTACTATTTGTTTGGAAATAATTAAATAAGATTAAATGATTAGTATAATTTCTTCGAATGCCAACTGAAAAGTAATTAAACATTTTTATCTTAAAGAATTAATATTTGTAAGGAATTTATGAGAACAAATATGGCAACGATGAACTGTTAAATGAAAAACTGAATAATTCTGCCATTTCAAATAATTTTAAACTTCTCTATTTTTTAAGTTCTATAAAAGTATAATTAATAAACATAAGCGCTCTCGAAATAACACAAACGCATTGTCTCCCATTTTAAGCACCAGAAAGAATTATTTAAAATATTACATAAGTTTTTTTTATATGTAGTCCAAGAATCCAAAAAATAATGAAATAATTTGGTGGCTTGTCACCTAGAGCAAATTTCTTTGCAGCGCAATCGAAATTTATCTCAACAAAATCATCCGCCAGCACCAGCTGAAAAAAAAAAATGACGAGGAAAAAATGATTTTTGCCCAAAGGCTTTTGGTCAGAATAGAGGTGGACAATGCCTTTCAATAGATTTTTTTCCGAAAGGAAATGAGAATTCATTTTATCTCGAAGAAGTAGTGAGTACTTAAAGTTTTCAATGTAGATTTCATAACTTTTCATCTTTCAAACATATTCTGTCATGTTTAGCAAAAATCATTGTCAAATACGGGTGTTTATGCAAAAATCTTTTTTAAAATAATGAACACATTTTTGTAATTCTGAAATTTTAGTTAATGAGATGCTAAGAGTAAACGATGTCTTGACTTCTTTCGAATGTTAGCTCTTTTTTCAAACACATATTCTGGGGGATTACACAATAGCCATTGGATTTAAATTTACTACATTTAAAAAAAAATATTAAAAAATGTAAATGAACAAAACTTCATGAAAATAGGAAAACTTTTCAATTTTGTTTTCAAACAGTTACAAATATTCATACGTCCTCCTTTTCGTTACATGATGCGACCACGGTTGTCTAATGGTCATTATCGTGGATTTACGGTTGACATTTCATCGAGTCGTGGGTTCGAACCATCACGCCACTGGACCCACCGTGTAGCAGGGCTGATGCACATTAAATCTGTCGAGGTCCCAAGTCCTCCCGTTGGTGTAGTGTGGAAGTTTGGAAAAGAAATTGTTTACTCAGATGACGCCCTCGACACCCGACTGAGACTCATAATTATGAGATCTTATCGCCTTCGTGTTGCTTCTCAGTGTGACGTAAATAAACTATTACAATCACATTCGTTACATGACAAACATCTGTACAGAAAATGCAATCCTCGCCACAGATGTCGGACGATGTCCTTATCGCTGTTTGTATAAAATGCGGTGTGGTTTCGGACGTAATCACCTATCACCTACATAAGATCTTAGAAACGATTGATTGTAGAATACCCTATTAGCAAGACGTATTGATTTCTCAGAGCTAAGTGTAAAACATCCTCAAGCATCCACTTCGTCGTACGAAGCGCTTTGTCTACCAGGCTTTTTTTCTTACATTGTGTTCCAATGTAGAATGCTCTGATGGCCCGATTTATATGATATTCATATTTTCTTCAGAATGCTCTCTACTCTGAAAGAAGAGGCGAAGATTTCGCATGCTTTAAAACACAAAATGTTTCCTGGTGGGTTGTCGCCACTTTGAGGTATGTGACGCAGAAATTAAACCGTTGCCTACCAGAAAGTAGGAATGAATTGGAGCTCATCTCGTGCATCATACTGAAAAAGGGAAAATATAGAAATAAAAATATAACATCAGATTCTTCGTTCTTTTAACATTTAAGAGTACAATTAATATTTCTGTAGTAATAACATTTTAAAACCTGGTGATTATTTTGTAATCACACTGCACATTAACTAGCGAATTTTGTAAAATTTAATGCAAGTTCCAGGATTGTTTAGCTAAACCTAAATTTCGAAGTAACATTTCAGAACCCCTCGTTCATAAAAATAGAGAAATCTGAAACAGACAAAGTAATGTTATTTAGAAAATCCTTTTTCATTTTTGGAAAGGATGGAAATAAATTTTTAAAAAGTTCTACGAGCTTTGATAATGAGTAGCTTTGAATGTAACAAATGACTGCGGTAGCCTAGTGGTCATCGTTGTGGGATCGCGGCTGTCGTTTTCTTTTGTCGAGTCCTGGGTTCAAACCCAAATGACACTAAAGACTCACTGTATAGTGGGTCTGATTCATGTTAAATCTGGTTGAGGTTCCCCCGTTGGAGTGGTGGGAATGTTTGGAGAGGGAAAGGGAGGCTCTGATGTCGTCTTCGTCACTTGACCAAGTTCAAAACACTTAGATCCGTTGCCAACAGCCCACGTGTTGCTTCTTAATGTGACGTTAATAATCAATCACAAATTCAACTTAACTAGTATTCTAATTATAGTCTGCGAGTTTAATTTGACATTTTTTTTATTGGATTTTTTCATAAGAACATGAACTGAACTCTGAAACGCTTTTTTTAATAAAAAAAACATTAAATTCAACAAAAATTTTTTTTGAATAAAACTTAGCTTAACTTGTTACACAGCATTAGTATAGATTTCTAAATATAGATATTTTTAAAAAGTAATAACTGATTTATCTAATTACTATCAATTTAAGTTAATATAATAATTAACTAAATTGATAGTAATTAGATAAATCAGTTAAGTTAATATAATAATTAACTAAACTGGATAATTATTTTTAATTCTAACATGCGCAGCAGTAGTAGAATGCAACATATAATTTAAAAGGATTGACATTTTCTTATTCAATGTATTAAGTTATCTTTACGTTTACAGTATTTTTGGATTATTTACCTAAATTTATACGATTGAAATTAAAAGTTTGAACCAATATATCCCTTTTGCTTGGATCTCGTTAAATCGAATGTATTTAAAAATCTACATCCCAATATTCATCGAGAGAAAAGAAAATATCATCGACTTATATTTTAATGATTTTACTTTGTTGTTGAAGTTTAAGTTTATTCTTCAACACTTATGTTTAGAATAGATATGTTTGTGTAACTGTTTTTTAATCAATCACAAAAGCAATCTGGATGTTCTATTGTAAATAAGCGTATTTTATCATATCCTTTAATTTATTGATATTATAAGTATAATTATTTTGTTACATTTTTCTGAAGAAATTGTGGTAAAAATATCAGTTTCATTAAAGTTACTTCATAAATATATAATATTCCGAGATTATTTCCTTCACTTGATTGCTCCGTCACTATTCAATAATTAAAGAGTCACTAATCAACACAGTCATTAATAAAGTCAAATCAGGCAGTAACTCAACTTGAGTTGATTTGAGTCTCAAAGTAATCAAAACACTATATGCTTATTATCGGGCCTTTTGGAATAACCATTACACATGTCTAAATCTAAAGATAATGCTATAAATGTTACTTAATTGTTTTTGGATTAATCAGGTCCGAGTTCATAGTAGAAATGTGGGTTCGACTCTCAGGCCGTATTTAGATCTTCACTAACTTCGATCCCATGTCTCTTTACTCTTGTCAGCGTTGGCATGACTTTTAATTTCTTCGTTGATAACTTCCCCTCCTCTCTCTACCAATTGAACATATTTAACACTTCTTTGCTCATAAATACATCTCCTCAATCATATTTACCTCAATAATTCACTTCTAATTTACATGAGTCACGTTTCACTAATGGATTCACAATTCAGATAACAATATATTTTAGTCCTTTAGTCGATGTTAAATATGCGATAGAATCCCATAATGAGCGCATAAGGGAATTAAAGGTGTTTAATTTTTATTATTTAAACATTTTTCCATGCTGAATCGATTAATATTCATTCGGTGGATTTATTATGATTAAAATATTCAGAAATTTTTTGAAAGAATTATAAATCAAAGCAAAACTACGTATAATTGGTCGAAAGTTGTGTTTTGAAACTCAAAAAAATAGGTTTGAAATGATACTCAAAAGTTATGAATTTTATTAATATTAATATTTCAAATTAAAAAAAAAATTCTGAAGAAATTTTATTCAGCCCATTGGTAAGAAGATTTTAAAAAAATACATTTAATGATACATTAAGATATTCAATCTTAAAAATACCCAAATTTTGATTTTTCAGCTTGTTTAAAAATTACTCGGGACCACAGCTAAAAATAGCTTCAATGTCCTAGAGGGGTCTTCGAAAAGGACATTCAATGAAAAATTCATTCATACCGATGTCTGCAAGAACAAGTTACAAACAACTTTAATTTTTTAAACCTTTTTTTCTCCTTGAGGTTAGCAAGCACTCAATGGGAAACTTATCACCCAGCCAGTTCCCTGAGTAAGGCCTCTGTGAACTTCTTGATTATACTTTCAAACAACAGCGTCTTTTTAGCAGAACCTTTCAAACCCACCTTCAAACGAAGAAAGTTATGCCGATTTAATTTCCTAGAAAAAGACCCCCCTCTTCTCCTTGAACTCAGGAAATGAAACTAACTGGTTCGCTGTCGAAAAAGTCGTCAGACGAGAGGGAAAAGCCAAAGTTTTTACCACGATGGGTCATCGACCTACTAAAACGTCGACCATGACAATGAAGAAAAGTGCAGACCTTCCTGGAATTGAAACAAAATTCAAAAGCAGAGAGTTCTTTGTTTCTCTCCCCTTCCTCTTCATTCATTCCAAAAAGAACTTTAAAAAAAAGAAGGAAGTTATCGTAAACTGTTCCTCGTGGCCGTCGAGAGTTGCGGATTGTTCAGAAGAACGAAGACAATGGAAGCAATCAATTGTCGTTGCATTATCCTAGATTTAGAAAGATTTTTCAGATAAATGGTTTTATGGCGGGGAGTAAATCATCGTTCTTATCAATGGAAACATGGATTGGGTTGTAGGTATATTCTTAGTACTGATCGACCTGCTAGCTTGTTGCTTCGAATCATTTAACTCGTAGCGCGGAAAGAATTTAACCAGCAAAAAAGTTTTATATTGAGTATGCTCTTATGATGAGGCTTTGGCAAGACTAGAATACACAAAATTTTTCGATCAAATTTTAATCATTTCGGTCACGTGACTGTAGTGTGTTGTCGCGACGGCAGCTCAGTCAAAGTGATAAAAACGGAAGGAGGAATTAAATCGTTTTGTATTCGATTCTGAATAGATGTATTGGTAATATGCTCGGAAAATATTTTTATTTAAACATATTTCTTGAACAAACTTATAAACGAAAAATAGTTGGTTGAAGAAAATATGTTATAACTGAAATAAATGCATCTCATCTCTATATAATATTACTCTAGGATGCAATCGTTAAGGGAAGAGGTGAGAAAAGGAATAAAAAACCCATTTAATTTATGCTGTGCGTAAGAAATATAATTGCTCTTCTTTTATAGTTTTTGATGCACGGATATTTAACTAAAATACGTAGCTTTTCCGAATCTAGCAAAAAATTTAAAATGCGTGAATTAATTTAATTGTTACGCATTTACTTCTAAGCTCTATTTTAAAACAGATTACTTTCTGTTTCCTTTAAGTTGAAGCTTACTTTTGTTAAACATCTCAAGCCGAGAGGCTGCAATTTATTCCATAAGATGAACAATTTGTTTGCTTTGAGAATTTGACCTTAGAGTCTTGGATTTATTTTAATTTTTAATCTAATCTATATACATCTGTTTTTCCTACTACACATTTAAAAGTTTAAAACGTTGAATCGAAACTCAAATTTTATGTAAAGCAGAAAAAAATAAATCGACTAAAAGTAGATAAATAGCATATTAAATTACGAATCACTTTATACGACTGTTGAGTCAGAGTTTAATATTAATAACGAATCTCTATTTTATCAGAAAATTGTACCAAACTATACTATTCTCAATACAATTCAATGTCGAAAGCAGTTTATATTCTAGTATGTGAGAGTATATTTTTTCTAACATATTGAAACATACTTCTACAATAGTCTAAGAAGTTAAAATTTTAAGGATTATTTTTCCATCTGAAAAAGTGCTTGTTTTTGGATCCTATTATCTAACAAGATCAGCCGTAAGATTCGAATTTCTGGCAGTTCCTTCAGTGCCAACGCAAAACTTTCTTTTGCAAAACTCCCGTGCATATCAAAATTTCCTTAGTTAATATTCGTTTCATAATGCAACCTCATAACATTAAAACAGGAAATCTATCATTTTAAAAAATATATCCGAAATAACAACTACTACTTTTGAAGTTTTCGTTAAAATAGGCAGGTCCATCAAAGATTACTGTTGAAAGTGAGAGTTATTTCTCTAGATACTCTATCTCTAGCTTTATAAGGCTTAGGTGAATTTAAACGATGTACATCAATCTAACTAACTGTTATTTATTGAAAATTTTTTATCAGATTTATTTAAAAAGTAAGTTTATAGACACATGTATTGTTTCTACTTTAATCAACGAAAATCAAAACGTAATTTTACAGTCCAACTTTTTAGCAATGATATAAGTCTCATATGTACTCAAAAAGTATCTTTTTAAAAAAAATATTTTTAAATAAATTTTCAAGGAAAAAAAAGAAAATTTATTTAAAATTATAGTATAGTTGATTATAAATATATATATATTGATTTTTTTTTATATTTTTAACTTTATTTAAAATTATAATATAGTTGATTTGATATAAACATATTATGCTAATTTTTTTTGTCTCTGTGCATATTAGTTTGATTGAATCGCTTTCAATACTTAATATTTTTTGAGCTTATAAAATAGCAATAAATAAGAAGTCAAACCAGCTTTCTGAGAAACATTAAAGAATTAAACCACTAGATATGCTTCTGATTTAGTCTGTTCATCAAAAAATATCAAAAAGTTAAATCTTTATCTTTATCACTATGCTTAAGAATTTAAATAATTTCATTAAACGTTCTACGATCATAGAATTTCTTGAATATTTGTTGTAGACCATATTAGGAAAATCATAATTCAGTAATTTTATTTCGTGATTAATTTTAATCTTCACTTTAATTTTGGAAAAAATTCTCATATATGTTAAAATAAATAAAATAAAAATTAACGATGCAGAGAATAATACATTATTTTAAGGAGAAAAATTATTGTCATATTTTTAAAAATTCTTCAAACGACACACAGTAGAATTTAATACGATGAAAAGTTTTGACTTCCTTTAGAAACTTTGATTTGCATGAAATGTTCCAAAATTAGAATTTATTTTTTCTAAATTAAGAATTTATTTATTTTTTAATAGATGTATTATAGAATTTCATTTAAAGTTGCATTTTATGCAACTCTAAATAACGTCTTGAAATGGTTAATTATATATATATATATATATATATATATATATATATATATATATATATATAAATTACCAAACAAAATTTTTTGGCTGAGTGATAAAATACTAATTTCATTCTAAGCATAAAGATATTAAACTCAGAATTAAAAAAAAAAATTGAATATCCGACGTCAATTTAAATGCAATTCAAAAATTATTTTTTTAGAAAGTATCGATGTATGCGAATATATCAGAAATTTTCTTACACAATTAAAAGGCATAGTTAATTAACCAATTTTTAGCGTATCTATTAAGTTCTTGGTTAAAAATGAATTTCAATGCACATTTGGATGAACAGACACACATTAATAAACACTCTTTCTGTTTCTTATATCACAGTCATTTAATTTTTTCAAAACTTTGAAGTTGACTTAATGCATGATAATTATGAATGTTTACTTATTTCATTTCTCAGAACTTTCTTGTTTCATACATTATAATATAAACAGTCCAGGTCATTCACTGTTAGGAATCAAGATAAAAAGCAACTCGTTCAATTACCTTGCAAAGCAAAAGCATTTCGTAAAAATAGAAAAGCATAGCAATAGACATTCCTCAACATATTCTATGAATCATCGTTCTGAAGGATAATACCTCTAGACATTTTATATTCTTTTATATTTGTGGAATAACTTGGTAGTAAGGACAAAACCCCGCAAACATTTCAAAATAGTTTACACAAATAGGAACAATTTTAGAAAGTTAGTAACAGACAGTCAATAGAGTAGTTGCAGATAATCATCATTTGGTATCAATAAAATCTCTTATGCAATTTAGTTTTAAAATAGAAAACTCGCATAGAAAACTACTTAAAAGCTTAAAATGAATAAATAATGTTAGCAGAGGCTCATCGCTTGGGAAAACAATGTTTAATCAAGCTTTAACATTGATAAGAGAACTGGTTCGTCATATGGAAATGTCGAGGGAAAAAAGTCGCGTAATTGTAGTTGAGATCCACGGGCGACTCTACCACGGAAGTGTAACCCAATCACGTGTTTCACCTTCTCAAGGTCCCTGCCAACAGCTATTTGCAACCCACTGCCAAAGGTCCAGATTACAATGCAATTCAGAGATTTGGCCTCGTGTCTCTCCCGCATTCTTCTGCAGAAAATAATGTGCCGAATGACTCG
Source organism: Nephila pilipes (assembly GCA_019974015.1). Taxonomy (NCBI): domain Eukaryota; kingdom Metazoa; phylum Arthropoda; class Arachnida; order Araneae; family Nephilidae; genus Nephila; species Nephila pilipes. Next base: position 480,636 of record BMAW01059831.1, on the reverse strand, counting down.
AGTCGTATCACAATGGCCCAGGGTCGCTATATTTTTCTAGTTTGGAGGTAAATTATGCAAGATTGAAAGGATGGGTGAGAAAGAAAAACAATAAGATTGGACAATTTTCGTTCACTAGGGCACTCCAATGAAGGTGTCATTTTTGAGTATAAGTTCAGTAGTGTAATTGTCAGGAAAACTTAGGAGAAAAAAAATTATTTATTTTTCTGTGCAAGCAGGTCACACACATTTTGATTTTAATCAAGAACAAAGAAATAGGCCATCGACTTCAATGTCAAGGCAGACTGAAATGAACGTAACTAACGTATCTGATTCATAGAATGGGATTTATATAGTGACACATAAGAATCACACTGGAATCAAAATATAGCTCAATAGTTCACGACATGTAAACAGTAGTTTCTTTCTTACTCTGAATTTGAAGAAGTATTTGTTTTAACATTTTTTCCAAACTTCAATAACAATATTGTGTGTGTTCACTTGATTGTGCATAAGGCTTTATAAACATAATTTTTGTCCTTGACAGTTTAACAAGAAAGTTTCATGCATTTCTTATTGGAAATCAGTGTTAGTAAATTAAAGTAATAAATTTAACAAACCAATATAATAAATATTTTGTGACAGATCCTAAATCGATTCTCATATTCATAAAAATGAGAAGAAATAATCGCGAAGCCAAAAATCTTTTAATTATTTTAAATCTCTGTAGTTAATTTTTAAAGCTGGAATGTTATTAAAAGGTTTTTACTTGCAAATATTTCAGCTACTGTTTATATATATATATATATATATATATATATATATATATATATATATATATATATACTGAAAATCTATGAAAAAATAATTTAAAACACTTAAAAAGACAAAAAACTAGAAAGAAATGTAACAATGAAAGAAAAATAAATGAAAATATGGAACCCAGCAAGTCAAAAAGCAATATCGGGCTGAGGACCGATTAAGCGGGGTTAAACTAGTTCAATGGTACCAACCTTCCCCCTTTGCGACTTGGTAGGCTGAATTAGGAAATCCAAATTGCAAAAGAGTTCATGATTAAAAGATGCAAACAAATTCAGCGATAAAATCTACAAAAATAAAATCTATAATTCCTTGTAGGCTGAATTGGGAAATCCAAATTACAAAAGAGTTCAAAGATTAAAAAATGCAAAAAAAATTTCAACGATAAAATTTACAAAATAAAATCTATCATTCTAAAAATTATCAACAAATCAAAATATAAAAATTACTTACAAAATTCAAAGAAATGAAGATTCAAATATGTGAGTAGTAAGACGGAATTTTCTTTAAGCTTCAAGATGTATATCACATACTCAAAATGAAAAAATATAACACATCATCTTCATATAAATTGAAAAAAGATTTAAGTCATTGTTTGATTGGTAATAAAATGTAAAAAGATGCAAACAATTGGTTGGTAATAAGTAGTATGGTGAAGGAGTATAACGGTCCAGAGAGTGAGTAAAAATGTAAGCTGTGTAAATGTAAAAAAATAATAAATTCTTCACGGCTAGACCACTAACAAGCCGACTTTGTGGACCTATTGTTGTGTGGTGGATTTGAAATTGGATCATGATTCGCAAAGATGTTTAATATATTCTCGATGTATATAAGCATTTAAGAAATTTATTGGATAATCATGATCCAAACAGTTGTTGAAGAATTTTTTAATGTTATTAAATTTGTCTATTTTATGCGTGGTTAATTTGTTATTACGTAATAAAAAGCCCAATAAAATATTCCTATAAATGGATCTGTGTAGATTACTGTTCCAAAAAGGTATTTTAATAACATGGAATTCGAATCTCTCTCTTTTATCGAAAATATTACTAATAAGTCTATTGTCAATTATTTGCAAATCGAGATCTAAAAATTCTACTGTATTTGAATTAAGATTAGTTTTTAATAATTTGAGGTAATTAGGGTAAAATGAAATATTTGGTTTAAAATCCTCAGTTTTACCTAAAATAATTAGATCATCTATGTAACGAAAAAGAAAGTAAGAATCATTGTCAATCTGTTGTAATTCATAAAAATGTAAATAAAAATTGGCCAGACAATTACTAGCTGGACCTCCCTGAGGGAGACCCTGAATTTGTTTATAGAGATTTTGACCAAAAACTATAAAATTCTCTTGTAATACAAGTTTAACGAGAGTATTGAATTTTTCCTGTTTTATTGTTTGATTAAAATGATATTTCTTGTATAAAATTGCAAGAACCTTAATTAAATCTTGAATATCTATTGAGTTAAAAAGGTCTTCAAAATCATATCCATGTATAGAGAATACCTCTTGTTCCTTCATGTTTTTGACAATTTCAAAACTATTTTTAATAATAGCGGTATTATCAATATTGTCAATAGATTTTTGAAGAATGGATTGAAGGAGTTTGCCAGATTTAGTGATATAGGTGTTATATCCATTCGTAATACTTCGAAATTTTACAGGATTTTTGTGAAATTTTGGCGTTAAGAAAATATATGGAAATTTAATGTTTGTAAGGTGTAAACCCACCTTCTTATTGAATGCCAAAAGACGATTATTTATTTCTCTGTTACTATATTTGGATAACTGGAAAGCATTATTATTCATTACATGTTCACTCAATAATTTATGATAGTAAAATTTGCAAATAATTGCATAATTTGCAGGAACCTTATCTACATAAACGATAACAAAATCTTTCTGCAAATCATCTATATCAAGTTTTAGATCTTTAATTGTAATTTCCTTATCTACTTTAAAATTCAAATATAGAATTTTCTTCAAAACACATGACCTGAATTCATCAAATGCCTCAATTGGCAAACCATATTTAATTGCAACCTTAAGAATAAAATTGTCAAAATCATTAGTAATTTGTTTTCTCACTACAAGGTTACTATTAGTAATCATGAGCCTGAATCCAGTTCCTTTATTCATGAAACCTCTCAATAAATCGCTTTTAACGATGTTCATGTTTCCCGTAACAACATGTTGATGGAATGAATCAACATATTGTTTGTAATCTTTGCATTTACACACTTGTGGTGTTTGTGACTCTGAAATATTATTGTAATTAAAAATAGATCTACCAAGTTTTTTATTGTACTTAAAAGTACAATAAAAAACTTATAAAAACTTAAAAAACTTTGTTTTTTATATATATATATATATGTGTGTGTGTGTGTGTGTGTGTGTGTGTACGTATTTTATTTCAGAACATTCGTTAATTTTGTAATTCTATCATTGGTGCGGCATTACTCCTCAAATTAAAATATAAATGTGATGTTTTTAAATAACATTCCGATAGATAACGCTAACCAAGGGAGAGAGAGAGAGAGAGAGAGAGAAGCACTAAGAAATACCTTCTACGAATATCAAAATGAAAGTATAAAAATTTAGAGAGAGTCTGACATATGGATGAACAATAATAATGAATTTTTCAGTTGTTGATCAAATATACATTCAACAAAGATCGATTTTTTTTAAGAAAAATTCTATTTGGGTTTAATCAACAGAAACATCACACTGATTTTTCGGAAATAGGTATGATTTGTTTTTTCAAATTTATGCAAGCAAATTACATATCTACTAAAAATATTTTAATTATTAATTATTTCTATTTAATTATTTATAAAATTTTGTTTGAAAATCTTCTGGAAGGGATACAAATCTTCACGTATTTCATGTTTTTTTCATTTGTAAAATAATCCCACATTTTTTAACTATTATAAAATGCTTGTTATTATATCCTTTTTTCGATATTAAAATATAAAATGCATCAAGTTGAGGAACAAAAAACAACAAAATAATCTTACAGCCTCTTTTTCAACGTTGCAGCTTCTTTTTAAAAGCAAACGCTTTTTATAAGTTAATAATAAAATACTGGAGAAATGTGTAAAGATTGATTTTCGATGAGACCTTGAACAATCAATAAAAGAGAAACAAAGTACATTTTTGAACACTCAAAACATATCCTTTTAAGCCACTTCAACAGCACAACTTTCACCCCCGATTCTCGTTTAATACAATGTGAAATTCAACTTTTCTAGCAGAACTTTCTTCCGCCTTCGGCCTAAGACAGATAAATTCCCCTTTCTGACAAGACTTCAAGTTTGCTTCATTTTGGCTTATCCCGGGGGCAACTTCGTGCTGAACCAAAATCGCTTTTTCCAATCTCGCGAGGTCATTTCATAACTTTGCTTCCATTTACGATGCGGAAGATGTTTTTTCTTTCTTACCGCATCAGACCCTTTAACGTAGCGATGTAATCGCAAGTTGCAGACAGGAATAATTTATTCTCCGTCCCGACACGCATAAGCGTAAGTGATGCCATTTACGGTTGCTCGCCTATGGCAATGAAATTCCGCTTGTGTGAACGGATTTTCCTTTTCCCCAGGCCACCGGTTGACCTTTAGGCTCGCGAAAATTTGCCCTTAACTGCACACACATGACATCCCCTTGGCCCATCTCTGATTGGACCGAGCAACCGTGATCTAGTGGCCGAAGAGCTCTGTAGAATTGTAATTGAAAGAACATTCTCTGATCTTTCAACTCGATTATTGTGAACTGCATTGCTACATACCAACTTGTAACGAGTTATTTTGGATTTGTTTGTATGCATGGTTTACCAAAACGTTGTTTTAAGGTCTGATCAATATCTCAAAAGTTGTTTCAGTTACATAACGCACGATGGGTGTTATGTATTTTGGATTACTAGTGATATTGCCAGCTTGAGGTATAAAATGCTAAAATTAAGATTACGGATTGTACATTTAAAATTTATAATTAAAAGAAATTGTGGAATGATGAAAGATCTTCTGCTTTGATTGTCACAATTTTATCCGAATAGAAACAGAAAGAATGTTTTAAAATTATATCATAAATAAAATCTTAAAAAACGTTATGATTATGAATTATATTGTAATTGAAACAACATTCTCTGATCTCTTAGTTCGATTATTAAGAACTGTAATGCTGCATACTAATTTGTACCAAGTTATTTTAAATTTGTTTGTATACATTTGGTGTACCAAGAATTTTTTTTAAGTTCTGGTGATTGTCTTGAAATTTGATTTTTTGGATAATACAACGCACAATGGGAATAATATTTTAGATTATTTTTGATATTGCTGGCTAGAGACTAAAAAATAAGACCGCGCATCGTATGCTTAAGACTGATGATTAAAAGACATTGTAGAGAGAGAGAGAGAATGGTGATATTCTGCTATAATATACACATTCTGCTATAATTGTTGCAATTTTATCCAAAATGGAAACAAAAAATTGTTTGCTAATCCAAATTATACACATATCCATTTTCTTTAATTTCTTCCATTACTAAACGCAAAATCAATACTTAGTTCAAATTCCACCTAGGAAGGATGATTGCCAAAAGAATTTATATAAATTTGAGCATTTTGTTTTAACATTACATCACACAGGAATTTTAAAATTCTCACTCAATTTCAAAGGAATATTTTGTAAAATTTGCAATAAAAATGTTCAGTAACATTTAGTATCATTAAACAAATTCCGAAATATAGTATCAGACATAACTATAATGGTTGTACAGCTTAATTTCATTTGTCTTATACTTGAAGAGGAGGCTTGTCTTTTTAAGATAGAATTTTAAAAACGTTTTAATATTTGTACAGTTTTTTAGTTCGCTTTACTCACGCTTACTGGAGTTTTTTTCGAATGAAATATATGGATATATAATTTTCAGTTACAATTAATATAAAAAGAATTCATAATTAAAAAAAAACTATTAAGAGAAGTTATTGGGAATGCATTTCTGATACAGAATTTTACACCGTTACTTTTCTTAAGAATTTTTCGATGATATGAGAAAGAACAAAAACCATCTAATTTCAAATGAAGAATACACGATATCCATGCGTGAGCTTAAACATTCAAAACTAAGTGTCGCTTTTTATGTTCAGATTTAAATGACACAGTTAAGATAATTAATGAAATACGTTCTGATATACTGTTTTAAGCCATTTCAATGAGTCAATTTGATTTTAAATAAGTAAAAAATTATGGTTTTATAATAAATGTTTTATGTGAGTTTAAATTTAAATAAATTTTCATAATACATCTTCCTAGATTTAGACCTTTTTAGCAATCTAATTATTCAGTTAGATCAATTGTAATATAAACCCACATATTTACATACATTTGTAGGCGTTATATATATCATTAGATAAAAAATATATAATCGTTTTATAAAGAAACTAAATTTAAAAGTCCTTTGACTCCTTTTTCATAAATGTTCAAGATCAAAGAAGTACACCCAACTCTTTTTTTTTTATACAGTCTTTTTTTACACGATTTTGAAATAACACGGTTCACCAATGTTCTTTTTTACGCGAATTTTTTGTTCTTGCACGAATTGCACCCCCCCTTTTTTTTAAATTTTTACAGTGCAATCAGAAGACAGCCGGTTTATGCCTACATATGGGTGAGTGATTTGGTCTACTTCATAGCTTGTTTACTTTGTATTCTGGTGTTACAGCTAATACCCGAATTTAAGAATCATCTTTTTCTTTATTTCGTTGCACATCAACTTGAACACGGCATTTCAGTTCCCAAACAAATTGGAAATTCATCACGTCATTGTTTCGACTACATTCATTCGCTTAAATAAAAATAATTAATGGTTTTAACATGTTATTAACATGAAATATATCCTTAAATTTCCAATTTCTGTCATGTATGATTTTTTTCTTTAACAAATTTCTATGCATTTTTTCATTTCGATAGTTCAAGTCGATAATGACGAAGTCAAAGATGAAGTTCAGCTCTTAACGGCTGCTTTAATTTGAGAGACCTTGAAATTTGCTACAAGTATGGAACATTTTCTTACGATTCTGACATTGAAATTTCGTGCATTAAAATTTCAACGTAATCTTAAGTTTTGTGTAGCAGGATATCAAGAATTATATAAGCTACATGAGATCCCCCCCCCCTAAAAAATAGCCGCTAATAACAGACTTTGTAACAATAAGAAAACAACAGAGACCATTAATAACGAACAAAATTCTTTATTTGAATCAAAGCCGATAATTGAGCCAAACATATTTGTCACATCTACTGATGACAGCATTTCTGCTCCAGTTAGTAATAAACGTGCAAGCTTGTTATCAAGTAGCGATGAATAGTTGTTAGTAGTTTTATTCCTAATTTCAATTTGAATTTTTATATGTTGTATGTACGTATAGACTGAAATTTCACAGAACACTAATTCTAATTTTTTTTTGTATAAAAATGAATTGTTTTTGTTTTATAAACGTGTAATATGAATTCTATTATTACTTTTTTTCATGGTTTTTGGAATAATATGCAGAATTTTTTCATCTTACACGATTTTTTAAAGTTGGCGAACCCAAATTTACCATATGTTGCATGTATTTTTTAAACGATTTTTTTGCACGGTTTTCTAAGGAACGCATCTACCGAGTAAAAAAAAAAAGATTTGAATGCATATTCATTGAGAAAAATGAAAATATCCCTGATAATCTTCAAATTAAATTTTTGTTCGAAATTATTAACCAAAAGAGAATATTGAATTCGTTACTCAAAAGAAAACTTAAGTTAAAATTTTATGGCTTGGAAATGATTCATATAAATATACAATTTAGATATCATATAAATATGCAATCATATTTTCTCCAAAACTCTGTTTAGTGAATTAATTTTAAAGATAGCTGTAAGTGATTATGGCGATAAACGAAATTAAAGAATTCTTAAACGATTTTTTGTTGTTTATCAAAATTGATCATCAAATTGAGGAAGAAGATGTAAGTAAATTTATTTCATCACTGCCTGCAATTTCATAAAAATTGGAAGTATTCAGCTAGTTAAACACTGCTCTACCCGAGGACGCGAAAAGTGAGGTTTTATATTCAAAGTACTGCACAGCAGGAACAAGTTAGTTGCTGCTGAGAAAGTCTGAAGAAATTTCTTTAAACTGATAAATATTCGCTAAAATTTCAAACCCAACAGACCGTGAAAGGTATGCCTGATTATGATGCTTTCTAAGAGATCAAAGAATTCAGAAACAAGTATTTGTATAACTTCCAGATTTCTCTCTTGTTAGGAACAACATAAGGAGTAGTAAATACCATATCTAAATATCTTCTTCATGGTTCACTGGATTACAATAAGAAGCCCGTTATCTTTCAGAAAAGTATATTCATTTTCGTTGTTTTCCTTTTAGTGTTTTCGCTGTTAAAAGATGTTTATTACTGCGCAGGCAAATATTAAAGAGAAAAATACGCGCGAATAATTTTATGCATTAAATATTGATAGTAAAAATTAATAATATACGAGTTATTGAAGTTTAATAACTGCTCTTTTTATTTAATAGGAATAGTTAGCCCATGAAACAATTATCAATGAATAATTAACTTTATAATAACTAATTTACTTTTAATTAATTATAAATGTTTCACGTTATGTATATTAGTTTATATTCAGTTTAATAGACATTTTAAAGTACAGAATTCAACAAACTTAAGTCTGAACATTATTTCTACTGTAACTTTAAATTTGTTTTTAATTCAATAGATTTGTCGGAATTTCTTGAATAATATCTATCATAACAACTAAATATCACAAATTACGAGTAGATATGATTGAATTTCTTTTGATTAGGATTTAAATTGATCTCGTGCTCTTAAATCTTTAGGAAAATCAGTCTCGAATTTATGACATTCTAGTAGAAATTATTCTGATAACTATTTACAATTTACTTCCTTTCGAACAGTGTTTTGTATAATTTAACATTTCATAGAATTTCTAAGCCAAATCTCTGAGATTCGAGGAAACTATTATTAAAAAAAATGAAACAGATGATTTCCAAACAAATTATTTTCTTTCCGAACACCCCCAAAAAGTTTGAAATCTGTTTCAAAAGATGAGAAATATTAAATCACAGGGCAATTGCCTTAAGGTTTGTAAGATAAGATTTTTCAAATTCCAAAACAAACATTAATTTCAGAACTAAACGCGATTACGTATCATTCTAGATGAAGAGGAGAAAAAAGTGAGTGGAACGATGTGTTAACAGCGTCATAACCTTCAGTGAAAACTGTTCCAAAGAACACGATAAATAAATTCCCGAGATAATGGATAAATAATAGTTTCAGCTCGTGGAAGCTGATAAGCGTTTCCACTGTATTATTGTGCTATTTGTCATACTGAACCAACCGTGAAGCAGATATTGTTCCGTGCCAATGATTTCTGAGCGCATTGAATATGATGGACTATTCCAGCTCAGTTCACATAGTTTGGTAAATTCCGTCGAATGCTTTCGTTTCCAGTTTCCTTTATTGTTGTCTACACAAATTTCAAGAAAATAAACCAATTTTTCCTCGAATTAGGCAAATAAGGAATCCCCCGATTAAAATAAAAGATCTTTTGAATGGAATAAAGCAAAGAGAATTCGTAAAATATTTGTTCTACAAGATATGAATTTATTTCACACTCAAAAGCATCTTCAGAGGAGTGTTTTTATATTTTCATAAACATTGTTTTGAAAAAATTAAATTCAAATTTATATATATATATATAAATGAGAATGTAAATAATTATTAGTGTTTATTAGACTTAATTTTAAATTATAAGAAATCATATTAAATTACATATTGTAGATTATCATATTAAATTATAACCATATTAAATCATATTAAATTATAACCTTTAAAATCAAATTTAAAAAATTGTTAAAGCTAAAAACTTACAAATAAAACAGAATTAATTGAAAAAGTCAGTAAATTATCAAAAAACCATACGATAGAATTAAAAATATTATTATAAAAAAAATTCAAAATATCATATTGTAAAAAAATCACAAGTTTATTGGAATACAAATTATACATAATAATTTTAAATCAAAACAAAGAATACACACACACACACACACATACTTAATTATAAATTACAGCGTAGTAAAATGCAAAGCTATCTAAAACATAGCAAGTCTTAAGAAAAAAGAAAAAAAATATTGAAAAATAAAGATTGAGACGGTACGTTATTTAAATACTGTCCTATACTTAAGAATATATATATAAAAGTACTGGAGTGTTTTAATTCAAATATATATATATATCGATACTAATGTCGAATTTTCGCATGGAAGTATTCCTTATGAAACTGGAAAAATAAACAAATGAAATATTTGATATAAAATATATTATACAAGATGCTGTTTGTATAAACTTAATTATACAGGTCTGTTTAATCAGAAATTTTATTTTGTTCCCGAATTGATTATTCTTCGATATTGTTTTTCAACTATATACTTCATTTGTGGTCTGAAAATAAAGAATGGCGTTCTGAAGCAAAAATCATATATTTACTTATTATATTCTCGTGGGAAATATTTCAGTAATATAAGTAGATCTAGTAATTTAACTTTTAAAATTCTTTACATTTAATTAAAATAGTATTTGAGTAACATAATTAGCAAATTGTTTATTTTATTTCTGTGTATTTGACATTATTTATCGGATAAGATCATAATAAAATATATATTTTTCTTAAATTTTTTTTAATATGTAGAAGTTATTTTAAACATAGGGTGGGGTGATTATGAATTCATCGGAATAGCCGTCTAGAAAATTTTAGATTCAAATTATTCAAAATTAACATTTGAAATCTCTAAATTCGGTTATTATTTTTGAGTTTCTGATCATACACAGGACATTCTTTAACGCACAAATCAATTAATTCTTTGTAAAAGTACTAACCCTTAATAAAATATATATGTTTCTGCATATTTAACAAGTATTTAAGGTAATGTTTAGTCAATATTGAGTAACTGTTAAAAACATTTCGTATATGGCTGTTTACTTTTTCTTTATTGAACGTGACATTAAAATAAATCCATGAAATTTACACATTTCTTAATAAATCAAATAGAAAATAGTAATATTTCCATCAGCGTAAATGTATTTCAGGAATATTGCATAGAAAATGAAATTTTGTTCCATATTTGAGAATCCGGGGAAATCCGTAACTGGTAATTGCATTTCGTTGAAACGTTTAATCATTCAAATGGTTGCATTAGCTGCGTTATTGATCTCAGATGTTTACTAAGAATTCCACGAAAATGCAATTTTGCTATCCAACAACTCGATATTCTATTGAATACTGGTAAAGCGAAGTTTGATTCTGACTTTTCGAGAATACGGCATTGCCTGGTGAAAAAAGCAACGCACAATTTTCATTTGAAATTAGAATTTTTATAAACGAAAAGAAAAAAAAATTTTTCTCGTCGATTTCTTCAGTTAATTTACTTCTTCAGTAATTTAATTCTTCGAGATGTCATTCTACCGAGGAGAAAAAAAAAAGGATGAAAAATAATTTTGTTTTTGTTCTTCCAAAGATTTCATAGTTGTACATCACGCAATATTTCCTAGCGTGTATCTAACATCGAAAATAAATTAACTTTATTGAAGTTTAAATGTAATTACATTTTTGTAGGGAATGAGTAAATAATAATAATAAAAAAAAATACAGGCTGTGACTTGGATAAAAAAATTCAAACAAAATTTACATGAAATTAATATACAACTGGAGATTTATTTTAAAAATTTCGATGTATGAAAACGATAATTTTACCCTGGGATCCTGACAATTTATAACATAATTCGGTGCATCCTGACAAAAACACATAATTCGGTGCTTTCTTTCAGATAAACAAATGAAATATATTTTATATCCTATACATGTTATAATTGGTATGTGTCAGATAATTTAAAATATATTAACATATAGATCAATGATTCCAAATATTTGTGGTATAAATTACTTTGATCCGCAGTTTCCCTTATATTTTATGTATAATTTTAAAGATAATAACAAAAAGAGCTTCTTAAGAAATATACATGAAACTTAAAACTTGATTTATTTTTATAGAATTTTTTTCTAATGTTTTGAGGCTTAGCTAATGACAATTAAGTTTAATCGCAAGGGTGTTTATAGTAAGAAAGTTCAAATACTCTTTTACAATATTAATATTAAATTTTTTAAATCTAAAAATAAAGATACAACATTTATTTAACATTTGATAGAATTATATAATTTTCTGAGAATTAAAACAGCCCAAAAACTGGTAATCATAAATTTTTAATTGCAAAGTATATTTGAAATTTATTTATATTCACTTGCGTGAAAATAAAATAAAAGGCAAGGCATTAAGATTACGTTACCGATATAAATCAACCACTTTGAGAAGAGCTTTAGTTCCGCTCGAGTTACATGACATCCGACTTTCACTACTTCATTTTTAGCAGGTGTGAAACAACGTATAAGTTGAGTAAGTTACAACATTGGACAGTTTCAGTGTACTTTCCCTCTTCAACTGCAATCCAATCTGTCACTCTTCCCAAAAAATCTTCAAGGAAAAAAAGTCTAATGAAAGATTACTGGTATATATATGTCAGATTGAAAAAAAAAAAAAAAAAATTTATATCCGTATGTGATGAAATGAACTCGCTCATCGAGGAGGAGGAGCCAAGCATTTTCTACTCGTGGTCAATCTATACATCACATTTCTTTCACATTATAGTAGCAATGATTGATTCAGCTGAAAGAAAACCAATGGAGTATCTTTTGACCGCAAAATTACGCACAATTCAATATAATTTCATCTGCATACTACGATTTTATTTCTTAAAATTCTGTATCTGTTTGATTATAGAATCAATATAAATGGTTTTATAGTTTTTAACAAATTTTTGCTTTAAATGTGTAATGCCTTCAACAAATATTCAAATATCTGGAGAGTTGATTACGTAAAATATACATATTCTATAATTCATAGTTACACTATTGATCCATTTCATTCGTAAGTCATTCTATGAATTTCCATTTCCAGCGGTGCAATTATAAGAATCGAAAAGCTTAGGTCAAATTTCCATTATTAATTTATGAAAGAGAATGTCGCTTAATTGTTTTTAAAAACTATTAAGCGATATTTCCTTTCAGTCAATCTTTAGAAAATTATGATTACTTACGAAACCTAGAAATATTTTACTGCCTTAAACAGTCAAAAGTTTGAAGAAGTCAGACATTCTCACAACATAAACTGTGGACTATTTTTTTAAGTAAGTTATTTATAGATTTTTCTTTTGAGGAATATGATAAAAGTAAGACTTACAATATTGATTTCTCTTGAAGTCTGCATAAAAGAATGCCGTTATATATGAAACGAGAAAAACGATATCACTTCTGTTCTTAACATATTTGCTTAAATTATTTCGAGAAATACATGTGGTTCTCTTGAATAAGTAGAATCTATAAAAAAGAAGGAATGAAATCATTCTAAATTTATTAATCAAAACAAGAATGAACCTCACTCGTTAAAAATATTTTCTGCAATAAACGATGTCTGCGGGAGGACAATATGTTTCCAGATTATTTTTCCTGGCTCATAAATTAATTAAGTATCACATCGAAATTCTATTAGTATTATAAAATTTCATCAAAATCGAAATTAAAAATTAGATTTACGCTATTATTAACTAGACAATCATTTTATTTTTGTAAATATTCATTTTAAGTTGGAGAATGATATTTTGCAGACACCCTTTTGCAATTTATTACGCTAATTTTTCGTGATGCATGTCTCTCCTAAAAATTTACATACTCCAAGTCAATCACATTTTATGAAAATACTTTTCATGAGACTTCTAAATCCGGATAGTTCCCTTTTAAATGAAGTAGAATATTATAAATTCTGAAGAGCTCTATAGTTAGAGAAATTGCGCTACCTTCATAAATTCAATTGTTTCGCAGATTATTTAATTCTTGACTTGTTCAAAGAGTTCAGCCTCTTCAGAAATTCAAAGCAAAAACTAAAAATCCGGGAAATATATTCATTCTTGCGCAAACTTAAACAATCTTCTCTTGGGAGTTTGCATTCATTATAGCTCAGTGAATATGCTTTAAATATGTGGAACAAATGCAAATTAAAATATCACCGCACCGACATTAATTCTGTGGATCTCTTGAGATAGTTCACAGAAGTGATTATTCCTGCACCAAAGTATTAACTTAGAATACTAATCGATTGCCAGAGTTCCACAGTCCTTCTACAAACAACCAAGTCCCGCAGACTAAAATTAGGGGCACTTCCTATGATTGTGTTTCAATTTAATGCGAAATTGCGTAGATGCTAATGATGGGAGAATTGCATTTTAATGGTATTTATGCTGAGGTAAGTCTGAGAAAATCAATATTTTCAATAAATTTTCATTTAAAAGCATGAAATAATTACATTAAAGCAGAGTGAAGAATTTTTTTATTATGACAAATTGCATTTTAAATATTGGGTAATCTAATTTACTTTATAATAAAACTACATAAGCTTTTCCATTATCCAAAATAATGCATTTTTGAAATTTGGAATTTTTCAAAATCTATTTCATAGAAACACATTTTTGAACAATGGTTAGATGACGAGAACGGCTTTTAAGTTGTATTGCAACTTCGATAGCATGCCACACGTAAACTTATAAGCTCAATTTTTAATTTAAAGTGCAACAGCTTCCTTTATTTTACGCAATAGCTTATGGTAGAATAGGATTTCAAACAACTTGTTTCTTTTACCGCTGTACCATTGAGGTTATTTTATTTAAAAATATAATTTTGTAAAAAAGAAAATTTAATTATTGTACACTCTACCTCCAAAAAGTTAATCATATCCATCCAATATCTCATAGGAGATGATTAACTATGGGCAATGATAATCTGCTATGGATAATGCTAATCCATCACACCTCGGCTAGCAAGATTTCAATCAGTTTTGTGAAACAGCAAGAGGAGGTTTTATCTTTCTTATAATCTTATCCACAATGAGGAGTTTCATAGGCTACTTTGACTTAGCTATGCTCTTTAAACTACGGATGCCTCAGGACTGGCATTGGGCAAGCCTAAGACCTAAGTCCGATAAATACTTTCACATTAAATTTAAAGTTCATCTTTAAATTTAAACTTCTGTTTTAAATATTTATATTAGACAACCAAGGAGCTATTGGTTCAGTTGGATCACTTTTAGCGTACCAGATCACTTATCAATTTTTTATCGTTTGCTTTAATTTTAATTACATGTAACTGATATAATATTCAATTTGATAAATTATCGTTTGCTTCCATTTTAATTACATTTAGGTTTAATATATTTCATTTAAAAATTTAATCGTTTGCTTTATTTTTAATTACATTTAACTTAAATATATTCAATTTAATAATTTATAGTTTCCTTTAATTTTAATATCGGAAAAGTTTACTATTGTACATTTCTCAATACTTCATCATTTACTTTAATTCTTATATTCAATTGAATAATTTAATAATAATTATAAAAAGAAATCACATCTTGGGTGGCTAAATCTGTTCTTTGCAAAACTTTGCACAGAACTTTTTTAAAGTTATTTAATTTTTTATATATTAATCTTTTACCTATATTATTTAACTTGCAATTATGTTTAATCATATTCAATAGCTATTGCTTAAAGACAAATTATTGGCCTTATAAATCAAGAACTCAATGATCTAAACTCCTTTGTCTAGAGTAGCGTCGTCTTTACATCATGTAATTAATATCATTACTATGGATGAATAAAAAAAAAAATCTCATGAACATGATAAGTATGAATATAGATTACAGAAATCTTGATATAGTCTTTAATGAATGAATAACCATTGTCAGATAATATTGTGATCGGCTTGGTAACTATAATATTATATGGTGAGAAGGGCATAGAGAGAATCATAGAAACTCCTCTTGTCGAGTATTACTATATTTACTGCCAAGCTGCTTTTCTTGAATCAAATAATTTGAAAATAGTATTCTAGAGAGTTTAAGTTTTGCTGCTTGGTTATTACAAGTGCTACGTGTTTTTTATTAATTTCAAAAAAAAAAATGTTTTCGCTTATTAAATTATGATTAATTAAATAAAAAATTCATATCCAATATTCATATGAAACAAAAGCAATATACACAAAAAACACATCTACTATATTCAACTTTAATAATAATAATGATAAAAATTCTACTTATATTCATTCGAGATCTTAAGTAATGGTTGAAGCCTATGGATGACTTTCGTCTTGAATTCACCGGTTAAGAAAATCAAAAACTAGTTGAACCGAGGTTGGCTGAGGTATAATTTATTGCTGTAAACCTATGTAAATGATGTTTCCTAGAAATTTTAAAGTCTTTGTCAAATATTTTCAGGGGTGAGTGGCTGTCCAGCATAATGTTTATCCGAACCATTACCATCTCCATCAGTGTGATGATCCTTTTCTCCAATAAGGGAGGGATGATATCGTGTTCTAGGCTCTCTCCAGGCATAGGTACTCCGAGAATCAGTGTCTAGGATGAATCTCTATTCATCTTTTAGAAGCTCGGTGTTCCACCGAAGTCTGGTCCAAGACTCATGTGCTCTGCAATATGCTAAAAGTGTTGTGCGTTGCAGTCATCGGGACGCAAAGAACGGGTCTTATGGCATACATCCCTCTCTCATGAAGCCTTTGTCAAACGTAGACAATGAAACTTGGATTCCAGTGACAGTATACAACTTACGTGAAAGCTATGAAGCTGTAGGAGCGTTGAAAGTCCCAGATAACGACCATAATTCGTCGTTCTGGATCTTGATAGATTTCGTCCATGTCTTCTTAATATGGATTCAGTGTACTGAAACTGTTTCCACAAATTACAGATGGCACTGGGAGTTACATTAAGTTCTGTAGTCACCCGTGTTTGTTATATATATATTGGCTGACCTCCAATCTCCTATAATCCCTCATCTCCTTCTATTACCCATACATCAGTGATTACTCTTTTTTTATCGAATACTTTATAAAATTTACCCAACTTTTGCGAGGAACATGGCGAATGTCATACAGACACAAATCGCCTAGAACCCTTCGTGAGTTTATATTTCCTACACAGTTACAGCTCTGCAGACCCGCCCGTGTACACTTATGTATTTGACTCTGAATATCTTACATAATTCTTCGGAGGCCTAATTAGTACCTTTGCTTCAATAATTATAATAAAAAAGGCATAGTTTACGAATTCTCTAATTTTGTACACGAGTGAAATTATTAAATACTTTCTTGATTGAGCGTTAGATGATAATGTAAAAGTCAAAATCATTTACTAGTTATCAATTTAAATAGTAATCAGTGAATTTTTTTATAAACGCTTTAACATTTAAAGTAAAATTTTTAAAAATCAAAATTCAGAAAATATTTAACTTCAGTAAAAATATATATAAAAATATATATTTTATTCTACTGTAGTGTACAAAAATATAAATAAACATATAAAAATATTTTTCCCTTTAAAACTTGATAGAAATGTCCCAAAAAGTTTATAGAATGTATTTTAGAATCTTTACACGCCAAAACTGTTACTATTCGTTCTGATAACTGTTCGATTTAATTTCTTACCGATAGTTAAACAATCTCTCCATGGGGATGGGAATTTAATTTCATGCGCCAGAAAGTAGTCAAATAACGAAATATTTATTATATCACATTAATACGTATTAATTTTTTATCTGCTGATTCAATGTTTAAAATGTGTTATATTTTTGATAATAATCGTACTAGGAAGGTGAAATTTTTTTAAAGTTCTATTATGGATGCGATAATTCTAGTTTGATATGAACTGGCTTACAAATTCGTTACAAATTACGAATCTATGTTTCGGGAAATGAATTTGTGTGTGCATAGGATGAATGTGGGGAACTGATTTAAATGAGGAGAAAGTGGTAAAATTTTTTGACAGCGTTGTATCAGTTTGAAATACAGGGTCAAGATTCAAATTGTAATGAGACTGTGAAAAAACATGTGTGTATAAAAAAATGTAGCGAAAGGTCGAGGTTTAGCAAGAAAATCAACAGTCAGTTTTTACGGAAAATAATTTATCAATAGAGCTTTCTGGAAAATTCGGAAGGAAATGCGTATTTGTTTAGTATCGTATAATGAGCTCAATCAGTATTGCAGCACAACGGTAAGAAAAGGCTTCTTATTAATGTATTGAGAACTAAATCAGCTGAACTCTGTCATGATAGTCCCATAAATAATGATCAAGAGATTTCAAGTGACGACGACATCTTCTTATCCGCTGACCAGACCTGATTTTATGCCATCAGATCTTCCCAGACCTGATTTTATGCCATGAGAGCTGTTTGTTATGCATACGATGAATTTGAATAATTTATTGTAACGTGGCATATTTTCAATATAGGAAAGTTATGTATGGCAGGAAAAAGATGAAGAATATTTTCCAGTATTTCAATTTAGTTTCTTAGTAAAACATAAGAAAAGCTTGTTTTTCATGTTCTGAAGAAATGTAATATTAGAAATGACAATAGAGCGTTTCTGACTATTGTGTTAAGAATATTTCTATATCTTCGACAGTTCTTACTTGAAAACTTAGTTGCCTAAATAGAAATATTTTAAAAACGATGGAAAATTGCAGGGTATAGCGTAGTATTTTTTAACGAAACTCTGTAATCAAATCGAGAGGCTTTCTTTATTTAAATGGATCATTGCGTTTTTCTAAAAACATTTTTTAGAAATTTTTAAATTTTTTAAACTAGATGAGCTTGTTTAATTGTATTAAAAACTTGGTAAAACTACTTATAATTTATTATTATTATTATTTTCAATTAATGATTTATATGACATAAAAAGTGAATTTTACCTCGATCAACATATCTAATAATAAACTTTTAATATCTCACTCAGGAATCTCTCTATCTGTTACATTTAATAATATGCCCCTATTTTAAATCAATAATTTAAAAGTTACGACAATTTAAGCCTTTAACTAATTTTTAAAACAAGCTATTCTATAACTTCATTATAGAAATGATATGTACATTTAGATTATTATTAGTAACTATTAAGACAAGATTTATTATTAACTTTTAGTGTAAATATACTTGCTTTGGAATATTTGAATTTTCTAAATCAAGAGACAGGTTTCGCAAAAAATGAATAAAAAGAATCTAAAGGATTACAATAACCTTCAAAGAATAATAGCTCATGAAACAAAACAAACACGCCGTTTAAACTACGGCTCCCTATAATCCAACATTTTTACGTTAGAAAATTATACAGAAAATAATTTTATGGAATAATGTAAGCTATTAATACAAAACAGAACATTTCTCGTGGTTTTCAGTTATCATATGCGTTTGATACTTTATTTGTGTTAAATTTACAATAATATGTAGCTTTCCTCCTTTAAATGCTTTATTATCAGTGATTTTCCAGTAATCCAGCTGCGCTCTGGTTCGATATATGCTAAATTACCTGGAGAGTAATGTATTTTAAATTTAGCTGTAACATATTTCATTTATTTTATTCAGTGCAATCACAATAAATTTTATTTTGTGTACAGTAGGTTCTGTTAAAAATATTCTTATTTCACAAGAATATAATTTTGATGAGAACATTTATAAATAATAGATATATATTTGTATAATGGTTCGATATATATAAATAAAATTTATTTGAAGCTTGTTACTGAACTGAAATAAATGAATATCAGAATATTTCTTATCTATTTTAAAATCAAAATAATGTGACATTTAAAACACCAAGAAAAATAAAAATGTTGTAAGCTAACTGAGATTCAGTAGGTTGTTGTTTGCTAATTGTAAACTATGCAAAAATAAGTAGGGAAAAAACAATCATGTAACCTAAAAGTGATATACGTAAAGCAAGGTCATGATGTCTGTTTTATAATTCTGTCTTAAGCATCAATATTTATTTTTCTCGAATGTCATGCATCCTCTTGAACTAATGTTGTTAAGGAAACCCGCCTAGCAAGTTTAAATTGTGATTCATTCCGTTCCTCACACAACAAATTTGCATGGGTAGTTATAGTAGAAAATTGAACCTCCTGACTTCAGTTTGACATTTCTATTTCTTTAAATCAACGAACACACACACATACATTTTTTTTTGTTGCAAAGAAAATGACTTCCGTAGTAGAAAGAATATTAGGTAATCATTTGTTGATAGATTTGACCGACACGATCATGTTAATTGCTTTTAACGAGCAGCTCATCATAATGGAACTTGGCGTGCGGACAAGAAATTACCCAGGTTTCTTTGTAACCGCAGGCTCATTATTTGTTCTTTTAAAAGAATGATTTGTCAGTTTCGAAAATAAGATGTCGGATTTCGTCCGATAAGCCTTGATGTAGTATTGTTAATTACATTCGAACTTGTTTTTAAGTATTTGTTTATTTTCTTCTTGATGGCAGAAGAGTAGTAATTTTATTACTTTGTATTGAAGGCCGCATTCACATCTACAATTCAGAACACATAACGATGCATGTATTGTAGATAATTATGAAATATCTGTACTTATTAATGGAATTTTTCTTGGTTAGAACATAACTATGCAAATGAATTGGTTTGAACTTCTTAAAGATTGCCATAATTAAGATGTTTAATTTCACATGTAGTTATAAATTTATCACTTTTTTAAAAATAAAAATTGATTGATAACTTATGATTGATTAGGAAATATGAATGACAGAAAACTAATTCACCAGGTGACAGTTATTTAATTAAAATAAGTATGATTTTTTTTATAGAATATTACCTTAAATTTCAGATTAAATATGAAAATTAATTAATTGGAAATAACTGATTTTCACGGACAGATATATTAAGATAACTAATAACATTTCCGCTTCCAAATAATTGCATTAAATTTATAAACTGAAATAAAATATTTTAAAACTATATATCCGAGCAAAATAAACTACATTTTTGCTAATAATAAGAGATACTATGACAGAAAAGAGTAATAAAATATTATTACATTGTTTATTATAAATACAGAAGCATGACTCAAATTTAACATAGCCTTTATCGAAATCAGCATATATTTCACTTATACGCAGATCAAAAGGAGAAAAAAAAACATGACGTTAAAATATTTTTAAATATTTAAAAATTTCTAGACTTTGAGTTTTATTCGGTATAAATGTAATTTATTTGTAATATAATGAGAAAAATTATTTTATTTACATATATTTATATACTAATTATTTAAAAAATGAATAAAATAAAATTTAAATATCTGGGTTGTGAAATTATATTTTTATTATCCAAATCGCAATAATACATTTTTTTAATTCTTGTGATTATATGATGATAATCTCTATTTGAAATCGTAAATATAATACGGTCAAAATATAATAAATTCTTTTAAAGTAATTAGTTTTAAATTTTGAATTGAGAATCGTGACTGATGTCTTGCTTAACATATTATTAAACAGAGAAATATTTCTTTTTTTTTTAAATAAGAGCTCACACACACATTCTTGTAATGTAATGCATTTTCATTCTTATATTTCAAGTCGAATGAAAAATTCTTATTAAATAGAATAATTTAAGGCGTTTTTTTTTTAAAATTCGAAATCGTGTAGTTCGGATCTTCCGTAACAAAATTATAAAAGTGCTGTACCATGGAGAAATAATCGTGATTTAAAATATCTTGTATTTCTTTGAAAAGTTACAAGTTTCCTCTAGTGTTTGAAATAAAATTTACTTTTTATCCTTATGTTGTATGATTATTTTTTGACTTTTACTTTTCAGTAAGTCTGATTCCCAACTAATGTGTGCAAAATTGTTTTTCTTAGACTACTTTAGAATAAATATTTTACGATTATAATGAGAATACACATATGCAGAATGTATAAACTTTTATAAGCATTGATATTTTTCCATTAAAAGGTAGAATGTAAAATAAATAAATAAAATATGCATTCTCTTCCAGTATAAGAAGATCAACAGAATAAACAACACTTGATTAAATCTTTATAAAAAACTCAATTTATTCGATGTTAATATCAAAAGTAGTATTTCTGTATTTAGAAAATGTTCCTGTTTTTTTTCTTCATATTCTAAGTCAATACGGGGAAACCTGCCATTAATTGAAACAAGTTATTCATTGTTTATATTCCTTAGGGAATATATTCATCATAACATAAATACAAGAATGAATAAGAATTGCTTACTTTGTATTATCGTTTCCAGGTACATGTATATCTATTCATTTAAAGTTTTCCTCGAGAGAGGAAATCATTTAAATGTTTGTTCTCACATACGCTTTCACAACTGATATTCTTTTCAAATAAATGGCGAAGTAATTGTAACAATGGGAAAAGAAACCTTTGTTTATTCAATTAATAAATGCAAATATCTCTACTTCTATTTTCTAATTATTCTCAAAATTTTAAAATAATTTATATTAATTCCACCAAATCAAAACAAACTGGCTGGCCTTTTTATAATATTTAATCGGGTAAAACTCATTTTATTCGAAAAATGCTGTGATTCTAATCTAATTAAGTTTTTCAGAATTTTTATAAAGAATTTTCATTTTTAATTAAAGATTTTCAATATAAGTATCAAGTTTCTTTTTACACGCTAAAAATCCTATGATATTTCAAATTTATTGCAATATGGTAAACATAACGAACTAGTTCAACGCTTTTAAAATTCCACATATAACGTTTGTTTACTTTCTCCACATCTGAAAACAAAACGAATATTTTTAATTAAAACTGAACAATCAATGCAATGAAATTATTTAGTGCAAGAATACAGACATTTTTAAACAAAATTATTCGTTATGAAAATGAAAATTTGTTGTTCTTAAAGCTAATAATATTCCGATACATACGCAGCATTATTTCCAAGTTCAGATTATTTGAGAAGATAAAAATTAATGAAAATACCCTTTATTTTATTGACTTATTAATATCCATTATTGTTAATATCTCATAATAAGATATAATCGATCAAGGGATAATAACACTTCAATATTTTTTGCGAATAATTATATTATTAGATTAATCTATACCAATAAGATATATCTATCAGTTGGCAGATACATAAAATGTATGTCTCCTAGCTATTGAGAACAGATAATTAAGTTTGAAATAAAGTATTCCTACCACGTTGTATGTAAAATCTTCCGATATATATCCTGCATTATTATTATTTATTTTACTCCTTCGATAATTGATCATTTATGTGTAACTGTTGATTTGTTTTGAACATAGAAACTACTTCTTATTTTTTGTTCTGTCTTGTGACAAGTTATCCCCAAAGCAATCTAAGTGAGGATGCCGTAAATAATATTTCCTGATCAACAAACCACACACGTCCCTTTAGTTGAATTCAGGTTTTCTTCGTCTTGTCGTGTCTTGAAAATCTTGTCTCGTTAGAGGATTTGCTGGAGGAGAAAATGGCGATGTTCGAATGTCAAGAATAGTTTTCCCGCCTCCGCCTCGATTCTTTCTCGCGGTTCTGCAGGATTAATTAAATAGATCTTAAGACTACTTTCCATTCGCTGTCAGAAATTCGCTTATTCCGCTTAACGAGACGTTGTATAAATGCTTAAATGCTTTTTGGCTGCGCCTTCTCTATTAATCTGCTTCCGCATCTCCACTTTGTTGATGTAGGTCTGTAATTCATACAAAATGAGTTCAGTCAACAAGCTTGATGAGGCAACAGGTGAATGCAAATTTGGAATGCCTGACAAATTTAATGGATTTTGATTAGTGGTTTGAATCAATTAAGAAACTCGATCGTGGTAACTGTCACTTAAATTGATATATATTTATAATTTCTGGATTATTTTCGGAACGAATTGGCGGCTTAGAATTGAATAATGAACGAGAAAAAAAAGAATTGGTGGATTAGATTAGAAATGAACGAACAATTACCTTCAAATGAGACGGTTTTAGCAGAATTTTATTGAATTTTTTTAATAATTATCGTAGAAGAATTTCTCATAAACGTACAATTAAATAAGATTTTGTAAGTAAATTCAAGCAAAGTTAATACACATAACTAAATTATAAATAAGCAAAATAATAATAATAATTGAAAATAAGGCTGTAACTGTTGTATAAACTCTGTAAGTTGACTAGAATAAAGCGGTTAACATACGAAACTAGACCCATTGTATTGATTCCCATAAATTATTTCTTTTAGTTTCTGAAAATAAGCGAAATCAAACGCAAATAAAATAATACAATTGTATTCATAGTATAATTAAAAAGTAAGCGATTTATAGTTTTAATTCACACCTTAACCATTCTTTTTGAGAATACATGGGAAAAATTCAGATTTCAGCTGTTCTTTGGTCTTGTTATAAATAAAGGTAAAAATATATTAAAAGGCTGTACAAATCCATATGCTAAGTGGCTTTATCAGAGAAAATGACTGATTACATTAACAGAATAGTGCATTTTTATTCCATTTAAATCTTAAGAGAGATTAAAATTTAAAATTTATATTTTTCATTTTTTATTTGTACGTGTTGTGTAGTATTTGTCTTCAATTCAGATGAATGCCTCACGTTCGAAAAAATTTCTCATTTCCTTTGGAACAATATAAAGTTAGACCTAATCAAATTTATGTAATAATAAAACCATCGAAAATAACTCATTATTCAATAATAAAATAACATGACTATGGAATAAAGTCCAAACCCTTTTCAGTGTCTCGACAAATTTAACATGCATCAACCCAGCTGCACGGAGACGTTAGTGACCTCAGATCTTGAACCCATGATTCGACGAAACAACGCCGGCCGCCACACCGCGACCGTGACCAATAGGCTACCGCAGCCATGAAATCCCATTACGGATAATACCAATGGAAAAAGGAGCAGTAGATTCTGCAAATGTAAAAAATAATATAGACTTTCTTCTTATATTTCTTTTTAATAAAGTTACTTTTTAATTTAAGAGTTTTATCATAGCCTTATGAGAGCATGTCCATCACTTTCAAGATTATGGCGCTGTATATTAAGTAGTCCACATCTCATGACAACTTAATTAAATATTTATGCAAAAATGTTGTGATCAGTTAGCAACAAGGGAATTTTAAAATCTGTGAAGAAGGATGAATCGCATTTAATCTATGATTGACTTCAAATAGAGAACAATTGAGGTGGCCAACGTTGATCTTGATAAAATGTACTTCACAATAGATTTAGAAAATATTAGTATGACAAAAATATTTCCTGTAGCATGTTTGAGCTCATCTGAACGTTTGTGATTGTTCCATGATTTTTACAGATTAAAAGTTTTAATAACATAGTAACTTCTCACGATTATACACAAAACAGAATAATTCCTCTTGATTAGGGGAAGCGCAGAATTTTATTTTATTCCAGTTTTAGTTTTTAAAGTAGTATTTGGGCCTGGCTTACATCATAAACATTATTTTGTCTACGTATTTTTTCCCCTTCTTTCGTACATCTCACTCAATTTACATATCTTTCATTGACGGGTTCTGCAGTATCACCTGTCTTGACGACTGAGCAGTGTTAATAATTAAATAAAATGTATTTTTTACGAAGAGAAATCTGATTATTCATTGAAATAAATATCCCAACATCCATGTACTCAAGCAAATATAATTCCTTTATCTTTATTCTTTTCAGCAATTTGATCCATAAAATTTTTTTCGATTATTCCTTTTTCTTTTTATTGATTGTTTTTTGAATTTTTTAGAACAAATAATATAAACGAAAGTTTTAATATCAATGAGTAAGAAAACTCAGTTATTATAGTTTAAACACCTCTGGGGTATGTTTATAGCCTTGCAGGCTTCCATAAATGAAAAAAAGAAGCTTTTGATTAATGAAGAAAGATAATATTTGCTAATACATATTTAAATATGTTTTGATGATGTATTTAAATAACTTTGAAAAAAATTTGGATGTGAATATTACTAAATTAAACATGAAAAAGTTTAAAGTTTTACTAATTGTATGCCTTCTTACTCTGTTTTTTTTTTGTGATTAGCGGCAGTTTTATTTCTTAGTTCTCTTCCCTTTTTTTGGCAATTGATTTAGCAATTTGGAACAATTTATTATACAGTCGGGTTGAAAAAAAATTCTTTTTTTTTTACTAATTAAGTAATTGAATTGATTTAAATTCTTTTTTTAGTTTCTGTACTCTCAGTAAAAAGAACTGCTCGTTTTTCCTGCAAAGTATTTTTAAAAAAACATTTTATGTCCATTGAAATTTTTTGATGATTATCTTTCGATTTACTAGTCCCGCAATTAGATTTTTTCAAAGATATTAACACACTAGAAGCAATATATTCTTATACAGGATGCACCAAAAGCTTAATAATCTATTTTGATTAATATAAATTTGTTTAAAATGTTTGACCTAATATTTCTTGAACCCATTCACTTAAATTCAAGGACGTTAATGATTAGAAATTATTGAAAAAGTTTGTGGTATCTTTGTTTTAAAGGTGACGTTTGTTTTTTGAAGAAATGAATTAAAGATATGATTAATAAAAAGATCTTTTAAAATAATTAAAGTGCTTTAATAGATACTTGAACCTTTCGAGCCATATTTTCTAAATTTCTTACAAGTAACTAATCACAATAATTAAACGGATATTTAGAATGATCCTTCCTTCTTGAATAGTCTCATGATAGAAAATATCCATTAAAAGAGATTCATGTTTATCCTGCATTTATAATAGCAACAATAACAAAATTATACAGTACTCTTATTACATTAAAACGAGCTATTTTTCAAATTTAAAGCGATTACATTTGAATAAGCACCCCAACAATGTATGATAAATATTCTCAATTCATTTATTTGAGACTTTAAATCTGTTACGTTTATCATATATAAGGGAAAGGATGTTAATTAAAATATTAATAAAAGTAAAGAGAAAATGATAAAGAAATGTTACAAACTCTGCATTTATAGTACAAATTTTTAATAGGATTAAACATTGAATATTTATGTTTTGAGAATTATATATTAAATTCACAAACCATGGAATTGTTAGTTGTAAAGTGTACATTTTCATAAAGCTTTCTATTTGTTTTATTTCTTTCTTCTTTCTTTCTATCTGTTTTCAATTATTGCAAATTAACACATTGATTTTAATAATATGTCGGTTTGTAATAATTATTATTAGCGATGCAACAGAGATTATGAGGTTGTATTAGAAGATTAGTAGAGTAGAGAGTTTGGTAATCTAATTGATTAACACGTTAATATGACCATCTGCGAGAACTTCAAAGAGATATGATTTTATCTTTTGACTATGAATATATTTCGAGCGTTACTCAAGTATGAATATTATAAATATCAAAAAAATAGTAATGCCGTCTCTTACAAATACACGTGCTAGACAAAAACAACATATTCGTGTGAAGTTTTTTAAAATTATTCTTCTTAATGTTATTATATTTCGAATTAGTTTATAATGAAGTATTTTTCTTTTGTAAAACTTGCGTCAACGAGCAGTTATTAAAATAGATGGTTCATTAATTAGGCAGTTTTTCTCGTTAATTTCAGTAATCAATCCTGTGTTTGTAATGTTAAAAATCTACTTTTTGTGCGTGTTTTAGTTTTTCACGATACACACACATAAACACATACAATATTCGATACAGTATTTGCACTTCAAATAATTATAAATATTTTATAAAATCTACTTAATTTTTTTTTGAAATTTTCTGGTATAATTAAACAGTATTTACTTTGTTCGGTCTAACGAAAAAAATAAGCCAAAAAAAAAAAAAAAAAAAAAAAAAAAAAAAATCTGAGCTCAAGGAGCGAAATCTTTTTGTAATTTTTATTTGAAGTTAAAACTAAAAGATGAATAAGACAACATTTTTAACAGTATATTCATAAATGTCCGAATGATTATGAAATTTCTCACTGTAATTGTGGTGTTAAACTAAACATATATTCTACAAACGAATCTTCTAGATTTTTTTTTAGATAATAATAAATAAAGTAATAAAGATGATTTCAAGATTTTACCGTGTGTACTCAGAAAAAATATTGTAATGTAGCAAATCTTTTAGTTTTCATTTTGTTTGATATTTAAGTAGACTCACGAAAAATTGTGATTAGTAGCGTCCATAAAATTTTTGTACGTCCAAAATTTTAAAACCTTTTTTTTCAAAAATTCTGTTCCGAATAAAAAGATTATTTGAATGAAAATAACTGTTCTACTATGAATAATAATGTTCTATTGATGCATTATCATTAAATTTTTAAAGCAACTCGCATCGTTTTGTTTCATCTAACATTCCGCTACCAAATTTATTCAGCATTATTTTTAAACAGGAAAGAAAAAAAAAAAAATAACCGTGAAAATTATCATCAAAAATTAAAAATTTGTACATAAGCTTTTTTTTCTTATTCCAAGTTCACTCATTAATTTAATTTCTATTTTATTTTTTAATTTCTCATTTACTTTTCCTCTCATCTATCAATAAAACTATTTAAAATTCCCTTTCTGTAAATACATTAAAATTTATTTCTGAATTTTAATTTAATGTAAATGGAAAATTCATGACCAATTACCAAAGACTTGGAATGAATCCATTAAATTTCTTTTCTAACCTTTTTACAAGTATGGTTGATAAATTTAGATTTTTATTTCTTCTATCTCACTAAACATTAGTAGATATTTAATGTCATTATCATTTAACTTAATTGCGAAATAAATTAAATTAATTGCAAGAGATAGAAAATATGTGTTGTGCATTCTTTATTTTCGTCTCTATTTAATACATTGCAACATTTTTAGATAAATGCCCAATATGTGCTGACTCGATTAGAACTTGCGACAAGAAGATCATATGAAGTCTCGTGAATTATATAAGCCCTTTAAATCAATCAATTTTTTTATAACAATATTCCTTTAATTTGGGTTAGTATATTTTTAATTACTTTTTTTGATTCTTTAAGGAATAAATTTATACAATCGTAAACTACAGATAAAATTTTAGCAATTCCTAAGTATTCTGATGTTATCTATATTTAAAGAACAAAAAGTACATTCTGATGTTATCTACATTTAAAGATTTAATCAGGTATTATCTCTATTTGTGTTATTATATTCCTATACTAGTTAATTTCCCACTAGACTAATATTTCTGTTATTTATTAACTGAAGAGTTTTGAGATTAGTATAATTGTAATTTTTTTTAAAAACTCAATAAGAAATTTTAGGATAACCGAATTGAAGTTCCTTGAGTTTTTAAACTTATATTTATTCAGTAATGAAATAATATTTAAGTAAAGTATCGTTTATATAACATTCTATATTATCCAGTGTCTCACAGCAAGATAAACAAACAGACGCATCAATCGGCAATCCAACAACTGCCAACAGAACAAACTATTAAGCGATTATGAAAGAATGGAAACAGAAACCATTCTTCAACTACTTGATTAGCATAGATTGAAAACACAGATGAAACTGAAAAAACCATTCTATATTTAAGTGCAACTCTCCATTCTATATTACTCCAACATTCTCTAAATGTGAGAATGCATCTTTGCAAGATTTAGAAAGTTGGAAGAAGAATGAGCATCAGTATGAAATGATTGATGAAGAAATTGGCACTCTTATCAATTACGATGGAAATGAAATTGAAGATCAAGATGAAACATAGTTGCTGAGTCTCTCAGAATCTCACAAAGGATTGAATCAAGGCTCCAGAAGCTGCCATTTAATAAACTAAGAAATAAGAAGTTAGAGGAATCGATAATGATGCTGCAAAGATGATAAGACATGACAACGAAGAAATGACATGAAATCTGACTGCTATAAAGTATTGCTTTAAATAATCTCAGGACCTTTTTTTTAGTTATTTTTTTTCTGTTGTTTTGTTGCGATTGTTAGGTTTGTAAAGAGCAAAGTTATAACATAATTTAACACTTTGCATACTCTCTTTTTAACACTTTCTTATTATCCAAACTTTTCGTTTATCCGACCTGCTGGATCGCTTATGCCGAAATAGTAAGATTGTAATGCTTATGATTGTAATGTTTTGCTGTAAGACTTTAGTAAGTCTGTAGTATCTAATAACAGTGAGTGTTCTATTCTTTATACCAAAATGCTTAAAGGGATTTTTCTTATGATCAAATAATAATAACAGCTTATTGCTATTCATTCATAATGCTCATTAATTTTCTATCACATTATTATAGAATTTCTATTATCTATAATGGTATGAATTAAAATATATAATTACTCATATTGAGTAGTATGGAAACATAATATATAATTTTATGTGCGACTGGATGGAACTTCTTCCCTTTTTTTCCATTGATTTTTGATTCGTCAATAAAATAATATACGATTGTAATGTACAGCGATAAAGCTTAAATATGTTTTTAGTGTTCTACTAGTATTTAATAATAAACTTCAACTTATTTATTTTCTCTGTTTATGTTTTATTTCTAATTCTCTCTATTTAATATACATTCATTTTCAATTTGCCTATAAATTTCTCCTCTGTGTATTTATATATATGACCTATCAATAGGAGAAGACTTTTTGACGTTTTCCTTCAACATTTAACTCTACAGCCATCTTAAAGTCTAATTAAATAGTCAATAAGACTCCAAGTGAAGATACGCAAGATAAAGACAACACACTTTATTATCAGTCAAAAAAATTTGTAAAATCCCTCTCTCTCTCTCGAATCCCTCTTAATTCGGTTAAACCTTATGAACACTAAAACACTCTTTCTGATTCCCACACTTCTTATTCACAACACATTCAACTCTTATTCCTCTGATTAAGAGTCAATTCAATTCAATTTAGAAATATCTATCAGTATATTGTTATATTCTAACTCCCTTCTCTTTTCTTTCAATTCTGTTTTGCTCATATATCGCTATCATTAATTAAATTCATTGCAATTTTTACAAATATACACACATAATTTATCTAATCATGTTTCATCAAGATTGATAAGGATTTGTAATTGTTTATCATTCAAATTACCAAATGTCCCTTAGGTTACTGAAGACAAAAATCACAAATATCGTATACCACAACTTCCTGCTTATGTTAAACTACTTCTCAATGATAGTTTAAAAGCAATATCTTACTTTATTTGTTTGTTAAATTACAGTATTGTAGAAAGAAGGTGGTTATTTTTAATTTTAAGCAAGTATGAACTATGCTTTTTGATAGTTGTGATAGTTTGATAATGGTAAAACATTTAAAAGTTTCTTGAGTAACTTGTATTTGAATGTGTTTGAACATTTATTTATAAAAAAATAAGAACAAAAAAGTTTGGAATAAGTTAAAAAAACCTGCTCGAAGAAAAATCCCGATAAAAAATTTTGGTCGACTTAACAAAAAAAAAAAAAAAAAAAAAAAAAAAAATTGTTATTCCTCTTACTTTTTTTGTTTCTTAATCTTTTGAAATGTTTTTCTAGTTAATGCAAAACCCTATTTTCGGAGATGAAATTATAACATTTTTATGTGGTCCTTTCAC
This sequence comes from Nephila pilipes, assembly GCA_019974015.1. Classification (NCBI taxonomy): domain Eukaryota; kingdom Metazoa; phylum Arthropoda; class Arachnida; order Araneae; family Nephilidae; genus Nephila; species Nephila pilipes. The sequence goes on along the minus strand of BMAW01059831.1, from coordinate 449,266 downwards.
TCCGGTTGTTGAAGTGGAACTAATACCCATTTTTTTTCTTATTTTTTTTTTTTATCTTTTCACACAGAGCTGTTCTCTCAAAATTTTTATTTACAACTACATAGAAAGAAACGTTCGCCCTTTTTTTTTAAATACAAGATCTGTTTAATTAAATATTTCCGTCCACCTGGAGACTGCTTGATTTTTTGCACTTTTTTTTGTTTTAAAACAAATGAAACACACTGTACCAACTTCAATATAAAAAAAAAATCTCATTTTTTTTAAAAAAGAGGAGGGAGCAATACAGCAGCCTTAGAGAAAAAAAAAAGGACAAATTACTTTCCCCCTTTTTGGTATTATCTTTTGTATTACGTTGATTCCATGTTCTAAGTATTGTTTTATAGAAAGTGTTTATTTAATTTCGTGTATAAATTGAGGTATATATTACATACAAGCAGGAAGATATTTTCAAAAATCGATCAATATATATATATATATATATATATATATATATATATATATATGTGTGTGTGTGTGTGTGTGTGCATGTATATAATGTATATGTATGCTGCAAGTAAGACTATTGATTTATTTACTTATTTATTTGCTGTATTTATCTTATGACAATCAAATAATAATTTTAATTAATTTTGTGATTTTTTTTCAAGAAATTAGTGAATTCATTACTATTATTTTTGCTGAATTACGCTATTATGAACGTTTGAAAATTTTTGAAGAATTTAGTAGAAAGATATGATAGAAAAGATTAAACGAGCAAAAATGCATTAATGCTATATTATGTTTATAAACAAAGTCAGAATAAGTCAGATTTAGAACATACATAGTTTTCAGTCTTTTGTAAATAGGTTGATTGGTTTTATTAACGTCGCACTGGAAGCAACACGAGGATGTCATAATTTTGAACCTCAATCAAGTGACGAGGACGATACCTGAACCGGCATCCCCTCTCCTAACTTCCACACTCTACCAATGGAAGGACTTTGAGCCAAGACGGATTTAACATGCATCGGTCCCGGCTTCAGAATGAGTCTTCGGTCGCAGCAAGGCTCGTACCTATGATTCGACGAAAGTAGCCGGCCGCGAGTCCGTTACCATAATTATTAGGCTACCGCGGCCAGATTATTTTTTTGTAACTTGTTTACTTATTTGTTTGGTTACTAGTTTTCAAACTTTAATATTCTTTCACCTAAGATCTAGCTACGAGTATTGTATGGAAATAACTTACATCAAGTACAATTTGGACAGTTATATATATATTCTGATGAGAGAGATAAAAAGGGCAATATGTTATATGTATCTTAAGTGTAATTTTAGCTTTAAAAAGTTTTTTTACTGGTTGTGCTTTAAAACTGAATAAAAAATGAAAGAAATTCTGTAATGTATGTTTTCTCAAATTTCCAAATAAAACGTTTTAATTTTATGCAAAGTTTTGACCTTACATGTAGTGTACATATATTGCTTAGTGTACTCACAGTATTTGATTTTTGTTTTTGGGTTATGTTTAAAGTAGAATATAGTATAAATACAATAAGTAATATATTTTTCAAATATTTACTTATTGATAATAACAACTAGGTGTACAATAAAATGATGTACAAAGTTTTATGTATGATTCATTGAAAAATTTAATTGTGAACTGCAGTTAAGTAATTGGTTAAATTTTCCTCTCAAGGTTAATCAGAAGGAATTGAAATTGTATTTATTAGCCACCCAAGGGGCTATTGTTTTAGTTGGATAACTTTTGGCATACCAGATCACTTTTCAATTTTTTTAACGTTTGTTTCATTTTTAATTACATTTAGCCTAAATGTATTCAGTTTAATAATTTATCGTTTGCTTTAATTTTAATGTCGGAAAAGTTTACTGTTGTTCATTTCACGATATTCCATCGTATACTTTAATTCTTATATTTAATTCAGTTATTTAATAATAATTTTAGAAAAACGGCGCACCTTGGATGGCTAAATATGATCTTTGCAAAACTGCATAGTTTTTTTTTCCAGTGAAATTTATTCAAGATTTTTTCCGCTTCTATTCTTGAATATTTTTGAGAATATTACTTAAGTTTTATTGTTCTTAATTTGAATCAAAAATATTTTTGAATGCTATACTTTGAAAATAATCCTCCTTAAAGCCGAACTTTAAAATACAGATTGCTCATAGCAAATTCCAAAGCATAAAGAATGCGAGTCTTGGTAAATATTCCAAATCGAAATAGATATACATACTCGTTTTAAAGAATTATATCATACTGTAAATGAAACGGAATAAACTATAACACAATTTAAACATTTTTACTTTATAATTAGAAAATTAACTCATGTTTAATTTGGAATTCTCTTTTATTTATAAAAACAACAAAACGGGTCAACGAAGCACAAAAAGTCATTTATTAACGGTAGGGAAAATCATTTACTAAACTGTCTAAAGTGACTTATAAACAATAACGAGGAAGGAAATGCTCTTTCAGCAATATCTCTTAAGCCTCTTATGTCTCAAAAATGCATCTCTAATGAGGTCAAAAACTGAAATTATCCGAAGAATAAAAGTTTCTTGACGGATGATTGATTGATCGAACATTTTTAAGAAACTCTTTAGAGACTTGATGGAGAGAAAAAAGTGTTTACTCACAGTTTTAGTTTAAGAACTTGGATTAAAATAAATTTTAAGAGGTTTTTCAAAACAAGCGCTACAGAAACGGAGTCAAGTTTACTACTCAATATTTTATGTTGTTGACTGCTAGTAAATTTGATACAAAACACGCGTTTTTCTTTCTTTATTTATCGTTTCTCTTAGTATTATATTATTCTATTTTATCTATTTTAGTTCTTCCAGCGAAATGATGAATATTTTCTGAAGTTGGCTTATGCAAATATGTGAAGAATTGAATTACATTGTGTTGAGAATAGATAAATATGTAAAGGTTTTTTATTTTATTTCTATTTTACGACTAAAAAACTGTTATATTTCTTTAAAAATACATTGCACTTAATAATTAATCGTTTGCTTTAATTTTAATGTTTGAAAAGAATACTGAACACCTCGCTTTATTTATTTATTTTTTTTTGTTAAAAGTTTGCAGCAGTTTTGTACTTTAGAATTTTGTATATTTTGAGTGTTATTACTAGTTGGCAATGGAATGAACAATAGAATAAGATTCGTGAAAACAGTCATGAGGCATTTGTTCGACATATACACGAGGCATTTGTTCGTCATTATTCAGATCTTGTGCTGTATCTCAATTTAATATATTTAACAAAAGCTACAAAACTCTGATTGAAGACACACAAGACTTAAACAAGCGTAATTATTTATTATCAACGCAGAATATCCAAGGTCGCTAGCTGAAGATCTCAACCCTAATTCTCAGACCTAATTTATGATTAAAATAAGAAATATATATCTTACCAATCCATTCGTTGTTCATTTCACAACTTTCTTAGCCAGTAACCACGTAAATTAATGATGTTAATGGAATTTACTTCAGTCCACAAAACTAACTGACTAATTTTAAGTTCTGTAACAATGCTTGGGGTATCAATCCTTATTCTCTCTCTCCCCTTTCCCCCATTAATTGCTAATCATTTATATATCAGTATATCCAAATCTGCAATTCTACTTGATAATAGTCTCCGAGGTTAGTAAAGAGAAAATAGCGAATAGCCTAACATCACGCACATATCTTTTCAGAATTCAACGAATTAAATTATAATTCTTTATATAAAAGATTCTTTACAGAAGATATTACGATAAGAGATCAAAGAAACGCTTATATCAATTGAGTTTATGCTACGAGTAGGAGATATTATTGTTCTTCATTTTTATAGTTGCAAGTACAGACTTAATTAGAGACATATTGAGTTTGGATTTAAATATTAGATCATTTACCTATTTTACTTGTAACTTGCATTTATTTTGTCCGTAAGTTCTAATGTTATTTGTTTTACACAAGTAGAGGCTTATTTTTGTAATTCTTAATCTAAAAGCTTGAAAAATGTCTTGATTAAATGTATAAAAAACTACTTGGTTCTTAACTGACGGGAGAGTTTGTCAAAAAAGTGTCTAGGACTTTAATTTTTAGAACTTTGGGCACTTGTAATTAAGTCAAGAAAAAAAGACCAAATATAAAATTTAAAAGTTAATACTGCATGATACAAAAAAATATTTTGACAATATTTTATAATATGATGATTGCTCTTTGCGACGGATTAAAGGTTTCGTTGTTTGAGCTGAAGGTAACTTAAAGAATTTTTTTTTTTCAAAAAATCAATGTTTGAATGTAAATTTTTTTTTTCTAGTGGGTGTAAATATTTTTAAACTTATTTTTGATTGGAATTCAGAGCACAGTTATGATCTGATGTGTATATATGTAGGAGCTGGTGGAAATTCGAAACATCATTTCTAAATGATGACAACTATTTCTTCACAAATACATTAATGTTTAATGAATGGACTAGAGATAATTACAAATATAACCAAAAGACGACAAGGGGACGCATAATGATTTCTACAGGCAATAATTACGTTCTCTCACCCTTGCGCTCAACCAATTTTCCGTTTCAGTCTCTTTTAGCAGAATCCATGGCTTCCATCCCACGAGAGAGCGAATCCTCTTCTCTCTTCTTTCACTTCTCTGATCTGCAGAACGCCGCCTGGAATCTCAGAGTGTCGACTGCAAATGTCATTCTGATATCGGGATAACTTTGGTTTCAAGCTATTGTATGAGATACTATTTATCATTTAATAAGACGGTTATTATTAAAAAATAGTTATAATATATAAAAATCGAAATTTATTCTATCCGTAGCTTTAACTTTTAAGATATGTTTAATTTAAACTGGTATACAGGATTGCATAGAAGTTTTCTAGTTATTTTAAGAATTATATTAATGATAAAATTATTTCTTATGAAATATTTAATTATTTAGTACTTAAAGCAAGTTATATTGCATTTGTAATAGTTTAGCTTTTATCTATTCACATTTTCATGAAGCGAGCTATTTAAATAATTTTATTTTGTTTAGATATATAGATGACCATATGACTCGTATTTTTCAAAATAATTGCAACCTAAGTATTAAATTTATATTACTTTTTTACTCTTCCTATTTCAATTTAATTCAAGCATATTATTATTATGAGTATTTAGGTATTAAATTGAAAGCTCTATGTAATAAAATTTTAAGTAATATTCTTAACGAAAGGAAGGATTTTGATTTCTATGTCAATAGAGAACTGCTCTGGACTAGAAATTTACATGATTCAATTAAGAGAAAAATGATATTTAAGAATACCTAACGAAACAAAAATAAAGTGATGAATCAACTAGATAAAACGTCTAATTAAAAAATATCTAAAATACTGCATTGTTGCTAATTTTCTTGTTAATTTTGTTAAAAATACACCTGAGTTTTTTTTGTTATGTGATACAATAAATGATCATAAAGCATTTCTTACAAAAATCATGAATATTGATGATGTTTCAACCTTTTTTTCTTTTAAATTTTAATTTGTTGAATATTTAGTTTGAAATTAATTCTTTTTTTAATAATGCAGAAGGTGATATGGGCTTTTAAGTTCTATTTTTGTTCTTGAAGACAGAGATACTATTATAACATGAAAATTTTAATTATTTTTAAAGAAAATTATTATGTGTCATATACATTAATTAATTGTAATAAAAGGGAACTAATAGCAATAAAAGTGAAGTGGTTCATTTGCAAGTTTGGAAAAGTGGAGTTCTTTTTAAGATCTTGGGTGTTTATAGTCCTCCTTGTAATTCTGCTGACTTTTCCTATGTTAACCACAGTAAACATACTATTTTAGTTGGAGACTTTAAGGCCCACTCTCCCATGTGGGGTTACTCTGATAAAAATGAAGCCGGAAGGAGAGTTCAGGACTTTCTTAGCTCGTTCTACTTTCGAACTTTTATATAAGATTCCCACACATATCTACAATACAATGGCAGAAGCTTTACCCCGGATCTATTGATAGTCGCTGCTGACCTTTATAAACTTACAAAACGAGCAATTTTGAAGGACCCCGGATCGGTTCATAGGCAGATGCTTGCAGATTCCTAGGGCTAACTATAGACTTTTTTCACTATCGAGAATCTCTTTGAATTTTAAGAAAGCTAACTGGCTTTTCTTTACCGAATTGTTGGAACATGGCCTTAGCCACGATAAACTTGACTTTACCCTTAACCCTAATAAAGTATATATATAGTATTATTAAAGACACAATTATAGCGTATGCTAAAACTGTATCTAGAAGAAGACAAAAAAATATATATAAGCCTCTTTGGACGAAAGAATAGGCCTCATTGAAAGCTAAAAGAGACAGACTCAGACGAAAGGTGGAGTTGACCTGGCGCCCTTGAAATGTTCAAGCTTGGAGAAAACATTCTGCAAATTTTAGAAAGGCCTTAATTGTCAGTAAACGATCTTCATTCAACATTTATATTTCTAATATAGATTATCAAACTGATTGTAAGTGAACTTTCAAATTTATTGGTAATTTAATGAATGATTCTGACTCATCCAACCAATCATTTTTAGTTGAAGATAAAAAGCTTTCTTCTGATTGCACAGTCGCAAAGGCTTTTGGACAGCATTTCCATGGAATCAACAGAAAATCTTACTCCTGCAGTCAAAATTTGAGTCTAATATGAAATCAGTTTTTGAGGCATCTATTACTAGGGTAGCATTAACCAATGCCTTGAAAAGTCTCTCAAGGGGTATATCTCCTGGTGGAGATGGTATCCATTCTGAGTTTCTCATTCATATGGGTCCTAGAACTTTTGAAACCATCTGGATATTTTTCAATTTAATTTGGAACATTGTATTGTACCTGAAGACTGGAGAACATCTATTATTATACCTATACATAAGAAGGACAAATAACCTAATCATCTCAATAATTATAGACCGATATCGCTAACTAGTGTAAAAGGAAGTCTATGGAGAAAGTAATTGTAAGAAGGCTCAACTATTACCTAGAAACTAGAGGTGCTCTGGCTGAGGAACAGGCGAGGTTCAAAATTTTTAGATCTACCAATCATTATGTAATCCTCTTGATCCAGTTTGTCAAAGACGCTTTGGAAAGAAGAAAGGTCCTGGCGGCAGTCTTTATTGACCTTAAGTCTGCTTATTACAATGTATGGCGAGAGAGCCTCCTATTTAAGTTCACAAATCAAGGTATTAGGCAAATCTTTTTAACTATTTAAAAAGATTTTCGAAGCTTCTTGTGCCAACGCTGTTGTAGAGTAAGGTACGGCAATGCAACTCCGAAATCCAATATTCTAAAAACGGGTCTCCCACAGGGAGCCGTTATACGTTGTTCTCTTTTTAACATATATATTAATAATTTTATTCAAGACGTCAAATGTTTCTTATACGCCGATGATCTAATTTTCTAGACAGTTTCTAAAAAAGTAAATCAAGAACATGTATAGAGACTAAACTGTCTGCCGCTTTGAATGATCTGGAGGATTGGTGTTACACTAATAATATGGAGGTAAACTTAAATAAACCATACAGCCTGACATTTTCACTTATGCATCAATCTTTGGATCTTCAACTTAGGTATAAGGGAACTCAAATCCCCACTTGTGATAATTTTAAATATCTAGGAGTGACGCTGGATCGCAAACTAACATGGAAGCCTCATGTGGAAGACATTACCAACTGTGCCATGAAGAGGCCAAGTGCCTTAAAAGCCTTGTTGGGGCACGGTGGGGGTGCACTAGAACAACTCTGCTTCAAACCTACCACGCCTTTATCCCCTCTTTTGACTTATTGCTATGAACCACTTGTTGTGGAAGGGAAAATGTATTCTAACCCCTGGAAAGGGTCCAAAATCAAGCCTAACCTATTGTTACTGGGGCTGTAAAGATCACCCCGATAGATGGCATGCTTTTGTTGACTGGTGATTGGCCACTTAGAACTGAGAGAAGACCATTATTCTCTGGGAAAAGATCATTAGAGTACCTGGATGGTTTTCACTTGGAACTAGGCCAATAGGAACTTGACCAGAAATTTAAAGACGCAGATGGGCTTCCTTCAGGGAGTCTTTCAGTTAAAAACTTCCCTCGGCTTAATTTTTGAACCAGAACTCCTCGTTCTTCCACAAAACCCAATAAAATTGACAGCCATCCAGATTAATCTTGACCTGTGTCAAGATTAATCTGGGTATTAAACATCTTTAAATAAGCGATTTTAGTTCCAGACTTACTTTTGTTGCCAAAACTCAAATAATTAAATATAATGACAGTATCACCCTCTATAAATCAGGATTAGATTTAAAGACATACATTTAAAATTTCAAAAAGTTAGAAACTTTTTTAATTCTGACTATGATAAAATTTTAATTAAAAAAATAAATTAATTAAACCAAATAGAAATAAATACAGAAAGCAGAAAAGAAGAAAATTTTTCTAATTTATGATTCAAAAAATTGATCTGTTTTTTTTTAAATCTTAATTTTATTTATAAAAACTAATTGGACAATCAGATTTAACCTAAGTATGAAAGATTTTCTTAAAATTATATTGAAAATTTAAAAGCACGTTAACTATTTTAATATTCGAAAAAATGAAATTATAAAATATGCTTCCAAAGATATTTAAACTTAATTGCTATCAAACATAAATTGCTGTCAAAGAAAGGAACTCTATTGATTGGAAAAAATAACTATCTCTCTTGTCAACAATATCATTAATTATCCTATTTTCTACAACTCTTAAGAAAAACCAAGAAAATCTTTTTCATTGTAATGTATATTAATTTTAATGAGGTTTAAATAAGAAGTTTAAAAAAATATATTCGGCTTTAATTTTGGTTCAATTTATTTTGAAAAATCATAAGGTCATCTATAATTAAAGGAAATTTACTGTCATATGTAAAACTTTGTTCTTAAAAATGTAAGTAACTATTACTAGTTGGTCCACCTTGTTATACTCCTTTAATTTACTTATATTTTTATTTTTATAAAAAAAGATATAGTTTTCTTTTAAAACAAGATTAATAAGAAATTTAAATTTCTCATAAGAAAATTCAATATGCTATTATTTTTTTTTAAAATTAGCCCGAAGAATACGAAAATTAAATCCTCAATACCTATTGAATCAAACATATCTTTTAAGTCATGACTGTAAATTGTGGAAATCTCTTTATCTCTCATTAACATATCTAATAATTTATCTACTATTTTTAGTAATAACAGTCTTATCAAAACCTTCTATAGCTTTTTGCAAAATACTTTGAAAAATTTTATTAGTTTAAGTAATGTAAGTATTAAAAGAATTAAATCCCTTTTCTTTATTTAATAAGTACTTTTTTGAAATTTAAGAGTTAAAAAAATAACAGAAAATTTTACAGTATTCATAATATAACCTATTCTGTTGTATAAAACTTTTTCTATTGGTAATTTCTCTATCAGAAAATTTAGTAAAATTATTATTATTAACAAGATTATGATAATATTTTTTTGTTTATTGGTCATAATAGCATAAAGGTTTTTACAAGTGATAACAAAACCTGGAACCTTATCTATATAGCAAATTAAGAACTCATTCTGTAAGTTTTTAAAGATTTTTTTAGATTTCTAATTTTCGTGCTGTCTTTTGTTTTAAAGTTGAAATATTTAATCTCTTCATTAATACAATATTTATATTCTTTAAAAGCTTTATTAGGGAAATTGTATTCAAATTTTAAATCAGAAGAATTCTTGTAAAATTATTAATCCAATTGATGCTTTTAAAAAAATAATATCGGAGTTCTGATAATATGAGAACAAAAATGAAATATTTCGGAACTTTTAAAGTTTCAAAGACGAAATAGAATTTCTAGAAGATATTTTTGAGCTCCTTACGAAATGTCAAGTATAGATTTTATATTTCATAAATTCTACTGCACTAAATACAATGCACATTTTAAAACAGACTTTTAACATTATTTTCTTCACTATATTTTTTTCCTGTTAAACGACCATCCAAAAATTCAAAAATCCTTACTCTGAATTTTTATGTTCTAGACAGAAATGTAGGCAGTTAATTTTCTTAAAATTTATGCTTTTTAGCTATTCGAGTGTGGAATTTTAGGATTTTGTAAATGTTTACGAATACTCTTAAAAATGAGAAGAAAATATAATCCGAAATTGAGAGAGAGAGAGATAAGACAAAGGAATTCATTTTAGTTTTCATTTTTATGGAAATAAGTTTGTGATCTAAGAATGAGTCAAAGAAAGTATGAGATAATAAAAACATAGTTTGAATTTTAAGAAAAACAATTTCTGAAAAATAT
>BMAW01059831.1:397773-429746 GCA_019974015.1 Nephila pilipes | reverse complement strand
TATCAATAATGAAACACATTACAGTCATAAATTTATCAATAATGAAATTTTATGAAGATTATAAATTTATCAATAATTAAACACAAAACTTACCCATAACTAAACATTATAAAAACTTACGAATAATTGAATATTATTAACTGTATAACCTTATCCATAATTAAACATTACAAATTTATGTACTTTTAAAAATTATAAAAATTTATCAATAATCAAACATTATAAATTTATCCATAAGTAAATATTATAAAAACTTATTCATGATTAAACATTATTCACTTATCCACAAATAAACATTATTAACTTATATATAATTAAATATTATAAACTTATCCATATTTAAACATTATAAACGCATCTATAATTAAACGTTATAAACATATATATAACTATAAAATTTATCAACAATTAAATATTATAAATTTATCCGTAATTAAACATTATACGCTTAGCCATAATTAAGCATTATAAACTCATCCAATATTAAACTTTATAAACTTATCAATAATTATCAAAACTTAACAATAACTAAATATTAAAACATATCCATAACTAAGCATTGTAAAAATATTGATAATGAAATGTTACAAACTTATCCATAATCAAGCTTCATAAAAATTATCAATAATCGAGCATTATAAACTTATCCATAATTAAACAACATGAACTTATCAATAAATAAACATAGTTAGTACAATACCCTTTAGCGCTTCTCGATTTCTTATAGTAAGATTGACTTTGATTACTTCATGAAGAGCTGAAGCGAATTGCTTTTCATTTCAGATTTAATGATTTTATGATACCAGGAAAATAAGCATTTAATAATTTTAGCATATTACGTTTTTATTTTATAAAAACCGTATTTAATAATTAATGGATTCTACAATAACATTACTTTTTTGAACTTGCTTTGCTTTTGTAGAATTGTAGAAAAATGTTATCAGCTGATTAGTGTAAATATCTTTGAAAATTACGGAGTAAAAATGTTAATATCATAAAACGTTTCAACATTAGGAGACCAATTTTTTGAACTCCTTTAATTCACAGAACTTTTCAATGAAATTTTATGGAATTGGAATTTTTAGCTAATTTGGATGAAAAATGAGAGATGAATAAAAAACAAACAAACAAACCGGAATCTTCAATAAGAATATTTTTAAAGAATTAATTAACTATGCTAGTTAATCAATTCAATAACCTCATAATTTAGTTCCAATTAAACTATTACTAATTTATCCACCTGTGTGTGATTAGAATTACTAAATTTATTAAATACTTCCCTTTTTGACGACTATACTTGAGTAAATACCGGTTATTTCTTTGAATTAATTTCCTTAAATGTTTGAAAATAAAAAATGTAGTTGAATGGAAGTGAAAGAATTGTAAAAGCCTATTTAATTGTTTAATGTATAAATTTTGTGAGATCTTTAAAAGAATTTACATGAATACACAATTTTTTGTGTGCTAATTTTGATCCTATTAGTGACTGAACTTCGAGATTTTCCTTTAGTTATTGCTATTGGAAGAAATGATTCTTCTTTTACGTGAGATTCTTCAGTATAGTTTTAGAAGAATAAAACGTATATCTAGGAGATCTTTGAAATCAAGGAGGACGTATTCATTCTCAGTAAGATGGAATATTATTCTTTCATTCTATGTGATAATACTTTTAAAAATTGCGTGCGGCTTTGGTTCCTTCTATAGAAAAATAGAGCGGCTTGTATTTTTGATAATTTTATGAAACCATCATCTGCTTCATCTTTACTGTCGAATTGTTATCTAATGTTACTGATACTGGACCTAATTTAAAAATATTACCATATTTAGAAGTAACCTACCATTGTTTAGTTAGAAACTTTCAAGACGCTTTGAAGAAGTTGCTTATTAAACAAAATACAGCAATTTCAATTGGGATTGTTTCTCTCTTCTCTGATGAAAAACTTCTGAATCCTTTAGTGCAATAAGAACATTTTACATTGAAAAATAAGAATAATAACTCAATGTGTTGTTTCGTTCAAAATATCTAACTACAGTAATAATTCATTGCGAATGATAATTAATTTCTTTATATGGATTACACATATTAAAGTATCTTCGCATTTTGATCGTTCCACCTTGAATTCCATTTTGGCTAATTGGTCGTAAAACAGAATTATATCTTTCTACATTATTCTCTTTCAAACGGGTTATAAAAATTATACACAAAACACAAAATTTCAATCAATGTAAGTATAGTTATTGTGCATAAAAAGAAAAAAAAATACTTTAAGTGTACGCTGTACGAAACGTAAACAAAAATACAACTTAAAATTACGTATTGTAAAAATTTCTATACTTATTATTTTTATTTATTTAGCTTTAAAGTCGCTAATGGCGGTGATCGTAGATTGTACAGTTCGGAAGTTTTTTACCATTGATATTGAGTTTTATTTGAATTAGTGTCTTATAATTCTTCGTTAAATATTCAAATGTTTCATTTAGATTTCAAATGAATTTCTTTTAAACAGTTTTTTAAGAAATATATTATTAATTTAGCACTTTAAAGTAATTGAAATAAATAAAAATTAAAAAAAAAAATCAGTTACTTTTTAAAATTATGAATTAATTATGGAATATATTTCCTTTCATAATGATATTCACTTCATAGAATCATTATATTTATATCTGATCAATCTTCATCAAGTATTTAAGTATTTCACGAGTAATTAGTTATTTCAATTAAAAAGTATAAACATTAAGAAATAGAGCTGCAGGATTATGTATTCATTCCAATACTTGAAACAGAAAAAAATTATCTGAACTCGTTTGCTTTGGGTGACAATATATGAGGGAAAACTGAAAGAAAGGAAAAAGCTATATACAGACTGAAGATTTACGGTTTTGTGGTATTACAGCAAAGCATTAGATAAATAAGAGACTACAAGTTCCATAAATGAGAAAAATGTATGAGCAGATGACGGAAGATATATTTTGAAGTTTCAAGAGAAGAAAAAGTGGCTATTACTGATTGCGAGGAAAGGCAAACAGAAAATGGAAAGTATTATATATATATATATATAAGGGAGAGAGAGAGAGAGAGAGAGAGAGACAGAATAAGATAAATCTCTAATATAAAATAAGTTTCAAAAAGGAATATGTAATTAATTAAACTAAAATGCCGCATGATGAACGTAAAAATAAAGCTAAACAATTGTTAAAATAATGGAAAGTAATAAAGCATTCTCTCTTAAAATAGCTGTTATTAGAATTTTTATTTTACTAGTTGTAGAATTCTAAAAAAACTGCTTGTTAGCTTACATATCTAGTATATTATTACCCCTAAAAATAACGCTGTCTTGAATGATTAGCTTAACATTCCTAAAATAAATCGATTATATCCACTGAGTTCCACAACTTTCCTTTCCGAATTTATTCCATCGCCATATTGTTGTAACACTCAAACCACACAAGCATACCGAGTACAAAACATTACGTTAACTTTTAACAACAAAAATAATAAGAGGAAACAATTATGTGATAAAAAATTATTATTCAAATATTAAATTAAGACTAATGGTAATATGTTAAAATGGACAATAAATTATTAAAGCTAATTAAAATATTCTGTTGAGATATGAAATTTGAAAAAAGCAAACGATAAGTTATTAAATTAAATATACCTTAAGGAAGAAATGTAACTAATGTTTCGCCGTAAAAAATAAAATAAATATTTACATATTAATTTAATCTTAAACCTAAGGCAATCAGAGTCAAGTAAGAAACTTAAATTGATCAATATAATTAAAAATATTGAACGATAATTACTATAATTTAGTTTATTCATCATTAGGTAGTTTTCAGATGATGGCCTTTAGTATCAATTTAGTACTGCTTCATGGAAGTTTTGTAATGAGAAAACCTATTTTTATAATGGTACCTATTTTTATAATGATAGTGATTAAATTCTAGTAATTAAAATGTTTCATAAAACTATTGCTATCAGCTTTATGAAATGCATTCATAATACTCCTTTATTACCTGATATTCATTATAACAGCGTGCCACAATAATTCAATTTTATTACGTAGCTTAAAATTTTTCAAATTTTACTTCCAAAATCAGTAATTGCTTTCTAATATGTGGAGCATTTTTAAAGAAATTTTAAAATTATTTAGAACGTTGTTGGAGCTAGTCATGTAAATGATAATATGTAGTTTGTTTGGCAGAATTTTTCATTGATTGCAGGCCACTGATTTTTAAAACTGAATTTATTTACAAATTTTTACGTTAAGTGTATTCTAATTTATGAGATATTGATCTCAAATAGATAAAAATTGTGAAATAAAGTGCTATTGAATTATTTGATTAATTGAATAAAACTCGAGACTATGTGTATGTGTGTGAAAAAAACAAAGGGGTTTTAAAAGTCAAAATATATGTAATCAATTATTACTTTTGATGAATAAATACTTTTCTAAATTTTTCAATAATATAAAATTTTTTAGTTAAATTAATATGTTTCTCATAGAAAATCGATAAACAAGCATATTTTGTGTGTCTGATGAACTTCATTACGACTATAAATTATACATATATATAAGTAAACAGTAGTAAATTAATATAAACAGTAGTAAATTAATATAATTTTAAGACAAACATTAAAATTACATTTAAAAGAAAACTGCCACTGACATAATCCCTTTTTGTGAAGGATATCAGATACTTTTAATCAAAAAGCATAGTGTCTCTTAAACGTTTTAGTCTTTAGATCCCACTCCTATTCTTAAAAATTTCATGCGATCCCATCTTTCCCAACCATAAACATGTATGAAAAAAGTTATTTTGTTCAATTTTTCTAGTTTAATTTAAAAATTAAAAAATGAAATAAAGCCTTAGTTTATTTAATTTTTAATAAAAGCTTCTTTTGTTGAATTAAAATGAAATATATTTTTTAAATTATTCACAGGTATAATTTTATGTCAGATTTAAATTTTATAATAAAAAAAGTAATTTAGCAAATCTTTGAACAAAATGTATGAATTGAATTAATAATATTTGTAATGAAATGTGTAATTGAAATAATACATATACACAAGAAAGGAAAAATGAAAAAAAAAAGCAGTTTTAGAATTTGTCCCTAGTATACAAAAATTAAAGAAAAAAAAATCACGTTTTAATGAGGCAGATGTTCTTGATTTTTGCAGTATGACAAATTAGATATTACTGCAATATTTGATACAGCTGGACATATAGCTTCTTCAATGTTTTTTAGTGCTTATGATACGCGTTACAGCTAAAAAAGGTCGTTTCAGAAAAGTATGTGGAGTTAATAGTCCGAAGAACGTTTAATACAATTTAGAATTTGTGGGAAATTCAACTCTAGTTCCGATCCAGAATTTAGTCAAATTGTAACTTTGAAATGTAATGCGACACTGCTTTAAAATGCACTTAGTAGTAATTTTTTCAATATGTAAATATGGGATTTACATCTCAATTTAGACCGTAAAACGAGTTTTAACTTCGCGACACAAAACGAAACACGATATCAATTTAAAGATAATGAATATATTGCAACTAATATTTTCTTCTTTTTTTTATGCTAAATTAAATTCATGATAAATTAAATTTTCATGACCTCAACATCCCGCTTTGTGACCCCATTCAGGGTCACCACCTACAGTTTCAGAAGAGCTGATATAGTATACGTAAAAGTGTAGTATAAAATACACAAAAAATACAAAAAGTGATAATAAACTACTTAAGTATTGTAAAAATAAATATAAAATTAGTATTAAAATTATTATGCTTGTAGTTATGATGTATAATGAAATATATATCAAATTTGACACTAAATAATCAATATTTATGTTACAGTGCAAGACCGGTATTCGGTAAATGTCGATAATCTCTGGTGAATATCAGCATTCACCTAGTCACTTAATGGATGTCCGAAATAATTGCTAAATATCATTATTTCTCATTTATACTGACAAATATCGACATTCAGCATGTATTGATGATGAATATTGGAAAAAAAATACTTTCGTTGGGTTAAAAAGAAAATACAACTTTTTAAATTGTATTTTATTATTTAAACGTTATGTTATTTACCAAACTAGGAGAAAGAGAAATTTTCAGCTCATATAAATAAATTATTGAATCTAAAACAAACAGTATATTCTTAAAGGAGAAAAGAAAGTAATATCTATAAAAATTGCACATAAATTATGTTATTAACGTCATACAATATCTCGTTCTCCTTCCCTCAGAGTGTAACTGTGTTAGTCGGCATACACAGACGATGGTCTGATATATATATTTTTGTGGTGAAATGTATACGGAAACCATATGTGATAGTATATTCCGCTGGTGACTTTTAGCTTCTAGTTCACAGACAAGTATAAAAGTCAGATGAGTTAATTTCATAGATAGAAATGTAAAATGGGCCTAAAACGTGATTTAAGTGATTTTGAATGATATGAAATGAACGGTTTGCACCATTATGGTAAGTTTGTTCGTGATTTTTTGCGATGTTAGGCATGTCGCGTTCTATTGTACGATGTTATCTTTGAGTGAAACATGCAGTGACTATAAAAATGTAAACACGATCTGGTAGACTATGAAGTTTTGTCGAGAGGGATCATAGAGCATTGAAGAAGCTATGAACGCCAGCCGCATTGATTCAGCCAAAAAAATTTATCAGGTATTCTAAGATGCTCCTGGATACTTCACGAGGAAATAAAATTTCGTACTGAACTTCTAACTCTTGGTTTTTAAGTTAAACATGTTGCTTATAAAATAAAAATTACCGCTACTGAGTCCAAACGGAGCTAATAGCAGTAAAAATGCCGACAGCATTGATACCTTGAGCAATGACGTGGGATGTTACGGAGCAACGAATCAAAGTTAACTAGTTGGTAATCTGATGATAAAATCTTGATGTGAAAATTGTACAGTGTGCTTTTTAACTGATTTATATTGTGACGGAGGTTAAATTTGGGGTGGGACGATAATGCTTTTGGGGTTGTTTTCCATGGCTTGGATTGTAGCCTTAAATTACTGTGCAATAAACCCTCAAAAATGAAGCATATCTAGACATTTTAGACAATTCTGCGCTGCATAACATTATGACAAGAGCTCGGAAAGGGTTCATTCCTGTTTCAACAGGATTGTGATCTTCAACATATTGCACGGCCGATGGAGAAATGTTAAGATGGTATGGGTATTTAGGTATTGAATTGGCCTTCTCAGACTTGAATCTCACAGAACACCTGTGCAATGTACTTGAACGTCGACTGCGATTTAAGCCAAAACTCAAAATCGGTGACGGAGAATACAACTACTTTCCTGCAGAAATAGTGTGCAATTACTGCTGCAACATTACAAAAACTAACGGACAGCCGGCCTCTTAAAATGGTATTGTTATCGCACTCTGAGGGAGAAGCAAAACATACAAGAGTTCTTATACTTTTGATCATGTGTGTGTGTGTGTGTGAAATTAATAACATTGGTGATTTACTAAAACTAATGGAAATGTGCTTTTATAATTTTTTGTTGGTTTCTTTCATTTGTCAGTGAGTTCTATTTCTAACCTTTGCATTGACTTGGTATTAATTGGAGGAGTTAAAAAAGTTAGAAACTTCAAAAGAACACAAAAAGACCAGAACGTTTCTAAATAATATCAGAAAGAACGAATTCATTCCATTTATAAGAGATATGGAATCAACACTTCATATCTTTTAAGAGATTTACTTTTCTCTGAAAAATGATATTAGCATTTAAACAGTGATCATAAATATTTTCCCAATTGTCATTTACGTTATATGTGAAGTATTTCGAAACTATACTATCGATACATGTTTTTTTTCTTCGTGAATATTTCTTTCATTTAAGCACTGAATTTTTTCAAGCCTTTTTCAAAAACTTTCACTTAAAATCACTTGACAGTTTCCTCATAAATTTTTAGTAAATATCACAATCATTATTTATATTATTCTTTTGTATAAATTCACACATATAATCTTCAAATAAAATGAAAAACATTATTAAATTATTTTTGAAACATAACTTAGAAAGATAAATATATACGAAGAAGTAATTTAGAGAAAAAAGTATATCATTTTCAAATGATAGAGAGAAAAATATTGTTTTTTCGCAATTTATTTTCACTCGGGATTCTGAGACATTTCGTTACAAATATTTTATGATAAGGAGTTTTCAGCTTTACTGGCTTTTAAAAATTGTTTTTTTCATGTCAAATAACAATTTTTTTGTGGAATAGTTTATTTTATTAATACGCATTATATTAAATGGAAGTAAATTGACAGAAAATCCTGTGGAAGCACTAAATATGTTTTCTGTATTTTATTTTGATAGTACTTTTATCGTACCTCTAAAATAAGGAATAGAAATAAATAGAATCCTTATTAATCAATACATGAAATTTGAAAGGAAAGTATTTTTGATTAAAAATGCAGCGAATATACTGTTATTACTCCTGTGATGCATTAGTGCCAAATAATATTTCTTTTCATATCACTAAAATTTGAGTTTGCATATTACACAACTTTTTTCAAAATTAAAGTTTAAATTAAATGTTCGTCTTAATTGATATAATGGGCGCTAAAAGTTTTTTAGTACTTTCCGTATTAAACTATTTTCACGGAAAAGCTTTTCTTATATCACTAAAATTTAAGTTATCTTAAAATGCATATTTAAGTATTAAATAAACTGAAAGAACTTAATTGATTGTAAATGCATTAATTAAGTTTTCGCAATAAAACACTATAACTAGATATCGTGTTGTTTGGAATAGTAAGTTTTTCACGATACTAAAATTTGATTTAATACAAAATAGATGTTAATGTGTCAAATTAAATGAACCCACTTAATTAAAGTGTTTTTTGTATTTTGCCACAAATTTTTTTAAAAGTAATACTTTTTAAGTAACATTAGAACTGTCCAGTTATCAACATTCCAAAAGTTTGAAAAATATTGTATATTTAGTTTTATTAATATTCATATACATTTATTAATCTACTTTTGATCATTAATGCGAAAGATGAGATGTAATTATGACTTTTAAATACAGTATTAACACTCTTTGTAAACATATTCAAGTTTATCTATCTAATTGGTTGTTAATCATTCTTGCTACCCTTCCCATTCATTATTAACTTGTTAAACGAGACTGTTAAAAATAAAACTGCGTATTGTTTTTCAATGCTAAGAGAATAACATCATTATGAAAGGAATAGAGGAGTAATTCTCTCAAAGCTTTCTACTCGCTTCATTAAGTTATAATTGTAAACATTAATTCTAATTTTTGAGCCGTCTGCGAAAAAGCCACTAATGCATAGCCCGTGGTTACTTCCTGTTTATCCTATTCGAGAACGTTTTCCATCAATTCCGAAATCAAATAGCAGTCTATTTAAGTTGTGCGTTCAGACAAAGTTACGCTTGAAGTCCCATTCAGGGCCATTAACCTTCTCGATCAAAGATGTCGATGAATGGAGCACAAAACCGCAACCATTTTGTTAATCATGACCTTTGACCTATACTCGGACAAACGTTAAGTGAAGAACCGTTAAAATACAATTTGTTTGGTTCCTTATGTTTTCACAAAGTCATAAAAAGCTATTTAAAGGGCGCATAGGAAACGTGCAAAGAAAGATTTCAAACCAGAGAATAAGTAATATGACATTCGGGAGATCCAACTTTGAATATTGACATTCTAAATGGAATGTCTGGAGAAAGGTAGAGGGTGAATGTCCTCTCGTGAGAAGCCAGGAGCGGTTTACAGTGACCTTCTTAGTGATCACACTCTTTGTATACCCTTGAACTTCCATTTTCTACCTTCAAGCAGGGACCTTATGACCACACAGATGGTACAATCCTAGTAGATTGTTCTGAAGCCCTTCAAGACTGATTTTTATCTGTTTGAACTGGTGTTTCGTAACAGACGAATAAGTGTTTTATTTTGATCACGCCCTGTGTTGTCCTTCTTTTTGCGGTTTTAAATCCCATTACTTGAAGCTTCAAATAATATTTACTTACACATCGCTAAGATTTATGGGAAAACAAAATGGTTTTTTTCCTGGTGAGTTAGAGCAAATCCTTTCACCCACTCTCTTCCATTGCCATGATCAATTTGTTGTTCTTCGGTGACAGTGACCCTGGAACTTGTTCCGAGGTTGCTTAAACGTGAAACTTCCTAATGCACACCTGCTAAGTTAAGATAAAACTTCACTTTATTTTTTGTTATCCGGCGATGTAAGACTGTTATTTCACTCTACCGGAAGCTGTATGGCTCGAAGCAAAGTTCGGTACAGTTGCACCCTCAGAAAACTCTACAAAAAGATAACTACAGTACTAAAAAGAGTGAGAGCAGGAATGATAAGCTTTTAAAGTTGCAGTTATTAAAGAATATAACTTAGTCAGGTCATAAGAAATTGAAATAAATGTATGTGTAGAAATGGTATGATAGTGGGTTTTTTTTTGGAATTTACAAAGTAGCCATGAAGTTGTACGTATGATTGGGTTGAAAATCATGTTATCTGAATATTTTTTATCAAATTGTTTTAAATACTCAAAACCTAGTGTGACATATTTTTAAAGAGTTTCAAGTTCTAAATAAAGATTTAAATATGTATTAAAACAGAACTGTTTGTAAAGAAATAATTACTTATTTCAAAATATGAAGTTCTCAATAAGATCTTTTTATATTGATTAATGAATTTTTCGGTGACTAATGAATATATATATACAGATTTGTGAATTTGGCTCTAATTTTTAATTTTTAATTTTGTTCGGGATTTTATTTCTGTTTACTACGGACGGTTCCTATACATTGTCCAAAATAAAGGAAAGGGAAGAATTTTGGATGTATTACTAAATAAACATTTTGGTCTTGGTTCAGTCATCACTGCAAGAGGCGCTACTGGCTCATCACCAAAATATGCATATGTAACTAAAGTGAATTGCAAGTGAGAAGGAAAAAAAAGGCTAGACAAAATAACGGCTATGATGTGGGTCGGGCTCAATTACTGCTTTAAATCCGAAACTTGATTAAAACAAAACTTTGTAATTCTATCTGAATAAGCCATTTCTATATGGTATACGATTGAGAGACTATTCAATTAAAATTCTCATTTGTAAAAGATATGGAATTATCTAGTGTTATAAACAGCTAAAACTGAATTACAATACTAAACAGAAATATACATATATTTATTTATAATTGTTTTATCAATATTTTACTTTAAGATTGTGACTTTGGACTATCATGGCTTTCTCGTCACTAATCTCAGGATTCTTTTTGTAATTTGAACTGCAAAAGTTACAATTCCTTGACAACCAAATGAAACGTTATTTGGTGAATCAGATGAAGTGTAAGGAAATGAATTAGTGTAGTGATATATAAGCGAAATGGAATTGAAAGGAAAGAAAAGGGAGTTAGAAGATAACAACAAGCTGATAAATGGGGCAGAATTTGGTAAGCTGACTTTATTATTTGAACATAAGATAGGATTAACTGAGTTAAGAGGAATTCCAGAGAGAGAGAGAGAGACAGAGAGAGAGAGAGAGACAGAGAGAGAGAGAGAGACAGAGAGAGAGAGAGAGAGAGATCTTTCATATTCTTTGCTGGATAATAAAGTGAGTGTTGTCTTTCTCTAACGTATCTTCAATTAGAGTTATGAATTCAGCGAGTAAATTTTCTTCAAGATGGGTGTAGAATTAAATAACAAAGGAAATACGTCACACACACAGAAGGCGAGAATATGTTTGTTTTTTTTTATTTTGAATAAATGACATCCAAAAAATTTGTTACAAATGAATTGTAAAGAAAGTTATACGTAAAATTTGAGCTCCTTTTTAAAACATTTATATCAATTTTGAAAGCTATAAAAAACTAAATTATTTACATACGAGTAACATGATATTCATTTCATGTCTTTCTCTGTGTGTGATATGAAATATTCAATATGTCTCAGCATTATAATATCTAACATTACCTTTCAACCCCTCTCATGGATTCTTAAGCTTCCGAAATGGCTTACAATACTTTGACTACTAATAGATCACTGTTTATAAACAATTACTTAATATTTGATGGTTTCTTTATTATGAGTATTCACTCGTGCGTCATAAGATTAGAGATAGTAAATCCTGTAGAAATAATGATCTTAATGCTCAATAACTTCCTGAAAGTAATCTCAACTAGAATATGATGATCTCATTATATTATTTCATATGTATTCAAGAGAGACATTTTTTATTTCAATGTTTATTTAACACACCGGCAATTAATTTATAGACTTAATATACATCACAAATTCTTTTTCTAACTGAAAAGAAATAAGAGACATTTGTAATATAACATCGTAATGTTCTTTAAAAATAATTAAATTATGCTGAAAATGTATAAAAAAGGTAAAATATTATTTGAGAAGTATAAAATTTTATTATTTTTTTTCAATTACAGAGTTTATTTACTTTGTTAATTCTCTTCAAGCCTGCTTTGGAGCAGCAAACAATTTTCCGTTGAAATGTATTAATCATATAAATTATCAAAGTAAATGCTTTAGTTACATTTCGAAATAAGCATTAATATTTAACTAGCCTTACGTTTCTGAGTAAATATTACAAACTGAAAAAGGTATTTTTTTATATATATATGAGTAAATATCACCAATCGAGGACGGAAGATGTACATTTGAATAACTACAAATGTTTTCTCAGGGACTAATCACAAAAATAAACACAATTCAATCGTAATTTCCTTCTAATTAAGAGAATATTACACAAAATACCAATTAATACATCAGTTATTTATGAAAAGATGGTAAATAATTCAACCGGCGTAATTTATTTTCAGTTGAATAAATGTGAAATCTAAAATTAAATGCATTGCTTCGTTAGATATTTTTATTAATATGGAAGATATTTAGAAACATTAGAATAGTATATAAATTAAGTAAATTTTATTTGTATATTTAGTTGACATATTTTGCAATCAAAAGTTGTTTGAGTGTTTTAAAATATAATATCTAAATTTGGCTCTCTTAACCTTGCAGAATAATAATAATTTACTATCTAATATTAGTATCATATATTGATTCCATTCACGGATAGAGTGAACATAGTTTATTAATAATACTCATTTCTGTTCAAAGGGAATATTGTTTTTTCTAAGCATTAAATATATTTGTTGCTTCCTCTGCTAAAAATAAATTCTAACAATCGAATCGATGAGTTAAATAAATGAAACATCAAGTGCATTTGTTACGTATCAACATATTTGTGTCTAAAACAGGTACATTTTTGTATCGAAAACATGCTTCAAGCATAGATTCTGCTTTTAAAGGTGGCTACGTCAGTCTAATGATTATGGTCGTGGACTTGGGGCTGACGTGGCTTGCAACGAATCGTAAGTTCGAGTTCTGACTCTATAGTCTGTTACTTTACAATAAGCGCTTAAAAGTCACAAATTTTTCTTCCACTGCCGTCTGCAACTAGCAACAGTTGAGAATGGACATCCCCTTTCCCCCACATTGTTTTATTTTTTAATAAAAACGAAATTGCGAATTCCACGATTATCGTTGGTTTTTTTTTTATTTTTAAATCTGCTTCATTAAAATATTTGTTCGAAATCTGTGCAACACTTTATAAATATTGTTAACATGTAATTAAAAAAACATTTAATTTTCTTACACCTTTATATAATGGAACTAAACAGCTCATTGGAAATTTTTAAATTAAATAAATTTGTTATATTATTAACATTTATAAGGATATGTTTTAATAATTATACTTTTATTTTAAAAAAATATTATTTTGAAAAAAAAAAAGAAGTGCATTATTTATAGACATTTAAAATGGACTTTACATTTAACATAAAGCACGTCCAAACGCGAAGAAATTCAGACCTTAACTGAAATGTAAAAAATAAATGCAGTGGAGATGATATATTAGTCGATGGTATATTAGTCACATGGTAAGCGATAGAGGAGAAAGGAAAATGAGTGATCTTGACTCGTCTATTCTAAAGTAACAGATTAGTAAAGATCCGTCAGGTTAGGGGGCTGATGCATGTTTAATCTGTCGAGGTTCTATGTCTTCTCATTGGTACGGTATGGAAATTTGAAGAGGGTGGTGGCAGTTCAGGTAACATTTTCGTCACTTGAACGAGGTTCAAAATTACGAGGTCCTATCGCCAATAGCCCTCATGATACTTCTTAGTACGTCATTAATAAACACTTAATCAATCAATAGATATAAATATCTGAAGAAAATTTCTCTTTCGGGACTCAAGTATTTCTGTTATCATAGGACACAGTTAGCCGGCTGAGAATTTAATCATATTCTAAACAGATTCAGGAAGAATACACAAACTTCCGCAGCGCCATCATACACTTAAAAGATTCTACACTATCGATACATCTAAAAGACAAAAAGTTATTATTCTTATCCGGTGGAAGAATAAAAGTTTTTCTGCTGAAAAATTACTTTGAATTATATATATATATATATATATATATATATATATATATATATATATATATATATATGTTCTGTTATTTTATCACGTTTTATTGTTATTAGAGGCATATGTACAGTACTAAGCTAAGTTTAACCTTTATTTCATTTTTTTCCAGCTGCACTGGGCACTTACATTGCAGCTGATATTTTATGAGAATACATTATTTTGAAAAATAAAGACGTCATACTGTACTTTTCACTTTTGCTATTGATGTTTTCATAGAGTACACTATTGTTGTACTACTAATAATCATTTGCACACTCTTCAAAATTTATTTGAAACAAAAAAGTTTTTTATATAAACATCCATCCAAGATAAATATGACGGCTTTTGATAAAAATAAATTTCCATTTGTTTACCTAAGCTTTAAAAGAACATGGGTGAAACAGTGACGTCGATTTCTATTTATGTCTGTTGGCGATATTGGCTGGAAAGTACAACCAAGTACAAGATTACAGTTGGTAATAGGTTTCTTGAAGTGACTTATCTGGTTCCTTGAAATAAATCTGCAAAAGAATGTAAGAAATGTCACCACCATTTTTCAAAAGGAAACAAATGAAACAGACCAAAGAAAATTCTCTAGAAGAAAGAAAAAAAAGGATATATATTGAAGGGAAAAAAATCTCTCAAGCAATTGTGCAAATAAATAAATACTACAGGTATAAGTAAAGCTCCCATCAAGAAACTCGAATCAAAACATAAAAAAAGAGCCAACTAAGTTGTCACTGTTTGATGTTAGAAAAAAAGAGGGAGAAATTCCATTGTTGTTCTATCACGGCTGTAGAAAAGGGCGGAAAGGGATCATAGTTCTGCCAAGTCCACCGGCACTGTACTAGGATTTCAGATGCCGAAATAAAGATCCTGGTTTTTTACAGCCTTAGAAACTGCCTTTGTGATGTATATGGATACTTAGTTTTATTTATCTTCACTGTAGTTGTAAACCCTAGAATGGCTTTGGTTCTGTTTTCTTGTTTTGGTTTGGAACACAGATGGAATACATGCCACATGAAATAATGATACGTATATGACTGATAAATAATATATATACGTTAGTTACATGAAAAAAGAATTTTTAGAAAAATTATTAATTGTTTCAGTGATTTAAATAATTGCATGTGGGGATCGTAGATTAGAGAAGAATGATTTTTCAGGCTACTTAAAGCAACTTTTACCCTCGCTGAATTTGAAAAATGGGAAAAAGCCGATCACAAAGAGTGTTCTTTGCAAGAAAAAAGATAAATGAAAAATTTTATATGTCAAGCAATTTCAGTGAAAAGTTTTTTTATGATTGTAATTAGTTTCACACTTAAGAGACGAAATTGAGCATAAATTAACATCAATAATTAATTAGCAATAGTTTTAACATGGTTTCGTTTGATCGTTATTGCGCCATTTTTTTGAATATTGAAGGATAAAATTTTGTGGATCTTTTAATCAAAATGGACGCTTAATAAAGATATTTTTACTATGTGATTTTTTTACATAATAGAAGCACAACTTTTGAAGTATTCTGTATTTAAATGTGTTTATTGAAGATAATGAGAATATATTTTTTCAAAATGTATTCAAAAGCTAATAAAGTCTTGACACATCGACATTTTATCTAGTTGTTTTTTCTAAAATTTTAGACATTATATGAAATGTTTATTCCTTTCTCTATATCAAATTAATACGAAATTCTGTAGAAATTATGAACCAAAAATTAATTGTATAAGTAATAAAAACCTAATTTTTGAAGATAGGAAATTTTTAAATAAAATAAAGGATTAAACTCTAAGTTCTCTAAAATTTTACGAGATTGCTATAATTCTTAACAAGTTTTTGGAAGAAATTTTAACAGGCATGTTTATTTGAAAAAGAAAAGAATAATAATACTATTTTATATATATAAAAAAATAAGAATTGCTAAATTTTCTATCAGTTTTATTGAATTTCATTTTTTAATAATGCTGAAAATGAATCATTTACTACAGGCTTTTTTATTATTTAATAAATAATAAAGACGAAGAAAAGATTTTTTTATTCATTTTGCGTCAGAATGTATCAATTTATTTTACAATGATAAATTTTGCTATGCTTTGTTTTTTCATTTCTTTAAATATGTTTAAATATCTTTTAGAAAGTATAATATTTAGAATAATATCATTATATTCCAAGGAATAGAAATAAGGCAAGTCACATAAAATTTCAACATTGAAATCTGACAAAATTTCACAAGGACTTGCTTATACAGATTTCAAGAATATCATATACTCGAAGGAGAGCAAAAATTGTAAAAGAAAGAGTAGATAATAATATAATTTTCAACAGATTCATTGGCGTTACATCAGGTCTTTTGTATAGCATCATGATTTGTGTTTCGAAACGCTATTAAAAAGAAAAAAAAATTCCTCAGGAATTTTTTTTAAAAGGTGTTTTGGTTTGCTTTCATAAGACACTTGATAGAAAATTATTGGAATTTTATTTTTGAAATTTGTTGAAAGGTTATAGTAAACATAAGCAAATTAACCCTTCAGTTTAAGCACTCAAGTTATCGAAGAAACCAATTAGTTTGTTATCAAAGAAAAAACATTGGAATTTTTAAAAAAATATGTAACATACCACACATTTAATGGAACATGGTATTTATTCAACACCATTTTCATTGTAATTTTCAGATGCGGTTTGATTTTTTTAAGGCTAAAAAATGAAAGGGCAGCTATTCTCGACCTCCCATACTTATTTTACCACTTACAACTGATATAATTTCTTACAAAGTTTTCAAAATGTCATATTTTAAATTTTAAATGGATGTTGTTCAGTTGTACATTTTTGGTTCACTTCTGGAACACATATTTTAAAAATATTCAATTTTCTTTAATTGCGGTTCAAATTTTTGCAAAATGCAGTACTATATCTTTAAATCAAGATATTTCAGGAGAAAATTGAAATATCGTAAAAATTAAGATATTTCAGAAGAAAATTGAAATACCTTATAATTAAGATATTTCAGAAGAAAATTAAGAGCTTCGAAATAAAATTAATTATTCAGGTTTATTAATAAATCACCAAAACATTTTGAATTCTTAATCTGCTAAAAATGTATGTAAATTTTCTTCTGTATGTTGCAGAAATACAAATAAAACAATTAATTACTTTAAAGAAATTGTAAATATTTTGCTAGGATCTCGTCAATGAGAATACAGATATAGATAAAAACTTTGTGATTTAATGACTTAGTAAAATAAAAAAAAATCATTCTGAACGTGCAATAAATTTTAATGATAGTAAATAAACTAGGAGATATCTAAAAGTTCCTGAATTAAATTATTAACATTTTGCATTTTTATCTAAAACTCTTTATTATTTTTGGATTATTTTAAAATTAAATTATTTCATATTTTTTCTCAGAAAATAGCATTTTTTAAAATTCATCACCATAAACACATGCAATGTTAGATGCATTCGAGATCACGTTCTTAATGTATCTTTTCAAGTTTTAGATCAAATTTCTGATGTATCTGTTGCATCTGAGAAACTTGATTACTTCTTTGATAATATCTTCATCTTCTGCCATCATCTATCCATTTCATATGATCTATATCGGAAAACCATTTTCTTAGAAGTTTTCTCGAAGTAAGCTTTCTCAATCGAAAAACGAACTTCGAGAAAGAATGGAACCTATAATTTTCAAGACATTTAATCGAGAGTTTTACTATTGGATGTGACGAGAGTTCCAGAAATAAATGACATTATTTTCTATTACATTATTAGTTGGGATTTCTGAATATAACAATGCAAATTGCTGAGATATATTAATATTGCATATTTATTAACGATGGAAAAGAAAATGAAACATTTTTATAATCGATTTATATGATATATAAAAAATTAGTTCTTTTATATTATTCCAGATTGTTTATTAGATTCAGAATTTACATGAATAATATTTAAATAACTGAGATAATAGGACCAACTTCAAGCAAATGTAATTCAATTATTACTTCTTTAGTCTCAAACAAAATCAAATGAAAATTTTCATTTAAATAATATTAAGATATTTTTACTTCTTGTTGAACAGATTTGATCGTGAAAATATAAGTAAAAAATTAAAAAAAAATTATTTCCTTTATTGCTATTTATTTCACTTGTATTTTTTCCTTACTGAAGGGCCACTTTTTCGAAATTCAATTGATCACGTCCAGTAGAAACAGTTTCACTTATTTTTCAACGTGTGGCATTTTTTGAAGATAACATTCCCCCTAAAAAAAGAATAATCTTATGAAGTTAATACTTAAATACAAAAACTTTTCCAAGCAGAGTTCTTCAGGTAAGTACATTCTTCTTTCTCTTCTCGAAAGTTGGTTCCACTTTATCTTTTCCCAGTATCACTTTGGTCGTCCCGCCTCTTGTTTCTGTACAAGGCAGTAGTTAGTTCTTCAGACCATTCGCTCCCCCTTTTCACCTATTCTGTGATTTATACCCTGATCGTACCATTTGTTTCTCCTAGTTCCTTAGCTGATTTGTTCGTTTACTAGGGGCCTTGTTTCATGTGTTCTACTTCCAGAATTTCCACCTTTTTTTTCATTCTCTCCCACCCTTAGCGTGCTGAGGTTTCTTTCCTTTTCTGATTTATTCCGTGGCTAGCAGAAGCTGTTAGGATAAGGTGTTCCCAAGAGAAGTGTTTTCTTACTCTTCCATTCTCGGTCTCTTACATTAATATCAGTGAATTCCCATGATTCTACCAGAATAGTGAATCAATAAGGATTTCTGTTTAGAGAGAGGAAAACAACTATATTTGTGCGAGTCTTTTTGTTTCATTCTGTTCGAGGATTTATAAGTTGTTAATTTGTAGCAAAGACACTTCAAAGTGAAATATATACATTCTTAAGATAAACAGAAAAAGAAAAAAAAAAGATTTAAAATATGGTTAAATAGTTTGTTGTGAATAAGTTTAACACAGGTGTAAGGATAACTGAAAATTGATACTAGAAAAAAGTTAATGTAATTTTTTAAACTTGTTATGATGTTGGGCTATTCGCAATTTTCTCTTCACTAACTTCGATGACTTTAATAGTAATTTTAATTGCATAAATTACAATATTTTCCCAAACAGAATGAAGCGTGGTTAGGTAAACTAGATGAAAATAAGAAGTGCAGTGAAATGAATTAGATATAGTGATATATAAAGTAAATATAATTAAAAGTAAAATGAAGGCAGATAGAGGATAACAAAAGACTGGCAAATATTTGTAACTTATATTAAAGTATCGTAGTTATATAATTTTTTGGATTGAAATGAGTCTTAGTCAATTATTAATATAAGAATTAGCTGTTTACGAGAAGTGGTTGATCAGAACGAGTGAATTGGTAAGTTAAGATATATTATTTGTCAGAAAGTCTATAAATTAACTTTCTTCAATTGCTATTTTTAAAAATTGAACCATATATATTGAAACACTCGTGTTTTTGTTTTCCTCTTTTAAAACTTTTAATTAGCATTGGAGGAGTGTATATAAAGATAATCATGCATTCTTTACTTTTCTAATCGTATATTGATAGATATTGTTTTTTTTTTTTTTTTTTTTTTTTTGCATAAAGAGATAAGTAAGAAAGAAAGGAACGAGCTAATTAAGTTTGTGATGTTTACTGAGCGACAAATATTATAACTGAAAGGAGAAAATATTAACTTTTTTGAGCAAAACTTATGATAATTTGATAAAATTTTAATTGTAGGAATCACAAATACTAAATGCATTTTAAAGCATTTCATTATATTGATAAATTTTTATTTCTCAAAAAGCTTTCTGAAAAAAAAAGAAGAAAGAGATAATGTTTTGGGAAAATGAATAGGTTAAAATTACTTTAAATAAATAAATATGAAAAGTAGTAGAAATAAGAGGGAAAAATAAATTTTAAATATATAAATAAATGAAACCGTTATCTTCTCATTATGAAAGTATCGATAATAATGAGTCTTTAGAGGTAAAAATATAACATATAAAAAACAAGGAAGAATAGGTAAAAATAAACTTTGTAAGCTCGTTCTTTCTTTTAAAAAAATCAAACGTAAGATAATTTTTTTACAGAATTTTGTCGTATAAATTTACTTTACATATTACTATCTATATTTGATGTGGAACTCTCTCTCTCTCTAAATTTTTTGCCTCTGTTAAAAGAATGTGTTATTTTTTTCTGAGGAATTTGGGAGCATCAAAAATGTATTTCTTGAGATTAATTCATCAAATTCCATTCTTTAATAATAATAAGCATACTTTATTCAGTTTAACGGGTGTGTAGTGTAGCAAATAAAGGAAAAACTGATTCTTTTATTTTGAAATTTTGCATACTATGTCATTTGATGCAGTGTGTATTATCAACAAACATTAGTTAGGTATCATGTTTCAATAGTGATAACAATGAAATTCCGAAATTTATGGCAAATTTATTATTTTGAATGTGTTCCCGTCTTTTGCAATAGCACATAATAAGGATTAAGCATACCTTTTAATTTTTTAGAAATTAATATTAATTTTGTTTGCGTTTATTTAACGGTTATTAAAGACAAATTCGAGATTTTGGGACTTCTTTTAATTATTTTGCTCAATTAAACACAACTCTCCCAATAATTATCTAGTTATTAGCCCCTAAAGGGGCTATTGTTTTCGTACAACCACAAAATGTTGCTTCTGACCTCTTTTCAAAATAAAGTGTTTAGTGCAAGCGATTTGTCTAATCTAATACGATTTCTTCTAAACGATTCCCATTTATTTCAGTTAGAATTGTAGTCACCTCATAGATTCATTAGTGTTACGGATGAATAAATTCGTGAAGATTTATCTTATTTCTATTTTACGGCTGAAATGATATTTTTTAGCTTAAAATATAATCAATTGAATAATTTATTGTTTGTTTTAATTTTAAAAAAAATCTAAAAAGAATATTATTGTCCATTTCAACACTTCGTTAGCTTTAATTCTAATATTTAATTGAATAATTTGATTTTTATACCCCACAATCATTTGTTTTATTGTTTTTGTTATCAAAAGTTGGCATTGTTTTTGTTCGGTAGAAGGTGTTATGTATGAAGTGGAACGGGAAGATGGTCATGGAATGAAAACATTTAGTAATATATGCGGCAATAGTCATTTTATTTGAGAATTTTCAGATAATCTTTCCAGGCAGAGTTATTTGACAGGTAATGATATGTTAAGATAAGATAAAACTTCTTAGAAAAAATCCAACAATCAGTAATCACATGTTATTGTGAGCAAATAAATATAAGAAACAACCTAGTTTCTATAATTTAATTTCCAGCCTGTGTGTAATATGATACGCTATATTCTCTTATTTTTTAAATCGCTATATATCGACTCTATACTTTCCACAAAAAATGTCTTAAAACAGAATTTAAACTGTGTGGGGCGTGTGATAGTGCATTTAGTTATGAGAAATCTTTACATGGAAGATATGAATAATAATTAGAGTAATTATTCAAAAACTTTGTCATCATTAATAGCTAAATTTATTCTTTGCTAAACTTTGTGAAGAACAATTTTTTTATATCTTTTATTTTAGATTATATTATATCGGCTTTCAAATAGGATGGAACGATTTTTAAGGATAAGGAGGTAGATTGTAATCATTATTTAGTCTAGGAGAAATATCACGAGAATAAACTCAATTCTTATACATGGAAGCGTTACTTTCTTTTTCAAAATAAAATCTTTATATTAGGGCGGGTCAGAAATAATTCTAAGAAATTCTTCTTCCTTCGAGAAACTTTGCCGTCACTCACGAAATGAATAAAGAAACGAAGATATATAACTTGGCAATTACAACATTATTGTACTTTTGTAAGAGGATAAATTACAGATTATATGTCTTAGAAAAAATGGAAGATAACTTAATATATATAATCTTGAGAAAGAATGATGAAATGCTGCCTATTTTTTGAAGGCGGGAATGATATTCTGAAATATGATAACCGAACTATCAAGGCAAAAAAAGCTTAAATGCTAATGAGTCCAAAAGATAAGTTAACTATTTTTGGTACTAATGGTTTCTATTCAGTATTGTGAATAACAAAAGAATAAGCGGTTCTAAACATTATACTTCAAAAATCCTTATAGTTTAACCCCAATTAATAGTATTAATTGAGAATAATTATATGTTTAATAATAGTTAATAATAATAATAAAATAGATCATATGTGTGTGGGGGAGAGAGAGAAATATGGAGAGGGAGAAAGATAGTACTTTTTGGTTCATTAATACCAGGAAAATATATTAATAAAGATTTTTATTAATGTATTATAATTTAAAAATCAAAACTTCCCACTTTATTAAATGACAAAAATATTATTATGATTCTATACAAATAATAAATGTATTACATTTAGATAAATTTAATAAAATTTTCTTTACTTTTATTTGAAGTTTGAAGAAGAAATTCGTATTTTTCATCAGATATTCTTGCTTGTAACATTATTAATAACACAATTAACAACTTGAACTGTTAATGTGAGTCAGAATATAATATTAAATTTTTAGTTAAAACATTTTATTTAAAAGCAGAACAATTTATTCACTGAAAATCGATAAGACAGGCGGCTTCCCGCTACCGATTATTGAATACCGATGATACAATATTTATTTTTTTGTCCTTTAAATTTGTCTCAGAAGATATTTTTATAAAATTTCTGCCTGATTTCATTTCATTTCAATCCTGGCTTTAGTTAAAAGAATAACACTTGAAACATATAGTGAGATTGTGAAAGAAATGAGAACCAAATAAAATTTATTTTTTACACTCGATTTTTAAAAGCTCGCATACGTTATTATTCTATGCAGAATAATCCACTTTTATGTACTTTTTCAATTCGAACGAACTGTTACAACTTCACATAACATTTTAATGTGCAGTTTGCTTTTAATGACTTTCTGACGGAGTACGTTGTAAAACAAATGACCTCGTAAAAATTTCTTTTTTAAACATGAGCTCCACTGACTCTCACTTCCTTACCAGGAGGACTGAGAATAAAAAGAATAAAGAAAGAGAAGAGAAACAGCAGGTCTGGGCTTAAGAAGTCTAGTGTAAAATGATGCGTAAATGTCGTTTGCAGCTTTCGGCAAATCGAACTGCGAGAGAACGAAAAAGCTGAGTTATTCTTAACGCATGGACGCCTCCAACATATCAAAGTCGAAATATCAACTAATGTTGCCTCGGGCTCTTGTTCCCTTTCTTTCTGTGTCTGCGACTTTACCTCTCTTCCCTTCTGTCGTCTTTCCCTTCAGATGTCGGGAGAAAGATTAACAATTTGCAAGCGAAATGACAAGTTTTGTGTCAGTTTCTCTCTTCTTCTATTTTTTCGCTCGTTAAAGTTGGATACAAAAGAATTGTGATATTTTTCTTTGCATTGAAGAAAAAATAATAAAGTCAATGGTAACTTTTCTTTCTATGCTTAAATGCAGACATGCTCTCAAATTTATTTTAAAAAAATTAGATTTGTATTTGACCTTTATATCGTACTGAAGTCATCGAAGCTTAAAATTGAAATAAATTACCAATCAGTTGTACATAAAAGCTCTAGTCATATATTATCAATAACTGACAATATACTCTTCTTCGGCCTGGAATTATATGTAAATTTTATTGAGAGCAATATCATTTTGATAAGTTCTTAAACCATATTAAATATATTTGTCTGAAATAAAATTGTAAAAAAACTCAAAAATAACTACAATAACGTAAGAGATTGAATAAGAGAAAAAAAAAATACTGAATAAAAAATAATGTTTTCAGAAGTGAATGAGTGAAAGGTAAAGTTCCAAATTGTAAGATAATACAATTCATAAAATTTAGAAAGTAGTTTCGAGTACATTAAACAGATCTTTATCAAAATAGCGTATCGTAATTAAATGTACAATACTAGATTAAATTAAAAGTGAGACAAAAATTGTCATTTCATAATGTAATCACTTATTCTATCAAATGATAAAATGAATGACTTCATTATTTAATAAATGTTACAAATGGCGAGACCGCATTGTAATAAAACTGTCAAGATCTTTCAAGATAGATTGAGATTATGGTCGAGACTGGCAATTAAAATACGATGGGTAAATAATGGACATTTGTTATTCATAGGGATCATTTCCAGTTTTGATGATGAGGCATAGATATGCTAATAGAGGGGAAAAAAAACGAATATGCAATTAAATGAATAACTCCTCCCTTTTCAACGAATGTTCGTAAGGATTTTAATCACTGATAGTAGATTTGATTAGATTTCAAATTTATAAGTAACAAGTAGATTGGACCATTTGTTTGATAATGGTTTGAATATGAATTAAAAAACAAACAAACATTAATACTGAATTGAGGAACGTTACTCGCAATTTTTATCTATAGGTGATTTATGTTTTGTTATGGATTTCAATGTAGTTTCTAAGTATGCATTCCTATAACTGTCTCATCGTTCTTCTGTAATATTATTCTATCAAGTGTTGTGAACTTTGTATTGAACGTTAGTGATCCATCCAATTAAATTTTCATCTAATGTTGCCGTAAAGATTGAAACAAGAATAATTATGAGCTTTAAATGAACCATTTTTTAAGCAAAGTGTTGATGCTATATTTAGACACAGAAAACAGATTCTATCATTGTTGTGCTTAGCATTTTATTGTTATGACAGTTCATGATGTAAGTGCGAGCTAAAATATGTATGTAATAAAAACTTCAGGGGGAAAATGGATAAAATTCTGCAATTAACTTTTCTCTCTTTTATGGAATTATATTATAAATAATTTATTTGTGTGGAGATGAATATAAAGTCTTAGCTAAAAATGTGAAAATCTAAATAACGAATTTTATGAATCGAGATGATATCCTCCTGTTGTGAATGAAAACTTGGAGCTCAAAAGAACATTTCTTTAATGATGTGAATGAAAGCATTTGAAGCATTCAGATGTTATGGATGCTATAAAAATAAATAGTAGATATTTTCTTAAAAAATTATTTTATATGAGTCAACGTTTTAAGTTTCAAGTTCTGTAAGGATATTAGTGCTTCGATAATGAATCATTAGATTCTTCTAAGTCCAGAAAAGGTTATTTTTGTGCGTAGATGTTTAATGAATACAGGAAGCCGATTAAAAAACCTACAAAATTACGCACATTTTATTTCTGATTATTCTAAAATATTATGTAAATATCATATGCAATTTACTTAGTAAGTATTGCTGTTCTTCTATATTATTCTAAGTTTATCTTTCAAAATCTGTTATACTTAAGAGGAGTTAAGAGTATAACTTGATTTTGGAGCTATAATTTAAAACACATTAATGAAAATGAAATAATTAAAGGTAATTTTTACAGTGAATATTCGTGTGCTTATTAAAAAAACAAAAAGAAAAAGAAAAAAAAAATCCCACCCTTTTTAGAAATTTTCGTAATACCCATATGAATAAAATTTAAGCGAAAGTATTAAAAATTATTTACTGAAAATTGGTTAATAAACGAAAAAAATATTTCCGCTTTTAAAATAAAATTACTAATTACATTTATTTGATGTTAAGGGATTTTAAGTTGATGTTTAGTTTATATGTAATCAGCAACCCTTCAAAATATAGATTACTAAGTTACAATATTCTTTCATAGATAAATGGCCGCTGTGTCAGAGTAGTCATTGTCCCGAGCTCATAACAGGTGTTGCTTCAGTCGAGTAGTGGATTCAACATCTGGAGCCATTAAAGACCCGCCATATTTGTTTGATACTTGTTAAATCTATGGATGCTCAAAGTCCTCCCTTTGACGTGATATGGAAGTTTGGAGAGAGAGTACCAGCTCAGGTATTATCCGCGTCACTTCACCGAGATTCATATTTCTCAGATCTGTCTCCAATAGTCCTCATGTTGCTTGTGCGACATTAATAAACAATCAAAATCATTGGTATATATATATATATATTTATATATATATAAATTTAATTCTTAAAAGTAAATAAAAATTATTCATTTAATGAATGAAGCCAGGAAAAAAATTCGAAAAAATTGGCACTATTTTTTCAGTTTTATTTGTGAAATGAATGCAAAAAATAGAATGTTAAATTCCACAAAAAACAATAACAAAAGATCAACACAAAATTCAGTTCACTAGAGATTGATGCGATTTTATTTAACATTGTGAAGGAAAAAAAAAGATCTTTCTATGAAATAAATATTGAAAATTCTGGTTGAAGAAGATGGTTCAATGGATAAAGTGATGTAGCTGATCACTTTTCAAAATTTTATCTTAAAATGTTTTGTATTTATGTTAGGCGCCTGCTTTCACTAGCATTGAACTTAATTTTTTCAAACATGTGTCACAACAAATTTCTTCTAAATTTTTTATTGGAATGAAACAAACAGAAAATAAAATGATTTACTTTATTTAAATATGATAGATTTATTACCTTAACTTGAAACCAAAAAATAAATAGGTGAATTTTAAGATTGAAAATGTTGAAAATTATATAAAATTTTAAGACAGTTGTGAAGCAGCCTTTTTTGCTTCAAGATTTTCGAACTATTTCTTTTTAATTTGGCTTCTTTCTTGAAAGGTTTTGGGGTAAACCGATCTTAATATTTATTTATCGTTATCGTTTCCAACAAATTAGCTTTTGTAATAGATCACTCAATATAAGATATTAAAATTAAAACAAACTGTAATATGTTGAAAAAAAAAGAATTCCTTTGGTGGCGAAATATGTTCTTCGCAACGAATTGCAATGTACAATATATTTTAATTTTAAAAACTATTTAACAACATTCAAATAAGTCAACATAAACATAATGATCTTATGCTCATACGATAGTATTTCATATATATCTGTCAATTAATTAATTATGTTTGATTTACTACATAAATGATACTATAAATTTAACACCAAAATAGCATTCTAGTCAAACGTAGAAAATATCTCCAGAGACTGACCTCATATTTGCCAGTAATGACCAATGCAACTGTATTATGACATTAATTCAGCCTAATTTAAATGTTAAATGCTCTTTTAATCTAAAGGGATGTTATCAATTTTCAGATAACAAAGTTCCTATTAAAACATTTCAAAACTCAACCGCTTGTCTTCTTCTCCTGTCACAATACAGGAAGTGTCATTATCGAGTAATTAATAATGAGCATCTCTCTGTGTGACGAATTATTAAACCTCCACTCTAATTAAAGTATTTGAGATCAGTAAATGGATCGTTCAGTATCACATTGTGGAATCATCGAGTGAAAGACGCTTTGTGTAGGTGATTAATTGACTTTAAAGTACTAATTTCTGCCACGTGAAATTAAACTTTGTTATGACAATTAAACCAGTTAGAGGAATGTATTCAATCATTTACTGGAATAATTGAAGATGACGCAAAAAAGTAAATATTGTGTTATTTTTAGTTTTTATCCCAATTACTTTATGTATTTATCTGTTGTGTTTTAAGTATTGTCTGTTGTTGCTATAAAATGTAATTCAAACGTTATTTAAGAAAACCAATCTTTTTGTTTTATAACTTCACAATAAAATTGATAAGGAAAACCACTGCGTATGTCTAAGATTCAATGTTTATAAAAAACTTAGATTATAAAATAAGTTAATCAGTTAGAGTACTTTTTTGTAGAATTTTTTTTATGAAATACACATTTCTGTTTGCGCACTTTTTTAAGGAAAAGATTTTGCTTGTAAGCAAATTTATATAAAATTTAGCAGATAATTCTAAAAAAAAAACCCCAAATCACAGATCAGAATTTACCTTTAATGTTTTAAAGGAATTCTAAACTAATAATTAATTACATTAATTAATTAAACATGTTTTCCCCCATGAACTGTATGTATAAGTAGTAAGTAGAATTTCTAAAAAAGATATTTTGAAGGATATTGTTTTTTTTAATTGAAAAAATGTAAACATTTAAAAACTTACCATAATTCAAAATATCAAATTTTAGACTTTGAATTATAAATAATCATAAATTTCTAAAAGAAATGAAGCAGTTATGTAATATTGCTTATTTTAGTACCTCAAAATGAGAAGAATATTTTTGACGTGTGTAAAACTGCTGATATTATAACATTTTGAAATAATAGCTGTAACGTCCGCTGGTTATTACTATCAGCATTTTCCTTGATAAGCCTTACAATACGAGATGTAGCTATCAAATAAGGAGATTGGTGCCGTAAAACATTTTATTTTAATGGGATATATATTTACTAATTATCACCTTCAATATACATCACTCTTCTATCACTACAATGCTCCTGGAGAATTTTCCATATTTCGGAACAGTGCTGGAAGTCATTTTCTGTCAGCTCTTTCAGGACGTGTGACTCTATCTCTTTCATAGCTTCAACAGTCTCAGATCTTGTTCCTTTTAGCACAGAAACAGAAGTCGCACGGTGAAAAATCCGGCAAATAAGGTGGATGGTATAACGCTGGGATGCAAAACCTCTTAACAAACAATGCGGAATGAGTTGGCGCATTGTCTTGGTGGAAAAATTTGCTCTTACGGATTTTTTGTCAATTTCTATAATCTCAGCAATGGCACGAATACTTAATCGATGGTCAGATCGAACAGAATACCAATTTTTTCGATTTTGTCATCCGTTTTTGAAGTGAGAGGGGGGACCCGGGCTTGAATCCTTTTCAACGTCTTCTCGGCCATTTTCAAAATGCTTAAATCACTCAAAAACATGTGCATGCTATAAAACTTCATTGCCATACTCTTCTTTCACTAATTTATTAATTTCAATAATGGAATTCTCAAGTTTCATGTGAAATTTCACAACAATTTATTGCTCACTTATCATTTTTCCAACGAAACAAACAAACAAACAAAAACTCTAATGCGAATGAAGGCTACGGGTATACTGATTTATGTACATGAAAGAGAGGTACTGCATTTAGAAGAGAAGGCTTCACGCTTAACAGCTGTATGTTGCTGGATTTGGCTCTAGCGTACTTCTTCTGTATCAGCGTCAGTCTCGTTATTTAATAGCCATACTTCGTATCTACTCACTAAATTACACAGTAAAACGAAGAGTAAGACAGAAAAACCAATCAATTTATTTTTATTCAAGTTATAAATATTTTATTTCATGATGACTATCTTTTTTCTCTATTGCTACTTTGCCTAAACATACCTTAATTATCATTTATATATTAATTTCTACCTTACCAATCCACTCGGTTCGAGTGAGAAGATTGCTGGAATTCAGTGTTCAATTTCTGAACCCTTTACCTATTTCTTTTAAGACCTCTCTTATTGCTTCTTTGATTACGGATGGCTTATGGTTCAGATGACTCACTCGGATTCACTATAATTAACTCTAACTACCAATTTTATTATTAAAATTTTCATTATATATATATATATATATATATATATATATATATATATATATATATGTTTATATATATATGTAATATAAAGAAAATATATTTATACTCGTAACCTTTAACGTAAAGCCTACATGATGCAAGACATTGCAATATTTCCTCATCTTTTCCCTCCAGACACTAAACCTTCCTTGTAGACTTAGTACCACCTCTGTCTAGAAGCACAGAACCAGTTAGAGTCCTGGAAACCCCCATAAATTAGGGCATTTGGGGAATTTGCCTATTCGATATCTCTTCTGACTTTTCCTATTTAAATATCGTCGTCCCCCTAAGTGGGAGTTCATTTGACTGTTACCAAGCATTGTAATACTTTATCCCAGTGTTCTCCCTATGTAGGATACACCGAGCATTCAATAAAGACTTGGAATTCCATCGTTCTCGTTACTGGGTCGCTGAATTATGTCATATATATATATATATATATATATATATATAATCAGATATATGTATTACTCTTCATGAGTATAATCTAAACTATAAGAATCAGTTTGATTTTATTGGGTGATGTTTCAATTTTAACAGTTCAAACAGCCAAGTCCTCGAGGTTAGCAGAAGGGGAAATCGCGATACAGCGTATTACACAATTTCTATATTTTTTATGTATTGGTCGAGAGTTCAATAGTTAGGAAATCGATTGTACTTAAAAACATTTTTTTTTAAATGCTTTCAAATCTAAAGGTTTAAAATTTAATATGGCTAGTATTTTTTCTTTGTTTATTGAAAAAAACGTTTATTTTGTTAACAAATAAACTTAAATAAAAGTACTAAGCAGAGAGATAGCTAAATACTTTCTTGCGTGACGAGAAATTTTTTTCTTTATGCTTAAAAATAGAC
Organism: Nephila pilipes; assembly: GCA_019974015.1. Lineage (NCBI taxonomy): Eukaryota > Metazoa > Arthropoda > Arachnida > Araneae > Nephilidae > Nephila > Nephila pilipes. Next base: position 398,978 of record BMAW01059831.1, on the reverse strand, counting down.
CTTGAATAATCACTAACGATATTATTTAAAATTGAAACTTTCTCAATGTTGCTTTCAATTATGAAACTCAGGAATTTAATATAAAACTCTAATTTCGCGATCAAGCTAAGCAAAATGTTTCACACGGTGATAAACAAATTTAACAGAGTTATATCTTAAATTTTAAAGAAAGTTAAATAAAATATTTGCTATAGTTGCAATGTTGTCATTACTCGAATTTTTCAAAATGGAAACTCTTTTCATGTATCATTCTCTTACAGCATACTTTTAAGCGTATACCGGATTGAATTTTGAAGTAAACATTTACTCAAGAAATTGAAAGAACTGCTTGTATTCAGAGATCCTCAATATTTTATTTTGAAATGAAATGTATTCAAGTGAAAAGGATAGTCTGATTCAAATTGTAAAACATACAAATAAGTTACTATCTGAGTAATTCAATAGGATAAACGATTTATTCGCAAAGAAGATTACAAGAAAGCAAATAATTCTCTTTCACAATCCCTCAATTCATAAATTTAAACATTAATAAGCAGATGGTATTTTATAGATTGAATAACTTTTATAGAAAGACTTTAAATTATAGAGATTGAATAGTGGCTTTCTTTTTTTCATGCATTGTGAGCAATGGATAACATATTTTAAACAGTTCTTGAAAGTAATAAATTAGATTAAAATGCTTGTAAATTTCCTTAAAAGATACAATTAAAGTTTTAAAAATTCAAATATATGGTTCAATACGCAGACAAAAAGGCTTACATACGTATAACATATTATGATAATTATTTTGGTTTGTTACCAAATTTAACTAAAATGTAGTAAAATAAAAGTGTAAGTACCACTGCATCTAATAATAGTTTTTGCAAGTTAAGTAGATATCTTCATTAACAGAGCCTGAAGTTACGTTATATGGAGTTTAAGAATTTGTAATCAATGTTTTCGTAAGTAGATACTATTCACTTGGAATATCAGAAATATACACATACTCAAGCAAGTAGTTCCTTGCATTAATGGCTTAATCCACCGGTAATACCCAAGAACGTTGATTTGATGATTAAAACGAATTGTAAATGCTTGAACAAGTTATCTAGGCGTATTAAAAACAATTGTTAAATGAAGCAGCTCAAGCCTTTATTAAACATTTAATCCATGCTTTAATGTAAACTGCTGTTTGTAGAAAATGCAACACCATGAAGGAATCATCA
>BMAW01059831.1:379002-395967 GCA_019974015.1 Nephila pilipes | reverse complement strand
CACATTAGAAGATTGATTCCAAAGAAAAGACTTTTAGGTTTAATCTAAAATCAAAAAGGAACACCAAGAATTTACAAGATTTTTGTATGATGTCTTTACCCAAAATTCTAGAAAGGATAATTAAGACAAAACTATATAGAGATTATATATATAGCTATATTTATATGTGTGATAGTTATTATTATTATTGTGTGTGTGTGTGTGTGTGTTGTGTGTGTGTGTTGTTTGTTGAGGACAGAGTATGTTTGTTGTATTATTTACGTGTATAAATATATTCATACTGATTGAAGTGTATATTATTATTATACATTATTATTAATTCATTGTTGACTTTTATAATGCATTTTAATTTATATAATTAAATTCATACATTGTAATCCCTACATGTCTAATAAAACATGCATTCAATAACATATGTCTAATAAATTTGGGCAATGAAGAAATATAATAGTGAAACAAATGCATTTAACATGATTTGAAAACTAAATATATTCCTTAAAAAATAATTGAATTGAAAATTGTAAATCTTAAGAATAGCTACGTAAATATTGGTAAATATATTCATAAATCTTATTCAAACATCGAAACCACTTAATAAACGTAGTTAACTAGATATTTAAGTAAATCATTGTAATCGTTTTTTTAAGTATTGCTTTAAAAAATATAACGTCAGATTATTCTCAAAAGAAAAGTTCCAAAGCACTGAGATCAATAAAGGTTAAACAATTTTTTTTTTTTGATAGAACACCAATTTCTAACTAAGAAATTAAAAAAAATGATATATTTCTTCAGTCATTTTTATGTTAATACAATGCAATTAATATTCGATAAAAAAATTATTATTAATATACAATTTTATTAATATGCAATATTAATCACAAATAAATTGAACCAGGACTGAAGAATCCACAATAATCCAGATTAGAAAGTAACACTGTTTAAATGAATCCTATTTTTTTCAGACAGGTACTTTAATCATAGTTATTTACCTTTTTCTTCGATAGGAAATAAAATAATCATATTTTGAATATCAAATGAGATAAAATACTATGAAATAAGGCTTATTGATTTCCAACTACAATTAAATTACTAAGAGCAGTCGTAAAATCTAATTTTCTTCAATTTCTTTTATTATAATCGTTTCATAACTATCTAATAAGACTGCTCGTTTGCCTGTGCTGCATATATAAGGAAAGATAATACTCATTGGAAAAATTTCAAGGCATTGAGATCAAATATGATAAAACGAAAAAAATTTTTAGAAAAATACCAACTCATTCTCAAGATTAGTTATTGAAGTACTTAATTCTTAAGGTTTCCACGAATAATAGATATATCTATAACACACTTTAGAGAAAATTTTAAACTACCGTGATACAAAGAGAAACCTCTTTCATATACCCTTATTGGATTGCGATTAATGTTCGTTAATTGGATTGCGGTTTACTTATTGCACCATTATTGGATTACAGATAATTCACCATTATTAGATCACAGTTAACTATAACTTTAACTTTCCGAAATGAATTTGTTCCTCCTCTCTGAGCTAAATTATGCATATTCTCCACCAGCTTAGCTAATTAAAATATGCACTGTTACTAACGGCATTGTGGAGGCGCGTGCATAAGTAAAGGTTCACAGAGTGTTTTGCTGCTCAGGAAACCATGATCGTATGACCACGAACAGCGTGTACGCACTGCAGAGAGATGTTTGGAATTTCTCCACATCTTCGTCAAAGCACATATTGGACAAAGAACACTTGCTGACTAGGAAAAAGATAGTCCCAACTTCTTATTTCTCACTTTCTTTAAAAGGCAATCAGTTGAACCGCTACATACGCCTCGATTTCGCAATTTCATCTCTGTAGACATAAGGTCTGCAGTGAAATTTTCTGTCTGCCACTTTATCTATCTTATTAAATAAAAGTGGGAATATCGCTCTTGAAAAGTCATTTAAGATCCTTTTTCGTGAAATTACTTCCAGATCATGCTACGATCACTTACTAAATCAAAAAAAGTCTAGTTTTCACAACAAGAAGTGGAGAATCAAAGCAGTAACATGCACATTACAATTACAACGTTATAATTATGCTCATAAAATTCACCTACAGTGGAGTTGTAATTTCAACGGTAATCGATTGGTTACTTTAATATACTGCTGTTTGTAGAAAATGCAACACCATGAAAGAATCATCAGATCAAAATGAAATTTAATGCAGAAACGACTTGTACTGATACAAATAAATGATGAAATTTTCAAAAACAAAAGAACAAATTAAGCGTCCGAAATCAGTATTTGGTGCAGCCACCATGCACGCTGTGCAATAAGTGTACTATACGACGTGGCATGGAGTCAACAGATGTTCGAAGATCAATCTGCTTGAGGGAAGAAGAATTCCACATATCGCTTGTATCGGCAAAGTTCAGATCTTCGGAGAGAAACTGCAGGACGCGGATCACGAGGCGAAGTTATACATTGGCTCCCATATCCCACACGTATGTGGGCGACATATCCGGTGGGGTGAATAAGCAGGCCAGGAAGAAGTTGCATGCGTTGTGCTGAATAGAGAAGTCGAACGAGTCGCGCAATGTGGGCGTGCATTATCTTTCTGCTGAAAGATAGCTCCAGGGATGCCTTAGAAAGGAGGAAAGAGAAGTTTTGACGAGGGCTGTAGCTTTCACGGACGTACCCTGTTGCTATTGAGATTACCTCAATTCGTATCAAATTGGATCGTCCATGACTACGAAATCGCTTTTTCTGAACCATAACTCCGGGTGTTCGACCACTATGTCGTTCAATAATACCTCAGGAGGAGAGGAGGCAGCGTTGACCGGCATAGCATTCTAACGTTACGGCCATCATGGGTCCACAAATTGAAGCGTGATTCATCTGAAAAAGAAGACAACTTGGTGCCAATCAGCTCGCCATCTCTGTAGCTCCAGAGTACTGCCGTGCAGCCATCGGTAATTCGCCGTGGGGAATCACATATAAAGGCACCCTTGCACGCAATCCACGGCGCAGCGACACGACGACGACGATTGACGAAGCCGACAATTGTACACCTGGCAGCGATGAACCAACGTGCTGCCAGCTGCCTGGAAGGAAATTGCGTCGTTACCGCCATGCGGAACAGGTGTCGATCATCGCGCTCTGGCGGTCACCTTCTATCGTCCAGTGCCTGTTTTTCGAGTTGTTTCGGTCATCGGTCCTACTTCAAACTCGCATCACTGTGGAACTGTTCCGCCTCAAAAAAAGGAGAGCAGGTGACATTGAACAATGGGATTTAATTAATAAAGCTGCTTGCTTTTTTATTTTGAGGAAAAAGTTCATTTCACAAATTGAATTAATGATATTGATTATCACCGACTGAAAAGAATCAAAATTCACAAATGAAATCAGGATATCTGTTCATTATAGTAATTAAGTTCTTTACAAGCAATGCTTGACTTTTTTAATCAGAACATCCGCCTTAAATTTTTTACATATTATTATGTCTGATATTACAAATCGTGATAATAGAATCAGAAAAATTAGAAAAGAGAGAAATTAATTTAATTATTTGAATAAAACTTTACTGATATCTGATGTTACTATCACTATTGAATTATAATAGCGAATGAGACTTATTCTGTTTTTGAGGTTATAATTTTTTGCTGCAAAGCATGATTTAATATACTGCATAAAAATGTAAGCTTCAACTAAAAGTAAAGCCTTCCGTTGTTTTATTAAGCTTACTAAAACGAAAGAATATTTTTTGAATTCCAAATAAAGAATTTGTTATTGCAAATAATCTGAATTATTATAAAGGGGAAGTAAAACACGAAAATGAAAAGAAAAGATGAATGTTAGAAATGCATCTGCTCCCATATCTTTTTCTTCTCTGATATTTACTTTTTGCATTTCAATTACGACAAAGAGAGTTTTTATTCATTTTTCGGATAATGGTTTTCGACAAATACCCGAAACACGAATCTTAAATTATCTTTTAACGTTGGTTAAGTGAATTGGATTAGTTTATCGATGCTATCTGAAGTGTTTCTAAAAAGGTTATGATGCAGTAACGAAGCTTTTTATTCTTATAGATGCATCAGTATTCGGCAAAACTCAGCTTACTCATGAAGATCAATGAAATAAAATAACATCTATAATTTTTGGGCTATTACATATTTTGCTTTAAAACATTACACCACTATTTTCAATATTTAACAGTAGCTGTGACGTTCTCTTTTGTTTTTATCTCACCATTTTGTTTGATTTTATTTTGCTCTATCGATTTTACCTCTTCTACTGAGCCCAAAGTTTTCAAAAGTTAACATATCAGAAATAAAGCGAACGACACTTTTTTTAATTCGATTCCAGATTTCTGTTACAGCAATCTACAGAAAAGAAGAAAAATTCGTTTTATAGGGACAATCACAGGAGAGATTAATAGAATTAAGATCACGCTCAGGAGATATTGAAATTAAGTTGTATATAATAGAAATATTTCCACATAAATTAATTCACTTTGAGCTTTTTAAAAAGAACTTATATATAACAGCAACAATTAATAACAGCGAATAATAAAAGGTATAGACTGAAGTAAACAAAGCAAAATTATTAACCAATATTTCCTAGAATCGGAATATAAGCATATCTAGAAGAGCAAATTCCTTTAACGTATAATTATCTACAAATTTCGAGAACTGAATGTCAAATCACAAATCAAATCTTAATGTACACAAAATAATACAAATTCTAATGTCAAGTTAGTTCACATGATATAATCTAAAGCGATATTTGAACCAAATTTAGTTACTTAAACCTAACAAACTCAGATGACTCAAAATTCAAGGCTGTTCAAAAAGTATCCGCTTCTATCTACAGCTAGTATTGTCAAGGCAAGTTTGTATTACCATTATAAACCACCAACTGTTAAACGGCGCCAAAAAGGTGACACTGACTCATGAGGTAGTTTTAATTTGGCAGGCGTTTGCTGCCGAATCAGAATTTGATTACTGCCAGGTGTCGTCATCATTTTGAGATGAGTTGTCACTGTCGTTGAGACCTGAATTCATAATTATGCACTGGAAATCAAGAAGCAATCAAAATAATGGGCTGCTCCAGTGAATGTGCTCCAAATAAGGCCTCAGTGGCTGAAAAAATTATGGCGAAGATTTTTCGGGATGGGACAGGCGTCATACCCACGGACTTCATAGAAAAATGCATTTCATTACTAGAGTGAGTTATCCATCCCTAACACAGGTATTTTTTAACCGAATTCATAAATAAAACAACAGTATAGTCGCTGACGCTGATATCTACCCCGAATCTAGATTTAGGTTTAGATATATTCCATGTTTATTTGTATTCGTTGTGGCAACTTGTATCTTATTCCCCCCAATCATATTTAATTACATTCCGTATAATTTCAGTAAAAGCTTATTTTTGTTTTTTTCTTTCAAGTTAATAGATGTTATCATATTTAAAGAAATAAAATAGTCTGATTTCTTTGTGAGTATTTGTTGTGACCCAAGACATTTGCGTAAAAATTAATCAAGAGAAAAAAAACACAGGGTCTCTGCGTAACTATCGTTAACTATTCTGTATAAACAATAAGACTTTGACACAGTTATATCGAAATCCGATAACACCATGTGCTATTGCACTTCGAATGCGCTGAAATAGAAATTCATAATTTGTTCGTCATTTACATCCAATAATAATTAGTATAGGGTACTTAAATTACATTAAATACATTTTTTAATGAAAATAAAGTTTATGATTATCATAACTACGTAAAGATATTTCATTGTACTAAGTAAACTATTTTTAAAAACTGATACAAAACGAATCCCCATTCTTTATTCATTATTTTTCTTTCAGGCATTTAAGCAATTGAGAAGTTTTCTCCATTCGAAGTGTCTCTTGTATTACATATGTTATACTATTTTATTTAAAAACATCTAAAAATATCACAACCCGAGTTTAAATCTTGATTCCACATTAGGACATATATCTATGGATGAATGAGGCTGCTGCTTAATAAATGGGTCTGAGAGAGTAAGGAAGCTCATAAGTTCAGGTATTCTCGATCCAAAATATAATTCAGAATTATGAGCTCAACCTCATGTGTTTGGATGAGGTGGCTTGATATATGGATTACTTCCAAAAAATAATAACTTTTTGGAGTTAACTCTGAAAGAAATGAAGACATATCTTTTTAAGATCAGGAACACTTATAACTAAATTAGATGTTGTATAGTTGGCATTATATAATTTTCTATTTAGATTTAAATCTATTATAATTGGAAGCTTTATTTTTATTGGCATACACTTGCAGAATCAAAATTGGATCAATAGTTCTTAGAAATACAATAAACCGTAATTAATCCAGATTTCGATTAACCGGAAATTGATTTATCCAGGCAGTCATTTAAAACATTCATTATTAATAAAAGGAAATAAAAAGCTACTTTAGAACCACGAGATTGCAAGTTACGTAGCTTTTTCCATGACTAATGGTTGCGACGTCACGTTTCTTATTTTTCATTTCAAATAATTCATGTCATTCTTTTGTTAGTGGATGTTTAAATAGATATTAAGAACAGAAGAATATGCGTTAATAACGGAAATTAAAGACTACTTGAATTCTGAGATAAAATACATTGATGGCAAACGCAGTAGAATTATATCTGGATATTACAAGCATTTGAAGTGTCGAGTAACTATTCAAGAAATCAACGCTAAAGGATGACAATTAATTATCAATCTTCTTTAAACCTGTGAGATTGTCAAGTATGGTCAATGAAAATGAGCCTGAACTGACATGCTTATGGAATAATTTTATTCGATCCTTTACGTATCCTGGAAGTAATATATGGATTTCAATTATATCTTGTGCAATTATTTACCTCTTTTTTGTGTCTTATTTCTAAATACATTATGTTTCTTCTGTACAAAGTGTTTAGATATGTACCTTAGCTCATTTTACAAGTAATTTTGTTTAATCCGGATGACACAGAGCCTTAACTAGTCTGGATTAATCAGGATCTATTGCATATGTATTTCTATGTCTGCTACCATGTTCAGAACTTTTTTTTTTATGAAGTAATATTGTCAAGGACAATTTAAGGCTATTCTAATCTTATTCTATGAATGTAAAAAAAAAAAAAATTAAGATTGGCTTTGCTAATTTCATTTTAAAATGTGCAAACTATTTTTTTTTCTGTTTCTCTTAAGTTCTCGAAAAAGTAGAATTATTCAAAATGAATATCAATCAGTGTAAAGTAAGCGTACTTCCGAGCTCCAAGCTGTATAGAAGAAATATATACCAAGGAATGTAAATACCTTCTTTAAATTCCTAATGCATTTGTATTTTTCTAAGCAAAACATCTTAAAGTACAAAAATGTTGCCAATATCAACAACAAAAAGAATAAAAACAGACTATTCTACTCTAAAAATTAGTGATTAAATTAAATATTAAAATAGGAGTAAATGACAAATTATTGAAATTGGCAATAATATTCTGTTCGGATATTGAAATAAAAGCGGATGGTAAAATATTGAATTAAATATATCTTAGCAATGTAAATATATCTTAAGCAATCTATAAGTAATTATTATAAATCATAACGTATTGCTGATAATCTTTTGAACTTAACAGCACGTAGCCTTTATTTTATGCACACTTATTTTGGTTACACCACGTTCTCAAAACAGCAAAATGTTAGCTCATGTTAATAAACCACTATTGAAGTTTTGAATATATTCTCATTTAGAACCTGACAAGTTTTAAAATTAATAATGGAAAATATCACTTAAATTTATTCTAGCAAAAATTATTAAATTCATGACTCAATATTTTTAATTATATTTTCTAATTACGCTATTGTAATATTATTCATGCAAAAGTTGAATAATTTTCTGATTTACATTCCACGAAAAATAAACAAAAAAGTTACTTTAAAGCCTTTTTTATTTTTAGGTAATGATAGAATTCTCATTATGATTTTTTTCCTGTTGAAAATTTTCGATGAAAATATGTTAATTGCTATGGCATCATCATCTGTGGTTTCCTTCCGGAACTTTTAACATTTCACTGAGCTCCGTGACACTTATATCGGGATCAGTTATGCATCTGCTTATTATTCACGGAAGCATCGTCATCTAATAAAATTCAAATTAGTACAAATATTAGCTATAAGTATGTGATTAACCTTGCATGTAAATTTTTATTTGTTCTGTTTACAGTGGATGGGTAACTTCGCCCGTTTAAAAGATTATACTTAACTTCTGAACTCTGGGAACGGCGGTCAAGTATTGTCATCTTTCAACCATGAAAACTTTTCCATGGAATGCTCTGTTTCATGATAAAATCTGATAGAAATTACAAACCAAACAATGTGGGTCATAATAAATTTCTCTGTAAACATTAGAAAGATAACGTGAACTTTTAGGAAAATTGTGAACAGTGATGGAGTAGTTACCAAAATGGATTCTTAAATAAGGTATACATATGCATGAGAAGATTTATTCATAATAATAGGTATAACTATGCTGGCAAGTTAAATTTATTACTTAATAAAGAAGACTTAGTAGACGCTTCGAAAAACTTAAGCCATTTATTTTTTTAAAAAAATATTGGAATTTCAAAATTCGGAAATGACAATGGACAAAAAGAACTGCATAATCTCATATATAGATAATTGCCAAATTTTTCATATGATTAAAATTTCATATAAAATTATTCCTAACTTTATAAAATTACTTAATCCGATAAAACCATGCTTTGCTTCTTGATATCTTATTAATTATTATGTCACCACGATAGCCTAGTTTTCATGCTCGTGGACTCTCTATCGAGTCGTGGTGTGGATGTCTTAAGAGGAAGATGCCAGCTTAGATTTCATCCTCCTCATTTGACTGAGGTTCAGAATTACGATGTCCGATGCCTTCATAGTCTCTAGTTGATTCTCAGTAAGATTTTAAAAAAACAGTCACAGCTTATTAAATGTTTCATTATATTTTAAAAGAAAAAACATTCTTTAAAGCATTCCAAGGAAACTATTATAAAAAATACACAGAATTTTCTTGAAACACATGTTTTTAACGTAAATAAAAAACATGTTTTTATCATATTATTTTATAAAAATTTTAATGAGTAATTTTATAATGTTAAAATTAATTATAATGTAATAATTTATAAATATATTAATCAGAAACAATAATTTTCCTTTTCGTCAATTCTTGAGTTTCACTGCATCTATTCTTCAGTTTATTCATGTTAATATCTATTCCTGGTTCATAAAAATATTCTATTATTTAGTGTCTTAAAATCCTGCTTCATGGAATTTCAATTTCCTATTGTTTCGAAATCAAAGAGAAGAAAACTATATAAATACGCTTGCAATCCAGACATTTCTGAACCTTTTTGTTTCTTTGTCAACATTACTGAATTTACACTACTAGCGAATGTGATACAAATCACGTGATACTTTCAGAAAAGAAATCTATCGACAATTCTCCTAGAATTTCTTCATCTTTAAAAGCGAGTTTAAATTGTGTGAGCGGTCAAATATATTCTTCACATCGGTATTTTTTGCTAAGGGAGACATAAATTCTTATTTTTATGGCATTTGAAATTCTGAGTGGAAGACATCTCTTAGGAATTGGAAATTTTTTTAACAGATATTTCTTTCAATTCGTTTTACCTCTAACCTTTGTAATTCATTCAGTATTTAACGCTTTTACATAATATAACTAGAGATTTCCCAAGAGGTGTCAAGAACATTTATAGATGATTTAATGAGTACAAAAAAGTGAGCATAAGTTAGTGAGCACCATGAAAACTCAAAAATCGTAACATATTTATTCCTTGTATTACTCGTAACACATAAAAAATAAGCAGGACTTAAAGAGAGATGCTCAAATCACTATAATTTTTAATATTAACAAACATTTATTTCACTTCATTTTGCCTATAGGTAACTTTTGTAATCCATACATTATTTAACAGTTTTTAATGGTACGGCAAGATATTATCTCGAAAAATGTCAGAGGCACTCCTAAAAAGTTTATTGACTACAAAAATATAGCTGTACGAAAGCTCTTTAGAGAAAAACAAATATTCATATCATAAATAATAAGCAAGATAAATAGAAAACATTTATAGAATTCTTAGACGTTTCTGTTATTTGTTCAGACGAATAATAAAGAAGAAAAAAATAAATAAAAAAGCAGAAGATAATAGTAACATAAATAATAAATAACATAAATAGAAAACATTTGTAAAACTCATGGATGCTTTCAAAATTTGGTTAAGAATTTGAAATTAAAGCATAGAATGGACCTAGAGATAAAAAGAAAATGAATGATTGAGAAATTTTAAGTATGTCTTACATCAGTGTTTCCCAAACTTATGACATATGTGTACCCCTTCTATAATTTTCTTAACGTTGAGTACCCCTCGTCAGAAAAATTGATGTATTTTAATAACAATCAAAATATATTTATTTATTTCTTTTTTTTTGTGACATACACAAAATAATAAGAAAAGAGAAATAAAATTATTCATAATAAAATATAAATAAAAGCTATAAATATCATTTATTTGGATCAATGAGAGAGATGAAATTGTTTGTGCTTAGATGACTGATCGTAATAATTTAGTTCCCTGGTTGTTAATTTTAATCTCAAATGCAGTTCCACGTCCAATAATCTGTTGCTTTTTTCGACTTAATGTCTACAAATGCTAAAATAACAACTTCACATAAATATGAAGTTGGAAAGGGCAACATGTATTTCAGAACTTTTTCTGTTAAAACCGGATACACATGTTGCATTTGTAACCAGAATGATGTTAAAATACTCTCCTTATGTTTATTTTTCAAGAATCCATCTGAAGCCAATTTCAACAATTGCTCTTCTTCCGCATGCGACAAATCTGGCATTGATGTTGCGTTAATGTTAAACGGATACCTTATCAATTCAATATTTTTGTTTAAATTGGGAAAATAATTTTTCAAGCCCACTTGCGAACTCTCCAAATGCTGTGTTATGCATTTCAGAGTATCAGCATCAATTTTAGCTGTCGAACTTGTTACAAACTCATGAAGAGAGGGAAACGAGTCTACTACACCATTACCAACTCTTTTTTTGATATAAATTTAGTTTTGAATGGTACTTTATCTTGAACTTGAAACAATGAAATTTCTTTGCTTTATAACGATATGTTGAGGCAATTTAAAACGGAGAATATATCCGCTAAATATGCTAGTTTACAAAGCTATTTCCAGTCATGTAAACAATTTCTCAACTCAAATCTATCTTGAAGAAAACATTGAAGTTCATGTTTAAGTTCAAACAATCGATTTAGAATTTTTCCTCGAGATACTTGATTTCTTGACATATTTGCGAAAAAAGCCATACATTCAAAGGACAGTTTTTTATGTAGTTAACTGTTTTTACGCTTTCATCCAGAACTTTCTGTAGATCAGCAGGCATCTTACGTGTTGCCCAAACCTCTCTGAGTATGAAACAATGTGTGGATGTGACATTTGAGGCAACATTTTGAATTTTTGTAACGAGACGATTGAATTTTAATTCCGACCATACTTTTTGCACCAACTGTGCTTATTCCAACATATCTATTCCAATCAATTTTGTTCTCTTGCATAAATTAATTCAAAATATTAAATATATATATTCTCCTGCTATGTGACCTAATAAAGGCTGGCAAAATAAAAAGTCGTCATGAATTTTCCCCCCATATCTAACAAATGCCATCAGATTTGCAAAATTCGCAATATTAGTGGACTCATGGACTTGAAATGCATAATATAACGACTTTAAGAGAAATAGTAAATAATAACATCTGTTTTACATTGTTAGACATATCAATGATTCGTCGATGAACTTATTATTTGAGAGAAACGCGGTCAAAAGTTTGTTTCGCTCTATCACCTATCAGTACTTCTGCCATTATCTTGGCTGCAGGCTTGATTCAAATTTCGCCAGTGGTTTCCGCTGCACAACATTTCGCAGTTAAAAGCGACATACGATACGAAGTTTCTAGTATTTTTTGATTATCACCTCTTGTCAAACCCCGCATAACTTTTAAGGCTGATTTAAATCCTTAAGTTTATTTTCAAAAAATTCTATGGGTTTATCTTTGTGCTAATTATGGTTTGTCTCAAAATGGCGCTTTACGTTGGATGGTTTCATGCTTTCATTTGTTAGATTTTTAAAACAAATGTTACAAAATTGAATAGTTTCATTTTCCTCTCCAATCCATGATAATCCAAATTTAAGGTATTCTTTGTCCTACTTGCGAGTTTTCCTTACTTTTTTCTTAACAGGTTCTTTCAGAATTGAAGTTGATTCGTTGTTAATTTCATTATTTCCTTTCAATTGACTTCTATTGTAATCATTATTTTCTTTCGTTTTAGTAGTTCCAGATTTCAACCAGCGATTCATAATCTATGTTAGAGATGAAAATTATATTTTATAAAAATAAGCACATACCAAACATTTCCTATAAGAAAAATCGTGCAAAAACTAAAAATATACAGGTTGTTGGAGAAGCCATTAACTATTAACGATCTAATTTGTCTTTGTAACGAAGTGTGGTATATTTCCGCCGTATCACACAGGACCATTCCAAGCCTCACAAGACTGTATTGACTTGACTCATGAGAATGTAGATTTAAGTGCAGCTAAGCACGACGCAGTGCATATCCCCACCAAACTCCGGTGCATCTCGTACCCCTCCCCCAAACTCTTCCCTTACGTCTGGGGATATGTGTATTACACTTTGACAAACACTGTCCTACATGATCAAAATGACTAATGAAAAATATAATTGTTTAATCGTCACGATAGGTGGCGCTCACCGAGATATTGTATATGTACTGAGTGTGAATTGTAAGTGAAAAGTGAAAAAGACGTAGAAAAATTAACATCCATAGCATGGGCCAGGACCAAATATTTCTTCAAAATTGAAAATAGAGTATAATAAAGATCTATGCTCTTCCAATCTGAATGAATTGTTTCAAATTTGTGCAATCGAGAAACTGTTACATCAATAGAAGTGCTACTATTTTATAGACCATTATTTTAAAATAATTGATTTAGTCATAATTAATATCAATTAAATTACACATTAAGATGTAGGTGGTAATTAAAACTGGATGAATAGTAATACATCAAATCAATGCAACACAAAATTTTTCAGAAATGTATAAGTAATCCATATTCTTAAAACAAACATTTTTCGTTCCTAATATTTTTAATGTTTTACTTCCAGAAAAATATATCGATTATGTTCATTAACACATTATAATATATGTAAATTCATTTTTTAATAATAATATTTTGCTAAAAATAATCATGCAAGCAGTTAAAGAGAGAAATAAACCACCTAATTTACTTTTCTCTAAAATGATAACCAAACTGCTAAGGAAATAGAGAGAAATACCTGTATTATTTAGCACATTGTTGCATTTTATGGAATGATGGAACATTTATTGCACAGTAAAAATTGTCTTACCATTTAGAAACTAAGGAGAGTAACGGTTTTTAAAGAAACACGGCGAGAATTTCTATAAACATTCCTTTCAACTCTTACTTTTAGAAACTTAAAACTTGAAGCTTGCCACTTTGTAGATTGAATAAATGTAATACAAAGAGTTGGTGTTACGTATCTACGCAAAATATTTTTTTCATGATGTAAACTTACAAATTCTTTGCTGAAGATTTTTTTTTTATAAAACGAAATTTTGATATGTATATATATATATTGTACACACACACACACACACACATTATTAACCAATACCAGGTAAAGAATGTCTTGCAAAACTTCCAGTTTCAGTTCGCGGTTAGTTAAGTCATCACTATCAATTTAGCAATTCTTGATCTCGTCTACACCCCATAGGCATATACTCACGTTGAAACACTCGAGCCTGTATCGTGAGATTTTCTTGCATATATACTTCTTCCACACTCTAGTTCAGTTCACTTTGTTCTCCCACCCTGTTCTAATTTACTCTAATCACGTTTCATTTTGGTTGGGAAGAAATTGCTAGTATACAATCAATCTTAATTAAAGTCCCAAAGTGCTGATTAGAGAAAAGCCTCGAATAGCCCAACGTCACAATATATATTTCCTGCTGTATATTTATTTATAAAACTCAATAAATTTCTTTACCATTCCATAATAAATTGAAAAAAAATTAACTAAATGTAGAAGCACATAAAGAACTCATATATTAACTATTGGAAAAGATTATGATACTAAGCATAATAATTTTTACGTTATACATTATAAAATTTTACTAAATGGTTGACAAATTTACATTTCAAGTCAAAAAATGTTTTTTTTTATTATATAAAAAAAAATACTATTTTAAATCATATTTTTAAAATTATTGCGCAAGTATTTATTCTTTAAAGTTTCACATTTTTAAATGCTTTTCAAAAAAATCATTCTTTTAATTTAAATTTAAGATTAACAAAAACATCTAATTTTCATATACAAAATTTTGATTTATTCGAATATATAATTAAAAAATAATGTTTTAGAAAACTGAATTGGAGATATTAATTATTCTGAAAAAAATGCATGTTTCATATATAAAGTCTACCTTTTCGTCAAATCATTGCTGTATATATTATTATCAATGGTATAGTTTAATATATCTAAATATTCAGTTTCATATATTATTGGTTTGAATTTGGTGGAATATGAAGAATAAATATATAAATTAAGTTTAACATTTGCACAACAATTATTCTGAAAAATTATAAGCGTTTCATATATCTGACAATATGAAATTATTCTGGTACCAATTTCTTTTCATGATATATGCAGTTGATTCAGGAAGGTGGGGAAAACTTTTAAGGGTATCCATACCTTCTGAAGAAGATTTTTTAAATAATTGAAATATGTTTATATGCATTATACTATAAGATATGGCTAAAACATGTAATACAATGCAAAATTTGCATAAATTAATAATTGTTTAAGTATTTCAGCTCAAAAAATACATAAAATAGCAGTAAAAATGGTACTTGCTATATAAATTTTCACACTCATAAGATACGTATTAAATTCCATGGCATGAATATAGACATATAACACATGGATCCAATAGGGTTCAGTAACTTAGAGATGGCACTCGTAGTAAACCAGTAACCAGGTGCTTTCTAGGTACCAACAACGTGAAACGTGTCAAAATTTAAAGTCGATCGGACCAAACAACTGAGATTATCAAGTTGGAAGTAAGAATCGTTTGTAGTTTGTTTAAAAATGAGAAAAACCGAAGTTTCGTGTTCTGATAAACATTGTTTTAATAGGTAAACACCGATACAAGCAGAAATGTGGATGAAAAAATGTTACGGACTCTTGTCCATCAAAAGCTTAACAGTTGTCGGTGGTTTGCCGGGGATTTAAGCATGGTCGTACCGGCAAATGACGCAGAACGCTCAGGTGAAACCTGTAGGAAACGTTACACCAGAGAAAATGTGAGTGAAGCAAAAGAAATTATAATGAAGAATCGTAAGAGTAAGAAGCTCAGTTACTGAATGACACAAATATCATATGGAAGTGTATTTACTATCCTTCACTAGAAAAAAGTAAACATGAGAGTTTTTCAAGTGAGTTACCGCGATTACTTTCAATCATTTTCAGCAACGGTCGATGATTCAAGCTGTTTATCGCGCTATTTACTCGCAACAAAAGATTTCTTGCGTCGTTACGTGACCATGGACGAAACATGGATACGCTACTCCAGAGTCGAAGCTGGCAGTCATCTGATGGCGCACAGCTGGCGAAAACCGTCAGAAGCGATCAAAACGCAACAGTCAGCTGGCAAAGTCATGGCGTCAGTTTTTTGGGACTACGCGGCTGGCGTGATTTTTCATTGACTACCTCGAAAAAAAGATTAAATCGATCAAACAGTAGATTATATTGGAAGCTTGGTGCGTTTGAAGGGGAGGAAATCTTTCAAGAAACGACCACGATCTCAGGGACTTATTGATCCGTAATGTTATTACAAATTCAAGTAAAATGTTACGAAAACTTTTAACATACTATTGATGGTACAATAGGAACCATAAGTTTTGATATAATTAAATACTCAAGAAACTCAAAAAATAAAATTTATTCATTCATAATTGTCTTTGAAGATCTATTAATGTTATATATATATATATATATATATATATATATATATATATATATATATATATATAGAGAGAGAGAGAGAGAGAGAGAGAGAGAGAGAGAGAGGATCTTATATATATATATTATTTTGGTTTTCTGTAAGTTAAAAGCATGACTTCCTATAAATATTTGGTACTGAAGTTATAATTGAGAGGCACAAGTCTAAAATTAGATTCAATTCATCATAGTAAAATTTGCAGTGAAATATCTCTATTTAAATTTCAGTTTGGTGTTTTGCAATTCAATTATCCAAATAAATGCAGAAACTCACAACACATTATTAAAATATCTCTAAATATTTTTCCAGCTTTTAATCTACATTTTTGGCTCTTTTTGCTTATCTATTCAATATATCTCTCTCAGAAACTCAACCGTTGTTCATTCTATCAGTTTCGAATTAATTTGTTTTATTTTTGTTAAGTAACAAAATATCACATTAGTTGAATTTGTTTTGAGTGCGATATATTTTAAAATATTCTTAAATGGTTCAAGAAATCTAAAATGCACAAACTTCATATATATATGTACATTATGTCAGAAAGAAAAAAAAAGTATTTTAATCTCAAGATAGGCGGTTAATTTAAGCTCAAATCATTTTCTTTAAAACTGTAAGCTAATACTTTAGTTTTTAATGCATTTTTACAAAAAAAAATCATACAAATAATTAAAATAAAATGATTTGTGCTTCGTAATGTCAGTTTTCAACCAATTTGATTCCGAAGAATTTAAATGTGATAGGAAGTTTTTTTCACTGAATAAT
>BMAW01059831.1:355518-377163 GCA_019974015.1 Nephila pilipes | reverse complement strand
TTGAGAATATGGGATTTCATAAAATAAATTAGATAATTTTAGATTTTGGAGTTACTGAAATTAATTTAATTTAAATTAACTTATGAAATTCTGATGTATAATTAAAGGGAAGTATTGACATTATGAAATCTCAGCTATGGAGAAGCTTGAAATCCTTGAAACAAAATAAAAATGTTGAGAAGCTTCATCATTGTTTATTTTATGTTGGATTTTATAATAAATCTAGATTTTTCTGGCATTTTCTAATACTTTTTTTCAGAATTTATTCTATGGCTACAGTGAGTTGTTTTTATTGGAACTTCCACGAGACCACTTTTTTCCCCCGAAAAGAGAAAACTTCAAAAAAGGTACGTAAGATATTTTGTCAGGTCTTTCTAAAACCTTAGAAGTAAATACAAAATGGAAGTCTCTAGTGGGTTTGGCAGAATTCAAAATGGAAGCTTCCTTCTATTTCAAAAAGTATTACTGTGGCGGATAGGGTTTTTTCCTTTTTATTTTGTTATCTGTTAGCATTTCTTTTTTCTTTTGAGTGCATTATTTTTAATGTTTGGAAGGTCTCTGAAAAAGAAAATCAGTGATAAGTTTTTCCTTCTTTTCTTTTCTGTGTCACACTAAGTCAATATAATATGTATCAATATTTTTTCACAAAATTGAAATTGAACATGTTTTTGACCTCGACAAAATCAAGAAATTGTGGTTACATCACAATTTAGCTTGACAGTAAAATATTCATTCTCAATTTTTAAAGAAGCGTCTTATGAAAAAAGTAAACAAAGTAGAAGAAGAGTTGAAAAAGTTAATTTTTTCCTTCTGTATATATTTTAAAAATTTATACTATTATATTTTTAAATTTCTTATTCTATATGTGTAAGAAAATCTTGATTAATAATAGTATGTATATAAAATGTTAGTTTCACCTATAAGGAATAGTCAGATTGAAGTGATATTCGGAAGAAAGTTAGTACTCACTTATAGTAAAAGATGATTAAGAACTGAACGTGGCTGTGACAAAATTTATCGGTCAAAATGCAAAATCCTTACCACTCTTCATAAACCTCGGATAGCCATTTATTTTTAGTATATTCTGCCACAAGTCGTGGCATGGAGTTTTAGACACTTTTTACATTGTCTCGACTCAATTTACCCGTTGCATTTTCAGCTCTGGCATTTAGATCTTGCAAATTTTGTGGTTGCAGTGAATTGAACGTCTTATAGCTTTCCTATATTTTATTTGGACGATATGTTTTGACGATACTGTTGGCCACTATATAGTGTCTAAGACTACGAAACAACTCTTGGGATGACAATAGTATGAACGTTGTTGAAATAGAGGACTGGGCATTTACAAAAGAAAAGTTCATGATTCGTATGACCTCCTTAACATACCTTTGGGCTGTCAAAGTGACTATAATGAAGAGATTTAGTGATCGGGCATGTCAAAATCACACCCCATACCATTAAACCTTATTATTTAGATGTGTAACGAATGACAACGAATCGTCCATGATAGCGTTAACCACGCTGCCTCCACACATGAGCGCGGTAATTGTCTTCATCAAGACAAAAGGTATATTCTTTAAAGTGGACCCACCATCATTTTCCATGTTGCTCTTTTAAGCACCGTTGCAGTGTTTGGTGATGTTGCTGTAGTATCAGGCGCAATATCCGTAATGGTCTCCGTACAAGCTATTTAGAATCATGCAGCCATCTGCTAACAGTACATGCACTTACAGGATGATACAGAGAGAACATTACTTCACGCATAATTTCCAGAATTATGACAATTGGTGTACTTCGCCTTTCCTAGACAATTCTTTGATCTTCCTTGCTTATAGTCCATGCAGCTCTCCCTGAGCTGACTGCCATGAGCAATAACTTCCTTCTACAGAATTCCACAGACAGCATGAAACTGTGACATCTGCGCTACCGTTGTGATGTTCAATCTGATGGAATGAGCAGACCCACTAAAGATGACCCACCTACGATGCGACTCTCTTGAAATGCATCCAACTGTTCAAAATGCTGTCGTTTGCATCTGAATGGCATTCGCAACTTAAAGCGATAAATTAAATCCAAACACACTCGATAGAATCAAAATTACGCGCTTTGGGAGAGCCTTTTAAAAGTGTCACGGGAAATTATTTATTATACTCTTAATTCATTTGCATACCTAACAGAGATTAAACAATTTATTAATTTGAGAATTTACTTACCTTGCTCCCTTCAGGGTGGTAACGTGTTTTGACAATGAGTGTATAAATGTTATTTGTGTTTTTTTTGGGTTATTTCAATAAAATCAAGATTTCCCGATGACGATGACTGTTTAATATAAAAAAAAGTCTGAATGATATTGACATTTGATATCATCATTTGAGTTATATTTAAATATGTTTTCAATATACTCTTTCAATATTTTGGATTACAGAGATATATTAAAATGTATAGAAATTATTTGATTAAATTATCTATATGAACTATATTTAAATATACAAGAGATGATTTTAATTTTAGTGTATATTCTTATTTATATTAAAAAAAACAAATGGTTATAAAATAAATTAAGAAAATAAAAAAAAGAGTATTGTATACATAAAACAACTATGTTTAACTAAATGGTTGAACGACATAAAATGAATGTCAATCACATTAAAATAAAAATACTCATTACAACGCTATCTGCCAAATAGTATATAAGAATATAAATCACCAGCACTTATTAAATATTTGACTTGAAATTTTTTCTTCTTTGATCTTTTGAAGTCGGAAAAGTTAATGTGGAGAAAAAATTACTCCACGAAAAGTTCTTTTGAAGAATTATAATAACTTACGCATTAACATTTTGGATACGTACATTCATTAGTAGAAAAATTATTCTTCTGAGACATTATTATTTCCATTAACATTACATTTAAAACAACTATTATTAGCAAATTAAATTTTATTGGGTAATTCGGTACATTTTTATGACTCTTAAATGTTTTCCCTCTTTTATGAAAAAGGATTTATAGCGGGAAACATCTATTTCTTAACATAACTCTTCCTTTAAGTCCAGAAATAGATAAATTTATTTTTAGAAGGATGGGTATATAAGTGTTGATGCTGAGTAAATATTTTAAAAATGTAAGAGTTTTCTACTTCACGATTCAAATTGTTAACACTTTCAACACTTTCTTTTCACATTGCTGAAATTCTAAGTTTTAAAATCTTCCCAAATAATATTATGCAAGCGGTAGAATGCATGATCGTATGCATGCTCTAACCTATACTGAGTTCATATAAGAGTGTGAGTGATTGTTCATTAACATCACACTTAGAAGCAACATGAGCGCTTTTGGTAACGGAACTCGTAATTTTGAACCTCGGTCAAGTGAAGATGATAATACCTAAACTGCTACCTTCCACTCCAAATTTTCGCATAATGCCAACTAGAGCTTAAATAGATTTTATGAGCATCAGTCCCACAACACGTCGTGTTTTTAGTGGCATCAGGCTCGAGTCCATGATTTGAAGAAAACAACATCGGCTGTGAGTTCGTGACTGTGATCACAAGGTTATAGTTACCGTTCATATAAGAGGATAAGAAATATCAATGAACGTTTAAAATGTGTCAATGTAGATATTTTGCAAAATGAAAAATATATCCTACTTCAAAATTAATTAACGAGACATCTTTTTGCTGCAACTATCACCATGTTCCATATTTGGAGACGTGAATGCTTGTATTGTAAACTCAAAATGTTTTGAAATGGGCAATATGTAATTATTCTAGCATCGGGATCAGTAACAGCTTGATCCTTTGGCTTGTATTTATATAATCATAATAACAGTTTATTGTAACGTTCTAAAGTGAAAGTTATTTCATATTATGTTTGGGAGAAAAGGAACATATTCATCAAATTTTATTATGTTGTAACAACAACATAACTTTCATGATTACTAGAAACTTGTTGATTATGAATTGATTGTAAACATGTTTTAAACCATGGATGTCTAAACTATGACCGTTTGAGGGCCACATTGCAAAAAAAAAAAAATGGCCGCACATACAATATTTTTTCAACAAATTGAAATAAAAATTAACTCTATGTAGTTTTATTAAAATAAATTAACTTCTTTTTACTATAACTTTTTGTAAAATTTGAATTAGATATGTATAGGTACATATTTATTTTAAATTTGTAAAAGTTTCGTTTCATTTAGTTTGGATTTCATAAAGATGGAAAAAATTCGAATTAATGAGATGGATGAATTTGTTTTTGTTGTACAAGCAAATCGATATCAGGTTCAATAGACGAGATAACAATTCTTACTGCATTTGCAAGATGTTTGTCATTATCTTTGTCCTATTTTTGATTTCTGTAAGCTTCATTCTTGAAAATAATTGTTCACAAATACAATTACTGCCCAAAGCTGAAGACATTAATAAAGCATGATTGTGAAAAATTGGATATTTATCGCCGGGTAGGTAATCTTTATAAAATTCCAGTAAAGAAACATTTCCAAATTTTTCTTTAGGTTGAATGTCACTTTGCAGTTCAATGCATTCCATTTGAAGATTTGAAGGCAATTTATTTACTTATAGAGGAAGTAAAGTAGAAAATATGTTGAAATACTCTTCATTTTTTCAAAAATTTTGAAATTTCTTACAAACTCTTGAATTATATCAAAAATTAATGCAGCATATTTTGTGCAAATCACAGGTTTATGAGCAGCCAAAGTACTAAAATGTGTCAAATCTTACTTTTATTTGATTAAGCCAAAATTTCAATTTTCTTTCAAACGCTGTAATTGTTTGGAACATGTTAATAAATTGATTTTTTACTTGAAGTTTCAAATTTAAATGATTCAAATGTTCTGTTAAGTCTGTTCTGTTCATTCACAGGTTTCTCTTTTATTTCCATAAATATTTTTATTTCAGTTCTCAAATCGTAAAATCTTTTGAGCATGTTCCCCTTACTAAGTCATCTTACTTCTGTATAATAAATAACATCTGCAAATTCAGTGACCATTACCTTAAGAAACTCTTCAAATTGTCAATGATTAAGTCCTTTTGCTCTTATAAAGCTAATGATTTTTATAACAACACTTAATACACTTTCCCTTTTTAAAATTTTTCCACATTAATTACCCTGATGTATATTACAATGATATGCCATCAAGATCATATTGCCGGCAGAGACGGCTTCATTATCAACCATTTTAACGAGTCCCCCATTTTTACCAACCATGGCAGGGGCTCCTTCGGTTATGATAGCTGATAAATTTTTCATTGATAAGGAAAACCTTTTCATCGAATAAATCTACAGACTTGATTGCGTCTTTTAACGATACTAAAGCAACCAATTCTCCCTAGATATTATTATTATGTTCATAGATTCCTCTTATAAAAATTGCCAATTGTGCCGTATCAGAAGCGTCAGTGTTTTCGTCCATGGCTAACGAAAAAAAATTTAAAATTAGTACAATTACTTTTTAAAGACTTTTCAACTGAATGTGTAAATTTAAATATTTTCATAATTAGCGTTTGGGCCGCACTTTAGACAAGCATGTTTTAAACATTTGCAAAATTAGGATTTATCGAGATACAAATATTGCTAATCATTGTCATGAAGTTCATCCTTTTTTTCATCTGACTTTAGATTCTACAGCTCCATGTACAAAAATAAGCACACAATATATATTAAAAACAAAAATAACTTTTTATTTTATGGAAATATTCACATACTCTAAGCTTTTAAAGAAAAAAATTTACAAAAATTAGTAAAATTATACAAATTATAATCAAATAATTTATTATTAGAAACTATACTATCTCAAGTTCAATGCGGGTAAGATAAAATAATGATTTCGACATTTCTATTGCAGTGAGAGAAAAAGGCAATTCCAAACATTGATCAGCCATCTTAACTGTATCAAAGAACGCCGATACAGTTAAACTTAGGCAATGTATAATTCACAAAAATTCTTAGAGATTTGAGTAAACGTATACATGAAATGAACGGGAGCTCTCTTAAAGATGAAGAATCAATTTAATAGAAATAAATCATTTGAAAAATACAAAGCTAAACATAAGAGCGAAACTCGCAGTATTTATAAAGTTGAGTACTTTTTTATTTGTCTTCAGATATTTTTAACAAAGCTACCTTCAGTTATTTATTACACTGAAATAGAAAAATGAACAATTAATGTAATATTACTTGCCTAAATTTTTGGTTCGTTTTTTAAACATTTAATCCAAGTTTTTTAACTACATCTTCAACCTTTTGGTTTTGAAAACTATTTTAATGGAAAGTGAGAAATAAAATTACCAAAATTCTGTTGCTAATACTCTGTATTGTACGATGAAAATAAATTTTAAATGGCCATTGAAACCTGATATATATAAAAAGAAAAAAAGAGTATGTGGGCATTTCCGGATTTAAAAAAAAATCCCAAGATTTTTTTTTTTTAATGTGACATTTTTGACTGAATGCTAATATTATTTTAAGTATATGTTAAACATCAGTATATTTACATACGAAGCAAAGAAAATCCTGACGGAAGTTCACAATATTGTACATAATAATACTTAAGACAAAAAAAACTAACCTTCAAATAAAGACAAACGAGCGATATAACATGTGTACTCAAAAGATTAAAATTTATTTAATTAAAAACTATGTTAATTCAATGAGAGAACAAAAGTAGAAAAAATGTAAAGTAGTTTTTATTTATTTTTATTTTAAATTAAAAAATGTGTGCATGAAGAATCTACTTATTATTATTTTCATCCACACACCATATATTTAATCAATGTATTTTGATATTCATGGTAAATTCTATCACCAGTTTAGTTTCTCCTTTTTTAATTATTTAAAAAATTTCTATTATTCTGAATTTTTTTGGGAATTTGATTTAGTCCATTGTTTTATCATAATTGATACACATTTTACTTACTTTTGATTAAATTTTTACCTTCGAAGAAATTTCAAAACTCAACATATTCGGTTATGGTTTAGTACGGCGAAACTCTATCTTCTAAGTTTTTATCTCTCCTATCTATATACGCACGCGCGTATGTGTGTGTACATGTGAATTTAAGAAAATGATTAAATCAAATATTATAAATTTAAGCTGTTACACTTTTATTAATACGAAATAAAAAAAAAACTTGACAGATTGAATATTACTATTCTTTCAATCGGTTTTGATTAGTAAAGTTGCAATGTTTATAAAATTTATTTATCTTTTGGTAAGGAATTTGGTATACCTTGTACCTAATATTTTCTGTTCTTTGTTTCTTAACTAAAAGTTTCATAAACTATCAAAATATGATGCCCTGTAAAGGTACTTCCCGAATCTTAATTTTTAGAATATTTTTGATATATTAAAGCATTAATATGTAGTTCCTGATGTTTTGAATATGACGAAATTATTCATTGATATTAAACATTTTATTGATTCAATTTAATTCCAGAATTGGCTATTTTAAGCGAAGCATTACTTGACTTTCATTATTAACACCGACAGAATACCTCAATGTCTTCCTTTATTTCATTGGGAAAAGAAGCATTTTATGTTACACTTGAAATTATTAAAATATTATGACTTTCTTCGGTATGTTAAAATTTATTCACGCTAAAAAATTAATTTCTATTTTAAAATGAGAATTTTTCTAGTATTTTTCACCATGGTATTTAAACTGAATAGTAACTACTTTTATAAGAAAAATGTTAAATATTAATATCTATATCTAACATTCTTA
Source organism: Nephila pilipes (assembly GCA_019974015.1). Classification (NCBI taxonomy): domain Eukaryota; kingdom Metazoa; phylum Arthropoda; class Arachnida; order Araneae; family Nephilidae; genus Nephila; species Nephila pilipes. Next base: position 369,419 of record BMAW01059831.1, on the reverse strand, counting down.
TAGTGTTCCCTTCCCCTCCTTCTCACTAAAATTGTCAACCAGGTATGTCAGAGATATTCTATTAAGGATAATTTTAAAGTGAAAGTATATTATCAGAGCTCCTCGTTAAAAGTATATTTCAAAATTGTTCAAGTCACCCCTTCCCCCGCACCCATTCCCAAACTGTTTGTAAACTAAAAGAAGTATTGAACCAAAATTCGTCGGTCCCTCGTTTAATAGATTTTCCTCATCATGCCACATTAATGTAATGGATAAACTGCTTAGAACATCAAATAGTAAGTTCAGATTTATAACCAAATGATAGATAATAGCTATATTAGCGCTTGAAAAATAAAAACATTGTATATTTATAATAATATTTACTGGGTACAAAAGCTACTTATATAAATAAAAAACAGTTTACACAAAAGCCACAGACTGCTTTTTTTTTTATTTATATAAGATAATGTTTTGCGTCTGATTAGAAAGTAAGTACAAGATTCTGGATTCCAAGCCTAGCCCTAATGGAGCGAAGTCTATTGTCAACAAGTTGATCGATTGAGCGATGACGCATTTGTCTGAAACCGCCCATTACTTGTATATGGGGAAAAAAAGTTATACTGAACATGACAATGTCATACTTCATGTTGATAATTCGATAAAAAATGCGAAGGAAGTAATGGGGAACCACGTTTACCTTGTTATATAGTCAACGTATCGGAATATCATTTGTTAAGAATATCAGCATATACTTTATTTGAAAAAGGAGGATTATTAACGTAAAGATATTATTAAGTTGGATTTCAAAAGACATCTGATCCCTAAAGGTATTGAAATTTTTGAGAAAAGATATAGAAATAATTGTATTTGAACTGATTGAAGTGGGTTGTTATATTCGGTTCAATTTGTTGTTATAGAAAATTGTTTTAAAAAAAATTAAGGGGATTAAGTTTTCATTTTATTGTTTTGAAACCTTTTATTTAAGTTGTAACTCTTAGCAATGGCAGATATCCAATTATCTCTAATTCAAAGAGATGCACTTTATTCGAATATATATATTTTAAACGTAAAATAGAGACATTTTGATATCAAAAATATTCGCAAAATGTTTAAAAATCTTTCACCACACACTCACATACACACATCAATGAACGTATTTTAAGGTAATTGTACAATGAATTGAATATTATCTATGCATTTGAACTAAATTGAGAATGTTTGTAATGTAACATGCGTTGGATAATTTAGTTGAATTGAATTTGATATAACAGATGAATATACATAACAAAATTGTAGAAAGTATACACTCAATACTTTTTTCGGTTTAGTGAATTAGAATTTTTCAAAATTAGAATTTTTTAAATTGATATTTGAATTTGTTTCACAGTTAAAATTCAAATAATGGAGAAAATAAATTAAATCTTCCAGAAATAAATAAACTATTACTTTATATACATTTTAAAATCAAGTACTCCCTCCTACAAACTGCATTTGATTTAAAAAAAGAAATGAACCCATTTGCTTAAAGCTTATTTTATCATCTTCCTAATATATTATGTATATAAATAATTTCTTATGATTTTCCAATTACTACCAACAACTAATCCTAAGGCAAAATTTAACAGTTTATGTTATAACATACAGAAATCAATGAGACGTGTAAGTCTGTACTTTAAAGCATAATTTTATTTTTAGAAGTACACTTGCCACTTAAATACAACAGTAAATATTCACAAAAGATGTGCTTTAACATATGAAATAATTATTTTAAACAACACATACACAAAATTGCATGATAATTAAAAAATTAAACATATTATAGCTCATTCATAAAAATTATCACCTGAAAGAGTTAAAATTTAAGATGAAAGCTTTGTGATGTTAAGATGAGAATGTAATATATTTTTAGCCTATTTCGACAAAAAGCAATTATAGATAAAACAAAATACTCTTTCAGGCATTTAATATTAGTGTAACTATCTTTCACATCACTGTTATAAAACTGGGTGTTACATTCATTCGAAACAAGTGACTGCATTTCATCGCTGCAGGGTTCTTCAGAGTTTTGTTTTAATTGGAGAAATTATTGCTCCAGAGAAGGTCGTGTTATTATTTCAAGATAACTAGGGCTATGTCTAGGAAAACAATAGAGAATGTTCGATCGACCGCAGAAAGAATAGAAACTGTTACTTCAAAAGAAAATAGATGTGTTTTGATATAAGTCAATGGGACAATAAGCTTACCTAATTTATATATACCCTTTGAGAACTTCTATGCAAAGACATATTTGGAACGAGGCACCCATTCTTTATGGTATTTAGAATGGAAATAAAACTTTCTGAAAATTTCTGTGAAGGATTGCTTACATATTATTCTAAGAAGAAACACTTGTACGAAATAAATGAAATATTTTTTAAAATAATTTTTTTGCAGTCAGTTGTAATTATAAAAAATAATTTTTTAAAACATTTTTTTTGCTATTAGTTACAATTATAAGAATAAATTTTCGACTGATAATGTTAAATAAATACATATTAGGTGTACTCAGTGATATTTCTAAATATACTATATTGATAATAACTACATAGATAGTCTATAAATTTAATTTTATTTAAGTTTATACAAAAACTTCTATAGTCACTTCAGTAAAAATATGAAAAAGTTTTAAAAAATTATTTATTTAATATAAGAAATAAAAACAGATGTATAGTATTTTAAATTTATCACCTAGTGGAAGAGTGCCTAACCATATAACATATCTATGTGCAAGATATCTTGCTTATAGAAATTTATATAATATGTTTTATGTTATTTTTAATGTTGACTTTTAAATTAAAAATAATACAACGATAAAATTAGTCGTCATGTAAAAGTATGCTTTCATGTACAAGTATGTAAAAAAATTATTTCATAAAATTTTACTCCATGAACTGCTAATTCGATTTTTCTGAATTTATATACGCAAAAGTTTTGATGCATATATTGACTCTCCATAGAATTTCCAAAATCTAAATAATATTCCTTAAATTCTCCCTCAAAATATTCATTGAGATTTTATTTGAAACATGGGAAATATTTGAAATATTAAAACTCGACGATTTTTTTTAGTTCATTAAAATTTATTATAACGCTAATGAGTAAAATTCTCAAAATTGATTTTATCACCATTTGCTGTCAACGGTCAATAATTTAAAAATAGCAGTGAAAGAGAGAGAGAGAGAGAGAGAGAGAAAGAGAACTATTTATAGGTTATTTTTAAGCAATAAATATATATTTTGACTTCCCTTTATGTTTCCCTAATTACAAAAAAAGAGAATTTAATAAAGCTACTGCTATTAATTAGTTAAAGAAGATTTATAAAAAGTTCAAAAGAAAATGATTTTTGATATCATCTATCAAGGATAAGATGTAACTTTTCACAAAACAAAGTGAGACAAGAAATAACAGTAGAAGAGATATTCCTTTTGAAATATCGGATGTGTATCTTTAAAACTTCATGTATAAATGTAGAACCTATTCTTTTCTATTATTACCGTACCAATAATTTTTGTTCTCGAATTTAGAGTTTTTACTTAAACTCTATTTAAATTATTGTGACAGAGTATTCTAAAAATAATCAAAAGGTTTTGATAATTTAATATGATTTAAAAAAAATCCACGCACAAATTTGGATTTTGCTGTTTAGTATTGTATATTTGTAGCGTCTAATAAAAAAAGAAACTAAAAATAATACTAGTACAACTAATAGCAAGATTCCAAGCACAGAATTGTAAGAAACACTTCTAAAAATTATGCAAAAAATGCTCAAAAATATTAAAATTTGTAGAAATAGTAGAACTTTTAAAATATTGAAGTATTTTGAAAAAAAATAAATTTCAAATTATTGTGTGTATAAAAGAAATTTTTTAAATGCATATTTGTGTTCAAATATGGAGTGTGAATAAAAACTTTATAAATTCCTAATTAAAACAATTGCTCGTAGGGTACAGATTTCACCATAAAATGAGACTGCAGTTTAACCAATAACTAAATATTCAAAGAAGATACTTCCATAAATTTTACTTTCGATTTACTTTAATTTCATTCCTTATCTGAAATACTCTATTTAAGAAAACTATCGGATGTGTATGTTTAAGCTATTCTACTTTGAAAATAAAGTTTCATTTCTCAGCAATAATCTAAGATGCCATTTTATCCAGAAGATAGATGCGAATATACTAAAAGTCAAGGCAATTTTATTGTTATTCTGGGGAAATATAATAGAATTGATTAAAAACTCCATTGTAAACTGAAATGTCGATATTTAATCACAAAGTTCAATCCAATTTCATTTTATAGATGACTGTTTGGAATTTGTTGAATGGTAAATGTAGATCGAATAAGTTTTCGTCTCCAAGTTTCATTTAAGAAACGAGAAATATGATGTAAACATTTTTATAGCTTAAAAATCTAAATAGAAATTGAACAATATACTGGACTTTAACATCGCACTCCGAACAGTTAATATCTAGTAAAACTATTTAATTCTGAAATTATTATTTTCGGTATTAAATTTTTCATTCATCACCTTTAAAATATTTTAGGGAATGAAAGTTGTGGGGAAAGAACTTAATTTTTTCTACATGTTTAAAATTTAAGTGAAATTGTCATATTAAATGCATGCATCATAATCTCTTGGAGCACATTAAATAATTTTAAAGATCAAAAATATTTTAGTTTGCTATTTTATAAAAAAAGCGTTACTTAAAACAAAATTGTACGTTAGTATATTTAAATGAAAAAGATAGAATGATTAAGTATTAAAAGATAGTAGAAAAAAATGATAAAACTTCATTTTCAGTAAACTATTAGAGCTTGTTTAATAAATTAAATAGGACACCTACATTTAAATTCTGTAAGAAAAGAAATATCAAAATATTTAATAAATTTAATTTTAAAATATCTCTTATTATTTTCTTTATTCAAAATATGTATTTGAAATATTAGATTTAAAATAGATTGCAATTTCTAATAAAGCGATTGAAATTGAAAGTCATATTAAGTTCTTTGTGAAATACTGCTAGATATTAATTTTTAAAACAAGATTTACAGCTGAGCTATCATCTTTGTTACTTGACCGAGGTTCGAAATTATGAGATCCAGCGCCAATAGTTCCATGTTGCTTCTTAATACGTGTTATCAGAAGCTCATTTTCTTTTGGAGGCCCGAGCATCACTCATCCGAGGCACCCTAGTGATCTTTTTCTTTCTCATGGGATTTACTGTTTTTGGTAACCGCGGGGGATGCGATCCCCGGATATATATATATATATATTATATATATATATATATTATATATATATATATATAAATATATGTATGTATATATACATATTATATATATATATAATTTCTGCTCTTATCAGTTAAAAAAGAAAGAAATCTATATAGGTGTTCTTTTATTATTTCTTGAGAACTCCGAATCACCTATCTGGTTGAATGAATATCATTTGAAGACATAACACTTCCTAGAATAAAAATAATGCTTTATTTTTACCCATCCAATTGTTGATTTATCATTTTGTTCTTTCATTACTTCGAAAAAATACCTTAATCCGTAAATAAGGTTTTTAAGAGCTTAATGATGGTGTTTTGAACAATTTACAGATATACGATTTTTACACTTAAAGATGAATATCTCATGTGTATAGGTTAAATTGTTTCATTAGCAATGAGTAAGTGATATCCTAAGTTACATCACTGCTTAGACAATCAGCAGTCTTTTGGCTGGGGTACTCTACTTTTATATTCGCACATCCACGTAAGTTTGAATAAATGGCTTTGCAAAATTTCAATAATTAAATTAAATTTTTCTGCTTCAAAATAATTGAAAATAAAACAGAGAAATTTTTCTGACAATGCTACTTTTTACCTGTGCGCGTGTGTGGGCACAAAAGTCACAGCTGTTCTTTTAATTTTAGTTTTAAATTATTCCTATGATAAAAAAATAGTTAAAAATAATGTTCCAAAAATTCAAAATTAACATTTTTTGCATTTAACAAAATAAATACTCATGAGATAAAAATTAAAGTACATGTATATTTATTGTACCTTAAATAGATTTAATTCTTAATGAATCAATATATACCTACTAACTGTAATATCGTCAGCTTTTTTCAATAAAATTAATAGAATTTTAGTATTTTTATCTTATTTCACCGGAATCAAAATACTGTAGAATCTCTTGTAAGGGACACCAGCGAATAAGGGATACCTCTTTTTAAGGGACAACTCTCTTGGTCTCATTCTCATTAAATAGTATATGTATTTACCTCTTATTAAGGGACGAAATGTCTGGTGGTATCCTTTATTATGAGGTACCACTTTAATTTTACATGTTTTTATCAATTTTTTTATAGTTTTAAATGAATATAATTTTTAAAGTTTTATAGTAAAAAATTTACTTATTTATGAACATGATATTATAAATCATTTGGATTAGGTATAAAAAAACTATATCATTTTGACTAGTACCATCCCCAAATTCCAAAATTACGTGCTCTTTCCATTACATTTTTTTATAACAGCTTGCTATTTCTCTTTCTGTGTCATTTGGATATATTGACGTTTATTGGCCTTGAGCTAAGCAATGATTTTAGGAGCATTGGTGAAACTACGATCTGTAAGGTACCCTCACAGTATAAAAGCATCTGGTGCATTGAGATTGGGGTCACATGAGAAATAATTCCAAGTTCTTGATAACAGCGTCAAGACAGTGTTCCGAGTTTATCAGCCATGTTTTCCTGAGCACGATCAAGATTTACCCGTCTATGAGTCAAAAGGGGTCTTCCAGTTCTTGGAGTACCTATGATAGAACCTTTTATTGGAAATGTTTAACAAAGGCCAATATTATATGCCTAGGAGTCTACTTAAATGAAATGACGCACATATGCCCTCTGTGTGAGGGCAATACAATTTATACACTCTTTAACTCCCAATAAGATACACAGAGATACCCTCCGGATCAGAAATTTTGTCCCTAAAAGAGAGGCGTCCCTTACAAGAGGTACTGCTAAAGTTTCATATTAACATTAAACAATTTTCAAATGTTGACCAGTTGTGCATATTTCCATCATTAAAATGCTAAGCTTTAATTTTCAGATTCTGAAAACAAACAAAAAATAATAATTGTACCAAAAATTATTTACATTTTAAATTATAAAATGACTGTCTGCCCCTCTGTACAACACGTTGCATAGATTAAAGATATAATATAAGCAGATGAGAGCTGGATAATAATGTCAAGTTACTAATAGAAATTTAAATCGAATAAAACACGGGAACAGAAAAGAACTTCCACTTTAGACTATCGATCGAATTCCATCTCTATTTCATGCAACGGAACAAGAAAAATCCTTCGGGTATTCATGGCGTGTTTGTTTACACTGGTGATGAAAAACGCCTAGACGACAAGTAAATTACTTTTACCGATTCCTTTTCTCAGTCATAAAGACGTAGTGTGAAAAGAATGAGACAGGACAAGCATCGATTTATTGGAAATGACACAAATGTAGTTTTTCATATTTGTTTTCCACTAGAGAGTTTAGTTACGTTTGAATAAGCGTGCTATATATTTACATCGATGAAAAGATTATGAATTTAATTTTAAATTCGATAAATACTAGATTTCTTAATAAGTTAGAAATAAAATAGATTGAAATAAATATTATATTTTGAAGGTTCTCAAATATATTTTTAAATATAACTTCCGACAAGATGTAATCTAGATTCCTTATATCAACAATTGAAAAACGATAGATCATCAAAGTTTAATAATCGTTTAATAATTACATATGTGAAAGATGCAATTTACAACTAAGTATTGCAATTAATAAATTGTGTAGACAATTAAAAATTAAAAAAAAAAAACATGTAATTTATCAACACGACGATAAAAATACAGAAAATTATTTTCCAATTCTTTAAAAAATAATTTTTGAAATTTTAATATGTAGATAGCATTCACTTAAAATGTATGCTATTGTCCTTTACTAATTTGAAATGTTATGTTTTCAAACGATTTCAAAAATTTTTTTTGGAGGTTATCTGCTAATAAATTATCGAAAGGAGCACGTTTTATAAAAATATTACTTCCTTAAATTTACACTACAGGTGATTTTGGAAATTTATTATAAAAATTATTTTTCCCCCTCTGAATATTATATGTATCTGGGTTTACATTAAATACATGTAACCTAAACTAGATCCTTTGAACAAATGTACTTTATAAGAAAATATACAAACGTTATATCTCATTAAGAAACACCGAATCTTTTAGAATAATTACTTATTTTATTTTGACTTTTTATTAATTTTGACTACATTGAAACTTTATAAAAATTTTAATAAAACCAAAACTGGTTAATACAAGTATTACTATCGCTCTATAATAATAATACCAAATTAAATGAGAGTATAGTAATATGAATAAATATTAAAAATATAACTAATTACGAATAGAGCAACATTAATAATTAATGAATAATAACTATAACAACTGCGAATAACAGCATTAATATAAAATGTATGAATAATAACAATATTACATGCGATTTAAAAATTGTAGTTTTCTTATTTTGTGCATTTTATTTTTGAAATTAAGTATGGATTAATTTATATCTAAAGCATTTACATTTTTTTAATTAAAATTAATTTTGTAATTAAAAAAATATTAGACTTATGGGAAAGATAATATACTAATCAAATTTATCTTGGAAAAAAGTTAAGCATACAGTTTAACTTAAGAAAAATATGCCTTTCATTCTACAATTTAAAAACCTTTAAAATGATATTTATAGTTAGGATTTAATGCAAATTTTAAAAAAAACATTTCTTAACGTAAAACTACTCTTTCCCATTCTGGAGATAAAATATATTTTAAATGCAGCTTGAAAAGAATAAGCAGAATTCCCCCTCCCCCCCAAAGACTCAGTTTTATTAAATAAGAATCTAATTAATGAATGAAAATAATCAATGAAAATCCCCCCCCCCCTCTTTTTTTTATAAAAAAAAGAGTCAAATAAGGGTAAATGATAAATTTAAATAATTATCTAAGGAACACACAGTTTGGTGTGTTAAAGAAACCCTGAGGAAAACGAATCTTTAGGTTAAATTGAGATTTCAAATTAAGCTTGACGTAGAGAAAGGCATATTTAAGAAGAGAGCGTGTTATTCTAATTTTACAGTAATTATGTTTTGATGAAAAATAGACCCGATTTCATAATTCTTTAACTCTTTCATGATTTTTTTTATTACAAAGTTTTCTGAATATTTTCCTTTCTTTGCAAATTTGCTTGCCTCTATTCTTACATTTTCATTTCACTGTTATGGAACGTTTCCTTAACAATAACTCCATATTAAGCTTCCGCTTTACGTGTAAGAAATTCTACGTAACATGCAGATATATCAGCTAACAACCTCGAAAATACGCCCATATATATATATATATATATATATATATATATATATATATATATATATATATGTGTGCATACGAGGGAGGTCTGAAAGGTTTGAGACGTAACAAAGATACAAGACATTTTTTCTTTAAATTTCTTTTTATTTATCTGCATAGTCTTTTTGTAAGTCTGCACTCTTCATCCAGAGATGCTTCCATCTCTTTAACCTGTCCAAATAGTATTCGGCGTCTTTCTTGGCAAAATAATTGTTTATGAAATTGATGAACTCCTCAGTTGACGAAAATTTCTGTCCTCCGAGGGCAATTTTTAGATTAGGGAACAAAAAAAAATCGCTTGAGGCTGAATCTGGTGAGTAAAGAGGGAGGTCAAGCAATTCAAACCGTAATTCATGGATTTTCACAATGGCAACTGCTGAGGTGTGAGACGGTGCATTGTTTTCGGGAAACAAAATTTGTTTTCTGCAAATATGGCCATTTTCCCACAATTTTTGTCTTCAGCTTTTCAAGTAAAATGCGTAGTATGCTTCTGTAGTGGATTTTCTTGTTTGAAAATAATTGATTATGATAACTTTATGACTATCCCAAAAACATTCGCCATCCCTTTCTGAACCTAAAAGTCAATTTCTGCTTTTTAGGAGCTTTCGCAGTCCACTGTTTTGACTGTATTTTTTTGTGTGTTTCGAGCGTATAATGGTGTATCCAAGTTTCATCTACAGTAATTAATTGGTGCCAAAACTCTCATTTATTGCGCCAAACCTGCGCTAATAGAGCGTTGGAAATGTTCATTCGAACATGTTTTTGGTCTAAGGTGAGCAAACGTGGTACCCATCGCTGGGACAGCTTTCTCATGCCTAAATCTTGGTTCAATATGAGACAAACACGTTCTTCGGATATATTCATAGCCTCTGCTATCTCTCACACTTTAATTCGACGCTCGTCTAGCACCATTTGGTGAGCTTTAGCGATGTTATCGTCAGACATTGCAGTTTTTGGACGTCCCGAACATTCATCGTCTCCCAGGCTGGTGCGGTATGTTTAAATTCAGATGCCCAAAATTTCATTGTGGTAAATGATGGTGCAGAGTTCTGTACACAGGGTCCAAATCATCTTTGATTTACGTAAGTGTATTGCCTTTCAAAAATAAGTATTTATTGACACTTCGACACTCGATTTCTTTTCATTTTCACAAAAACACTCATTGACTCGCTCAAACGATTGTCAAACAACAATTACGGTTCCAAAATAACTGAAATTCTGGTGAGTACCTGTTAAAAGATGCGCAACCACCTCCTTCTCTAGCTTTTATTAACAAGTGCTGTCATCTTCTCGTTAGAGTTAGAAACATTTTACATATAAACATACATACATACCCCCCCCACATATATATGATAAAGCAAATAATTTATCATTAAATATATATGTATATTTAATATTCTCTCTCTCTCTATATATATATACATATATATGTAATTTATAAAATAATAAGCAAATAGCTAAATTGACTAAGTTAATTCAGAAATGAAAAACTCCATTTATCCGAATAAAGTTTATGTATTGCTACTGAATGAGATAGAGGCAATTATATGGTACTTGTGATGAACATAACGCTAACTATGTCCATTCGACGGTTCAGTAAATTATAGTAACGCATTTTGAATTATGAGAGGCATGATGAGGATATGAAAGGCATGGTTTCAGCCTTCGTGGCCAAAGTGAAAGAGAGAGGAATTTACTTTGCTTTGAATTTATCTGCAGAGATTGCCTCGGAAAATGTAGTATTGGACGGAGAGATTTCCAGGGACTTGAGAGATGCAGATAAGTCTGAAGAATTAGCCTGAGATCTGGGTCAAGCTGATTATAGATTTGGGAACTGGTAGTGTCAGGTGAAACTAAATTGGTATGGTACTAGGAAATATGAGTGAATCCTTTACTGTAATTGATAAATAATAAGAAATATTGGAAATTAAGAATTATATTTAAATTGAAGTGCACACATATACATAATGTGGGATCAAATATTTTATCTAAGTGTGCAGATAAACTTTGTATTTAATTATTTAAAACAATCTTCAATACGATTATTTAAAAATGAGATTGATTTCCATTCATGATATGACAGCTCACTACAGATCTTAATTATGTTCAATTTATTCGAGACAAATTCAGAGACAGTGCTTCTTCAACCTGATATAGAATTTCACAGACAGCCGATTTCGTCTCTTTGCGTTATAGAGTTTGGATCAACAAACATATCTAAACTATCAAGAACAAAATGCAGATAGAACAAACTTCTCTGCAGGAACCAAGGATAAGAAAGACTTTTAGCTTTAATGAGATACGTATTAATCAAGATTCCCTTCAGGCTATATTTGGCCTTATTCAATGACACTCCACAGTTAATGCTTGATACAAGAATGTTTTAAAATAATTATCAATTAAATTGGCTAAAATTAGGTACCGAATAAAACTTTCCCTCTACTATCTCGTTAATTAAAACACCCATTCACACTTTTAAGCGGATGCGTGACATAGCTAAGGAAGAATATTTTTCCTTGTGGAATAGTTGAAGCGGTAGGTGTAATGACCATCAACTACAAACGATGTGACCTGTTCTCAAAGGATGAGTAATACTTTTTGTTTTGCTTTTGTCAGGTTTTTAGCCACCAGGAAGATGATCCAGCACTCCTAGGTCATTAGAGTAAAATGGGCGTAGTCCCAAATAGTACATTCTGATAAAGTGATGTGGTCTGTACACAGACACAATAGGTATCCTTTGGTTTCATTCTCACAAATATTTTAATGCAGTGAATACAGAACTAGATTATATTTTAAGCCTCCGTCTGGCTGGGCATTTGATTTTGAATGTAATGTCTTCTAACAGATTTCTATTACTATCAAATTTTACTATTTATATTCAAATGCAATAGATGCATCCATGCAAAATTACAAAGTTTCTGCTGGATTACATTTTCTCTGATTTTAGAGTATTTTACCCTACTTTAATGATTCTGTTTGTGGGGGTTCCAGTCTTTGTCTTCAAATATTTTCAGGAGTGGAAAATAGTTTCTTGAAAACTAATTCATTTACTTTTGAATGTATCATTAGCATTTGGATAGAATCTCAAATTAATTGAAATTAATAAATTCTATCAGTCTTTATTACATTCAAAATCAAATAGCCAATAGATAATATCAATTAAAACAGCCATCAGTATAACAAAGTTTTAACATACTAGATTAAATTTTATTTCTAACTAATTCTGATCTTGTTATTTTGGTCTGAGGGTGGAACAGATATAAAATGTTTATTTCTCATACTAATGCACAAATATTTTACTGCTGGGTAGTCATAAAATGAAATTCTTAATTAGGCAGAAGCAATATTCAGCTTTGATTTAAATGTAGCATAAAACAACATAGCTACTTATAATACAGCCTGTATTGCTCTTAATAATATATGTATATGCTGCTCTCAGTGTGTGCATTAAAGACTTTCTTTCTGAAATATTTATTTAAATTATGCTTATAAAACATGATCAAATATTTCTTTCGATAATTACTATTGTAGCGGAGAGGCCACTTCCGGTTGAATTACAGCTCCTCCGTTGGTGCAACCCTCAGAGCAAGGTGTTAAAAACAGAGGGGCATGCTTTTGGTGACTGTATAATTGGAGATTCCTGCAAACTGCCTGCATGTGATGGACGGAGATATTCGACAGTTCTGTGCAAGACCTAAAGTCTGGTAGGATAATTACAGGTCTCAGTGTGGGATCTGCTGACTCTCCCAGATTTTAAGAGCGATGATGATTGGCATAAATTAAGTAAAATGATTTGATATCAGAATAATAATAAGCACTTTACTTTTTAAATGAGAGAATGGGGAAAATAGGAAATTAAATTATTAGTGCAGAAACTGTGGATTAGCAAGATTAAACACACACACAACACCAAACAAACACATAGTCATTACACACCCACACCACACAACACAACCAACACACACCCACACTACACATATATTGGCTCCAATTTCTATATGTTTTGAAAACCTCTATATGTAATTAAAATGTTTCCTCCCCCACACAGTTCAGGTAGGTAAATCATAAGGCTATACAAGATTTTATGTAAACTAGTGTATATTTTGCGCCTTAGTCTTACGAGTTTTTTAAATCAGATTTGTCAGTTAACGAGTAATTTTATTTAATGGGAACTGCTTTGATTAAATTTTAAACATGGATGGCAGCATTTTATGGTTATATTTTTCAACCATATATATCCTCTTAAAATGTATTTGTAGGGTTGTAAGATTTTGCACATATGATTTATACAAGACATACAGTTTTAAACAACTGATAACTATATTGGTTAATATTATATGTACTTAGATAAATTTAACTGCCATAATTATCAGTAAAATAAATAATTGGATCTTACTAATTAAAACCATTACAAATTATGCTGGTCACAA
>BMAW01059831.1:323895-351595 GCA_019974015.1 Nephila pilipes | reverse complement strand
CTTACAGGTCTGTGTGGGATCTGCTGACTTCTGCATGATTTTAAGAGCGTGTGATTGTGCATAAATTAAAGCAAAAAATGATTTTGATATCAGGAAATAATAATAAACACTTTACTTTTTTAAATGAGAGAATGGGGGAAAATAGAAATTAAATTATTATTGTGAGAAACTGGATAGGAATTAAGCAATCATTACACACACACACACACACACACACACACAAACACACACACACACACACACACACACACACTACTAGTCATTACCACACACACACACACACACACACACACACACACACACACACACACACACACACACACACACACACACACACACACACACACTATATAATTGGTCCAATTTCATATTTTTTAGAAAACCTCTATATGTAATTAAAAATGTTTCCTCCCACACAGTTCAGGTGGAAATTCATAATGCATTAAAAATTTTATTAAACAGGTGTATATTTTGGCACTTAGTCTTACGATTTTTAAATCAGACTTAAGTTAACCGAGTAATTTTATTAATGCTGGAACTGCTTTATTAAATTTTAAACATGATGGCAGCTTTTTATGGTTATTATTTTCAACCCATATAATATCCTCTTAAAATGTATTTAGGGTTGTAAGATTTTGCCATATGATTTATACAAGAGCATACAGTTTTAAACAACTGATAACATATTGGTTAATATTATATGTCATTATAAATTTAATGATAATATTATCAGTAAAAATAATAATTGAATTTATACTAAAAACCATGACAAATTATACTGAATAAAATTTTCAGTACATTTTGGCAGATCTGATAATTATCTGAAATAACCAATCTCTCGACATTAATTACTTTTCTGATATGTAATTTTTAAAAAATATTTCATGAAGCAACAAAAGACTAATAATTTATTAAATAAACTCAGGGTGAATATGGAAGGAGTTCCAGTATTAAGGTGTGTTTATATTAGAATTCAGACAGTTATTCTTGTTTTGAAGATTAATAAAGTTTTATTCATTCTCTATCATACATGAATAATTTAAAAGAATTCTCAAATTTAAATTAATTACCATTAAAATTAAGGTAACGTGCCGCATAAAACACATTAATTAGATATGCTTTAATTAATACAATGTTTTTAAAAAATGAATGGTGAAAGTAATTACAGCTTAGACGATTTTCTCATTTTAATCATTAATTAACTCCTTTTAAACTATTTTACCTAGGTAAATTTTGTAATTTGAGAATAATAAAAAAATATCTTTAATGAGTTTAGTTTTAATTTTCAATCTGCATCATTTTTTTAAGGCAATTTCATTTAGACGAATAATTTTATTGTTATGTCTTTGGTCTTCATTGAATATGAAATAAAAAAATTCGAAACCAAGCGATATCTCTTCAATTTTGGTGAGGGAGTGCTTAAAAGGAGGATTTTAGGATGGGGTTGTTCCGTGTTCTTTTGGCTATGAATAAAAATTTTTCAATTCAATTTCGGATTACACAAAATAGAAATACCTCTTGGTTCAGATTGTGGTGCCACAGACATTTGTATAAATCTATTTTCACTTGATTGACTTGATCTGCATCTCAAACGTTATTTCGTAAGTACTTCCATTTTACTTTCTCTCCTTCAACTCACTTTGTTGATGTATATATTTTGTACAACGTTACCTTTTTTTTGTTGTGATGATTTCGAACAAGTTTAATTTTTTATGCATATAATGACTTTTCTATTTCGATTCTTTGTATAATTATAATGAAGTAATGTATGCGTTTTGGTGATATTTAGCATAAGAATGTATAAAACGAAATTAAAAAATTTGAATTTTTTTTTCTTAAAAAAAATATTTCTTGTCATGAAAGAGCAGGAAATTCAAGCACTTTTAGAATCAATGTTGTTTTCATTGAACATCTTATACTTATAAATCCTATCAATTTATCTAAGAACAGATGCATACAATATTTTGATTGCTTATTAAAAAAATTCTTCATCATTAGAGAAAAAAACTCATTAGTTACCTAACTGAAAACTGTTGAAGAATTTTTAAATAGGCAACCATTTTTACAGTAGGATTGAATGCTATGATATGGATACTTGAAAATGAGAGCTATGTTTGTTTATTTATACTTCCAAATCAGTTCGTTATTTGCTTATGTTGATTCAAGTTCAAGTGAATTATAGAACAAAGGAAATGTAAGGAAAATATTAGGATTTGCTACTTAAGGTATTATTGTAGATTCTAAAAGGCAAGAAAGGTTCATGCAATGATGAATGAAACTCAAAAACGAATTTAACTTAGTAATTTGAATATAGTATTCTATTTTCTACTAACTCTCTCTACGTATTTAATGGAAAGCTCTACAAATACAATTAGTTATATACGAGAATAAATCATCTATGAGATATTAAATATATTATACAGCCGTATAGTACAATATTACAGTTCACGATTGTATGTATTTTTTATAGAGCTTTACTGACTCCAAATCACCAACTTTGTGGTTTTTGTTGCTTTGTGCATCATCATTTTCACAAACACGCGAAAGAAATTAGCCAATTTTAAGGTATATTAACTGTTTGCAGTTAAAATAATGAGAATACACTTCTTTTATCTTAAGTCAAATCTTAATAAACTTATTGATTTAATTTCGTGACAGTTCTACATAAGGTTATCTCCGAAGTAAAAAAATAGTTTCTATCCCCTTACAAAGATGTAAGTAGTATTGACAGCAAAACGTAAAGTTTAATTAGTCTCACATTTCAAAAAAATAAAAATAATAATCTAACGAGAAATTTTAAGCATTTTTCAACTAAATGGCATATAAGTATCACCTTTAGTATCTAATTTTAGTATTAATTATTTTAATTTTTTCAAACACCGACTACGAAAAATTGTAGCGAGCGAAAGAGGAAGATCTGTTCATCGACATATATTTTTTTTAGATAAATCGATGAATTAAAATAAATAATATAGCTAACACAGTAATGTTGACTTACACATTGAAAACTTAATGGCAGCTACAAGGTGTTATTTTCTGCATTTTATATCAATTTATCATTGAGTAAAAGTTAAAGAACCTGAATAAGCAAAGCTACCATCAGAAAAAAACAATATCTGAAACTCGTCGTTTAGATTAACATAGGTGGTTAGTTTGAGATAACATCACTCTAGAGCAGTGAGCTAGAGTTCACTTTTCATGAGTCTCCGACTCCCAAAATGGATCACAGCAAAAGTTGGAGTAGAAAATTTAATTTAGAATACGAATTTAAAGAAACATTAGTCGCATTATTATTAATTATCTTTAAAATTAATTTATGTGGATTTCTATGCAGCGCAGTTATGAAATTGTAAGTAGGTAATCTGGTTAATCTGAGCTGTAACATATATTTAAATATTTAAAAAATGCTACTACGTATAACTATAGTTAGTGATTTATTCATTTTCAAAGTCATATTTCTGAATCTAAATATGACAATCGTATTATATACGTAACTTCCGCACCAACATAGGCGAATAAGATCTCGCAGATTAGTGTGTGAAAACGTTTTACCACGAGTAAGTTGTTACTGTTCTCGTCGCAGTTGTCATTGCAAAGAATTAATATTACTTTTTATTTTTCTGATTCAAATGTTAGTATTTGTTTTAATAACTGTTATAAAGATAGTCTATTTTATTTATTATAAGACAAAATTATTTTACCCATGATTAATAGGTTAACTTAAATAACAAAGCGTAATAGGTACAGATTCCAATCCTATCAGTCTTTCAGCTCGTGATCATCAGTAGCAAACAAAAAGAGGCATTTCTAAGAGTGGAAAATAAGATGAGATATCTTTTTTTCCACATTTTTTACTTTCACCACCAAGTGACGTATTTATCCTCCTTGTTTAATCTGCACAGTAAGTGTCATGGAGAGTATGAAACCGAAATTAAAAAAAGATCTTGAATCAAGCATTACTGAATACTTTACTTGACTGAAAAAATTCGGACCAACAGTTAAAATCAAAAGAAAAACAATATTTTATGAAACAAACTATTAAAAGAAGATATTGTATTACATGCTGCAATTAAATTGGTAGAAATATTTCATAGAAGCAAAATAAGCAATGAAATTTGAAAATATCTTTATTAAACGGATTCTTGTCGCAAAGAATTTCTGAAACTAGTAATCTACTCTGGTTCTGAGCAATTATTACTAGATTTTAAAGCGTCTAAATTTGGAATTATTTGATGAAACAACTGATATTTCAAACAGCTCAGTTGTTCGTATACGTGAGATAGATAAACTTTGTTATTTTTCTATTACTTGTTTTGCAAAAACATACAAGAGGAGGAAAACATAGCAGGCAAAGGCGACAATTTTTAAAAATTAAATAATTAGAGAATAATTATTGTGCAAAATGCATAGATTCGAAAACGATGAATTAACTTACTGGTCTCTAAATCGTTTTATTAACGTTTCTAAGTTGATGATCATGTAATTTAACTTACCATTGCGCGACCATATCTCAAAAAACAAGAGATATGAATGCCGTTCTTCGGGATGTAGTCAAAATTAAAACTCATAAGGTTGATTTTAATAAATTTTTCACAGTCTATTATTAATTATTAAAGATTAAGAACAAATTTAGAAACCATACATTGAAATGACAACACGACAAAGAGATTATGCGGAACAAATTCAGGTGAACCATACTCCAAGAAGGGTGATTGGTTAAATGTCTCCAGCTACCAGATAAACATTGTTTCTTTTCAACATTCATCAAAAGATTAGCTAAAAGCCATACTCTTGTTGTTAACTATTTTCAAATCTTGCAAAGACTCAGATCTCCTGATGGCTATTTATGCAAAAAGTACGATGAGTGCTAGAGGGTGAGTTTCAGAAGATTATTGTTATTAAAAATAAAAAATTAATATTTTTTAGCCAAAACAAATCTTATACCTTCCTGTTCTTTTTTAAATGACTATGGCTGGGAGTATGCTATTTGTCAGATATTTTTGAGAAATTAAATGTTCATAGTTTGTATTTCAAGGAAACTATAAATATATCCCTATGATAAATTGAAGGTTTTATTAAGAAAAGTCTAAAATTTTTTGGAGATTATAGTGACAATGACCATTTGAAATGTTTTCGACTATCGATAATTTTATAACATAGGAACAAATACAATCACAAATTATTGAAGATCATGTAAAAAACACTAGAAATACAACTGTAAATACTTTTATATCGAATTACAAGTTTTAAAAAGTTTTTTTGATTCATGTTCAATTTTGCAGATAACGATATTAATCTCCGCCATATAAAGTCACTAAAATAAATTGTTAGCTATCGAGTACCTAGTTTGAATTTTCGTAAAAGTTCTTAACAGAATTCTGATCGATATGTTAGCTGCATTTCCAATTTCGAATGCACTCTAAAGATTTTTCTGAATATAATCTAGCCCATTCACTTACGGTGCAAAATCGACTTTTCTGTTTAATGTTTATTGAATCCAAACACCTTTAGGAAAATTAACACAAATGTCGTTATATAGGCTTTTGTAAACAAATTCGAGAACTATTTGTTCATTTTATGCATATAAGCTATCAAGTACTTTGTAGTCTTTTTCCATTCTTCTTTATATTTTCAAAATACATCAAAAAAACTGATTAATCTAATTTTTATTATAAATAATAAATATGGGTCCCTATGCATAGTTTGCAAAGAACAGATTTTAGCCACCATGCATTTTTCTTACATCAATGTATAAATTACCATTTAAATGTAAGAATCAAAGTGAACGGGGAAATATCGGAAATGGACAATAGTAAACTCTTCCGATATTAAAATAAAGCAATGATAAATTATTAAATTGACAATTATATCAGCAGGTAATTAAAATTAAAATAAAGATAATTATTAAACTGAATATATTTAAGTCATTAATTAAAAATTGAAACAAGCCAAATAAATTGAAAGTCATCTGTGTCACGCCAAATGTGATCCAATCCAAAACAATAGCACCAGGGTAGCATAAAAACACTTTACAAAAGTGTCGTCTTTATCAATTAAAGTATGATGTTTCATTATTCTCTACTTAAGAAAAGATTTTTAAAAAATTAAACTTGAATTTAAATCTCACTTACTTTTGAAGTAAAATAGAAACTAAAGCACAGATATGCCAGACATGCGCATGTGGTGGGAGGGGATAGTCATTCGATCATTGAGGTGGAGGGGGTTGTAAATCCTAAAAGTTAAGTAATCCACTGCACCAATAATATAGGTACTAAACCTTTTGGATATCTTCAAAAATAATACTCACTCAGCTTTTCACACGCATGCAGCACGCACGCACGCACAACAACACACACCACACACACACACACACACACACACACACCTTCCAACCCTTGACAATTATACCTCTACTTCTTCCAACATTTGAGTCATAGCCCATTCTCACAATTAAATCTAGCCTTTATAGGTTAAAATGTCATAGGCCACACTGAACAAGTGAAAACAAGGGCACTATAGTCAAGTGCTGTCAAATACTAGGTCAAAAGGTACTGGAACAAATGTATGACGTACCATGTCTGCCTATTTAAAACTTGATCTTTATTAAAACCGTTTGGACCATTCTTACTTAATATTGATTTAGATAACTAGTAGTTAAAACTTGTGTTGATGGTCTTTGCTAATCAAGCTTTCTGCAGTTCTTTGAAGATTACTTGAGAGGGGAGAAGAGAAGGGTGAATTGTTCCCAGAAGCTCCTAATCATTCTTGGCATATCTTAAATATCTTCAATGCCTCACGTATGTGATATCCGATTTCGTTGGAAGCGTTGTCAGAGTTACATGAGAGCCAAGTGGCAACGAGCATCGTAACTTCCATGATCAAGAAGAAGGATTGAACACAAACTGATATCTCCCTTACTAATTTCAGAACCATCAGCGGGAAGACATTTGGTTTAGTTATCACTAAAGTGCCACAATCGTTACTATTCAGTCCTATGGTGTAGATGGAATCAAGATTCGTGTATCTTCGATCATGAACTTCTTGTCTATAACTACTAAAGTATCTGTGTTTGAAGAAAATGAGGTAAATTGATTTTATTATTATTTAAACTAGTATAATGCAAAATATGAAAATAGTATTGTTAGGCAGAAAACGATAATTTATCTGACTGCATTTCTTTTAAGAGAAATGGCCTCGTACCAGATACCTGTCACGAACTTCGGCGGCTTTATTTTTGTCAAGGTGTGGATTTGAGCCTGATGCCAATGAAGGCCCGTCTGTAGCGGGGTGTATACGTTAAATCTGATCGTGGTGTAGAAGTTTGAAGATGGAGGTGCCACAGGTACCATCCTCGTCAGGATTGATCATCAAAATTACCAGGCCGTACAAAGTCCTCGTGTTGCTTCTGAGTGCGACGTTTTAATAGACAATACCTTCTAAGAGAAACAATTTACATTTTGTCTAAGATAAAGAAAATTCAGTACACATAAATATATATTATACGGCAAGAGTTTAATACTATTTTGAAAAGATTGAATGGAATATCTCAAATTAGTGGAAAATTAATAAAAGATTTTGTACAAAACTGACACAAAAATTATATTTTTATCGCATTCTTGCAGTATCGATGTACAAAAGAAGCATACTTTAATGATGAAAGAACTCCAATTACTTGTCACAAAAACATGTCAGAAAATTTCCTGTGACAATTGAGCTGGCGGAATTCATTTAAATATCGCACACTGAATCAAAGTGAAAACGTAGAAGATCAATTAGAGTTAAAATATTAATTAAGGTGACATGTGTAATATCGATTAAAATGTTTTGTGGGCAGATTAAAATTTGTGAATAAACAGTCTGAAATATAAGGAAAATAAATTTTGAGGTTCTTACATTAAAATTTTCAGACTTGTTAATTTCTTAATTTTGATATGATTGATTATATGTATATTATTTATTAACTTTACCCAAATTTCTCAGTGACTAAAATCATATTTAACAGCATAGAGTGAATTATCCTGTTAAATAAATTTGAGTAAAACTAAGATTATAAAATAAAAAATATGATTGCAAGCTACGTATTTAATTTAATTTTTCATAAATATCATTTATTAATTAACCATGTTAATAATATAATGTTTGCTTAAAATCGACTATATTTTCTTAATTCTTTCAGTCATAAGTTATTAAATCAGTGAAAAAGTAAAAATAATAATAAAAAAACAATACATTATAAAATTTTAAAATATATTTTAGAGAAATCCTCTCTATATAAGGAATTTCAATACACACACACACACACACACACACACACACACACACACACACACACACACACACACACACACACACACACACACACACACACACACACACACACACACACACACACACACACACACAATACAAACTATCACACACACACACACACACAAGTGCACACACACACACACACACACACACACACACACACATATATATATATATAATTGGAGAATTTTAGAACGCCATATATGTGCTATATTCAGAGAAGATACAGATTTAAAAACAATGCAATGTCTGAATGAATGTTTTTCACTCCTTTTCATATTTAGGTTTGTTATTAATTAATTTATTTTTGAAGTAATTAGTTTTTAAAATCTTGAATAGGAAATCTCATGAAAAAGTAGCTAAAACTTGATTTCAAAACATTAATAATTCAACGGTCCTTAATTCCAAAGAAGGGAACATGATTTTTCAGATTTTTCGAAAATAATCTTAAGATGAAAAAAATAAATAATTACTCTTGTAAAAATGCTTAGTAGTTGATTACGCTTATAATTTATGAAGATCCTTTTTAAAGAATTAGTCATTAAAAATTTCCAAATTAAGCCATTACGACAATTTCTCAGCTTTCTTTAACAAGATGAAGAGAGAAAGAGAGAGAGAGAGAGAATCCATTAAATTCTTCTTCAGTTGCTTTAATCGCATTATACTAAGCAGCTTAACGAAAAGCTCTTTGGCTGAAACAGTGAAACGTACATCTTTTTGTTTCGCATATAAATGGAAACTTCACTTTGATTTCAATAAGTCATAACCTCAAGAAGAAACAACTGCAAACAATCGAAATTCTTCGAACTCTATACTTTTTTTTTTGGAAAGGTGACTTGCACCATTTTGACTTAACAGCTCCTACTGACTGAAAAGTGTTGTCTTAATTAGATGCATAGGGCGTTAGGTGGATGTGGGCTGATGGTGATGCGGTAGTAGGTTATTTTATTAGCGACTAGGCTTAAAGAGGATTGGTGTGTGTTACACCCTCCCATTTTCTCTGTAATAACATACATACGTTTTCCGAAGAAAAGATCGTGGTCGTAAAGCGTATTAGAAAATGCTCATATAAAATTTACTTTCGAAAATGGGATGACTGGGTGATTCTAGGCCTAGCTATGAGATGCGCAGAGTAATTTACAATCGATAAAGAACGCCTAAGGAGCAAAATAAGATAAGAAAGGATCATTTATTAAGATGTTATTCGACTGAAAAATTGAGCGAAAAATAAACTAAGTATCCAAATACTTTAAGGATACGTTATAAAAGGTTGGCACTTGTAAAGTTTGAGTTATGATAATTGAAAATGAGAAAGGGTTTCAAAAAGTATCCGTGTTAAGAATGGGAAATTGGAATGGGGCTATTCACCGTCCGTTTATCACATTTATTTCTTTAAGAAGTCCTTAAGTATGACGCCCTTACGCATCTCTATAAACTGTTACCATAAATTTTAGGGTCGATGAGATCCTCTTCACCTTCCTCGGACCAGATTCACTGGAAGCAACTCATTGTTTGGATTGTTGTTTAGTTTCCTGTGTATAAAAAGAGTGACAACTTGATGCTAATGATGATGACTTGTTTCGGCACCAATCGAAAATAACCATTGAATCTGAATCAAATTTATTTTGGAGCCATTTAAAAGATTGCCAGCACAAAAGGTAACACCATTTTTCCTTAGCAACGCCATCTCTCATCAAACACATGTACTTTTTGAACATTCTCGTACAATCGATAAAGAACGCCTAAGGAACAAATGAGAAAATAAAATATCATTTCTTAAGAAGTTATTCGATTGAAACTGAACGAAAAGTATCAGAATACTCAGAGGATGCATTACAAAAGATAGAGACTCGTAACTTTTGAGTAATGATAATTACAAATAGTAATTTAAATCAAATTTAAGGACCCTTTATAGGATAAAAGTAGTGTAGTGTATTAAATTTTAAGATAAAATAAACTTAATGAAAAATAGAAGAATAGACAGTTTATCAATTCTGAAAAAAAGATGATTTTAGTTTTTGCTTTTGATTGTGTTGTATAGAATTAGATTAACAGCACGCTAAAGTTACGTAATAAGGAAACGACGTAATCTGGAATTAATTTTAAGTAATATCTTTCAGGAGACCTAGATTATTTGAATCAAATAAAGGAATTTTATTCATTTTATGGTTGAAAAGAGAATTTTTAAAACAGAAAATTATTTGTATACTAATGTGTTAAGGAAGAAATAAATAGCATTCAGGGCAATTTTATTACGAGTATAATGTGACTACTAATGCCTGTAGGTGTAATGCTTTCTAAAATATTTTTTTGAATAATTGCATTTATTGAACTTGAATATAGTTTTTAATTAGGAAGAAATTTTACTGTCATAAATAGAAAAATACTCTGTCAGTTATATGGAATATATCCCAAAAATGGTTTGAGGATACATTGTTCTAATGCAATAGTATACATGGGTGCTGTTTATATTTGGACGTGAACATTAATGTATACTTAACTGGTTATGCACAAATTAATATAATTTAGGGTGTATTCATGTGTAGAACGTTAGAGTAATCCTGGATTAGTTGGGACTAATTAATCCATTGATTCAAGAGAACTCGATTTATTTAAGCGTTAAGTATAGTTATCATACATTAAAATAAAATAATTTTAATAATTCAATAGAACAAGTCTTTGAAGTCATTTGCTGATCATTAGAGCATTTTTAAATTAAGTCTGTAGTAGTCTTTGATGTCATTTATAAAATTCAGAAGTAATTTCTTATTCATTTTGATGTCACATGTAATGTAAAATTATCACAAACATTTGTACTATAACACAATTTTTGTTAAACATATTACTTTCATTTCTAGTCTTTTTACAAGCTTAATTTTTTGATAACTGATTCGTTCACTCTTTTAAGGTATCCGAACACGTTCAGAGCACTTTTTTTAAAAAAACAATACAAAAACATTATAAATGCTTTTTTGGGAATCAATGCCTATAAACATTAATACTGAGCCAATAATATTTTAAATAAATTATCTTTTTGTTTCAAAAATGATATATTTGAGTGTAATTTTAACCACTTTTTGATTAAACTGCAAAAGCTCTAGAGACAAAAATAATTGACTTATCTCAAAAAAAGTAATATTAAAATAAATTACATGAATATATCTAGAGGACCTACTAAAATTTTAAAGTTTTACTGAAAAATACAAATTTTACAGCTTATCGAGTAAATAATGTGAGAAATTAGACATATTTACAAAGCTATTTTTTAAATTACAGGTATTAACTTGGAGAATTTTCATTCAATAAGAATTATTTTAGTAGGTACTCTAGATTATAATATAAATATATGGTTCAGAAAATTTCAAACAATTATATACAAAACTTTTTCAGTTATCAACTTCACAGTGCACACATAATGCGTAAAAAACAGTTTTGAGAAAAATGCATTTAAAGTTTAAATCATTGTAACTTTACATTAAATTATCCATGTGGTAGGCTAAAATTCCCCAGATTTGTAAGTTACACCTTCATACATCTCATCTTTGGCATATTTTCTCTTCTTTTTAGATCTATTTTTTTTTCTGGCAGTTTTCACACTACAAGATGAATGTCGTCTCGATTCCGTTATCCGCTCTTCATCAAGTTGAGCAAACCCTTTCAATGTATTTGCTCCTACTTGCACATAAGCTCCATTTAAAACTTGGAAAAAACCTTGAAAACCTTTATTAAATTGGATGACGGCCAAGTAAGCACCTAATCGTAGAGTTTGTAATTCAACAAAAACTTCTTTCGGTACAAATTTCCACAAAACACTATTAAAGCTTTCATTTGCATTTTGTGTCTTCCCATGCAAACATTTATTCAATAAGAGTTTGTCGCATAGTTTCATATAATGAGGTTTTACGATGTTCATTATGTTTTTGGGTAGTCCTTTTCCAGTATCATTATATGCCTTTCCATTCACCACAGCTCGCTGGTATTTGCACCAGCTTTCGGGGCCAACTGGACACTGGCCATGCATGGGCTGATTTTTGTTTGAACAGCAATGAAAAAAGGCAGCAATTACAGCACTTTGCATCTTTTCTAAATTGTTCACATTGCTTCTGATAGCAATACCATAATAATTTTGTAGTTTATCAATAAAAATGTCGGTGAGTTTTCCTCGACCTCCTATACCTTTTTGTTTCGATTTCAAATTTCGAAGCCTTGAACCCACGCGCTTTTGAATGTGTCCTATGCATTCAAACTTTGTGACACTGTTTTCACCATAAATATTTTTTATAGATTCAAACCCTTTTGAATCGCCGTCCCCATAAAAATGCACATATTTTAATTTCCTCGCCTGGGTTGATCTTTCAAACATACGATAGATACCAACGGGTTCCATGGCACCTGATGATCCCACATGTTTCGCACACTTATGAGTTACTCTACCTTCAGGATTTTTTTGACAATATCTGCACATTTTTGACATAATTTCTATGTCCAGCACTTTGCCAGTATCTATGGATATGGCACTGACACATCCATTTAAAGACAAATGTCCTCTTCGCTGCCATGTTCCATCGACTGACACGCCGCACTGAACAACTTCATCAAAATTATTTTTCTCACGAATCTCAGTGGCAGCCTCATTCATAATTTTCTGTGCTACATTACGGGAAACGTTCTCCAACTTTTTTTCAAGACATCTGTAAGCTGTCTTAGATGGAATGTTCAGATTCATAGCTGAACACAGTTTTTTTGCAGCAGAATGTCCTTTTCCAATAATCCTCAATCCAAAAGCTAAAGCAAGGTTGATGCTGTGCATTTTGTTCACTTTTGGAGATGTACAAAAGGAGGTGGAATAATCACAGTTTGAACATTTCAGTAACAAATTAGATGCTAAGCCAAATACTGATTCTTCGAAAAGATTTAAACCATTTTGAAAACACTCAGGACAGTTAATTGAGGAAATAAAATCATTAAAAATTTTAAAATTAATTACTATGTTATGATCTTTATATTCTAAATTATCAATTGGTTTTGAATTTGATTGAAGTTTTGTTTCACTTACTGTTGTTGAAACACATCTATCAGTGTTGTTCTCATCCACATTCTTGGTGTATCGGTTTCCTTTAAACTTATGTTTTCGGACAGAACTTCGATTTTTCTTATTAGCCATGACTTTTAACAAAATACTAATGCTAATTAATAAAATGAAAAATATCCACAGAAAATAAGGTTAATCGAAATAAATCACAAGATTGGAAAACAGTACTATCACAGATCAAGTATAAGTTTTGTAAACACAATATTGTTGCCAAACTTTTTAAAGAAATTGGGTGTTGCCATACAGTCTTAAAAGCACAAATTACTTGTATTATTTTCTTGAAACAATATAAACACTGTATTTCCAAAAAAATAGCTGCTTAAACAATATTTTAACACATTTTTGACAGGTCTCAGATCATTTAAATACCCACTTCCGCCCCTTTAAATGCCTACTTCCGGTACTGGTATTTTTATTAAATCTAGCATAACTTCGCCTCTAGGTAACGTAGAAACAAAAGAAAACCTGTTTTGTAAAGCTAAATGATTGCTCTACTCAAAATAATAAAAAACAAAAAATGTGTATTTTGACCGAAATTGGCCATTTCAACGTGTTCGGATACCTTAAAGAGAATTAATCACAAAACTTATGCATTGTATCATATGGAAATTATTTGTTTTTGATATTATTTCAAATGGCTTTAATTTGAAAATTATAAAACTTGAAGTACTTTGAACTTACGAATAGTTTCAAGACTTATGAATTATGGCTTTGAAACTAGCTTCATATCGTGATAGTAGCTGATGTATCACTTCCTCATTCGACTATTGATCAAAATTAAGAGATCCATTACCTACAGTATTCGTGTTACTCTAGTATGATGTTTATTAAAAATTTATATTTACTTTTTCATATTATGACATAAACTCGAATCTGAGAAAGCAATCAATGCTCATTGTTTCTTAAAATCAGTTAGTGGGGGCTTTTGGCTAACTTATGCTGGTTTAAAGCAACAATAATTTCAGAATTAGATTGACTTCGAAGAATATGGGATCTGTGAAGATCAACTACTCAGTGTTGTTATAAAACACTGAGTAGGTCATATGAATATGACATAGCAGCTAGTTCTCCCCCTTGACTATTTTTGAGTCTATCGCCTCTGAGTCTCAAAAATTTAAACAAACTAATTTTAAGAAGATTCTATTCATTAGTATTATTTCACAAGATCTAACTAGAAAGCTTAATCAAATTTCTTTTATATTATAGTTATATTGTTGTTGACTTTGAAAGTATTTTTTAAACTGTTTTCAAAACAGAACCTTTTAAAAAATTTGAAATCAAGTTGTGAAGGATTGTCTGGAGGAAACGAATCACACAATAATGCATGTTTAGAATTTTGGGTTCAAATAATCCATTTTCAATTTTAAATGAATAATAATTTTAGCATTCATAATTTCCTCCATAATATTCTTAAAATGACGTACAATATGTATGACATTTAAATTCTTTAGGTCGCTTATTATACATTTAATATACTATTACATGTAATTCGTACTTGTAAGTATACTTTGTTTGGCCCTTATTTGTAAATTTTTAATAATTACTTAGAAGAGGGAAAATATTGTAACTTGAAGAGTAATGACGTGGTTCATTTTTGATTAATCATCACATTAATTTTAAGAGTCTCATATAAATATTTTTCTTACCTTAGATACGGATTAATTTTTAACTTTTTAATATAAAATTACAATATAATTTTTTTACCGAGTTATATCAGGGAATGAGATTAATCAATTGTTATAATTTTTGTAAACTAATATGAGGGTATCGAAAACACTAAAACTATAAATGTAATGAATTAAATTATTTCTGTATATAAAATTAATCAGTAACTCAGATTTTGAATATTCC
Organism: Nephila pilipes; assembly: GCA_019974015.1. NCBI lineage: Eukaryota > Metazoa > Arthropoda > Arachnida > Araneae > Nephilidae > Nephila > Nephila pilipes. The sequence goes on along the minus strand of BMAW01059831.1, from coordinate 336,342 downwards.
ATTTTTTATTAAAAATTTTTTCTTTTTGTATGACTGAATATTTTTTTTTTTTTTTTTGAAAAGCATGATATTTAAATCAAGGATTTCTTAATGTAATTGTGTTATAAATGGATGTATTCTTCTCTTCTTAGTGAAGCTTTGTGCTTGCTGCCTATTAGTATTTATTCCATGACGTCATTGAAAATTCAGTCACAAGTTTAATAGTCAAATAGTCAGACAAATTAATCTTCTATATTTATTATTCTCTTGACAGAATAATCAAAGCTCAGGATATTTATTACGATTATTGAAGAAATCCCCAACGAATCTTCAACTAAATAGTATTTAGAACTACTTATTTGAATGCTACTTAACGTGAGTTCGAGTCAGGATCGAATCCGTATTCAATATCACCCGTTGCATAATCTCATTCGTTTTCTCCTCCAGCCTTCTATCCATGTACCTTACTTCTTCCTCTCTCAATACTCGAGCCTCCAATCAAGTTGATTGATTGGTTGGTTTTACGAGATATAGAGCAACAAAAGCTTTTTATTGCTGCTGCAGGTTCCTCTTTCTATATCTTATTCTCTACTCTTCAATTTATGGTAACTCTGATTTGCATAATCTATAAGTTGAGTTGTTTGAATCGACCAAATTCTTAGAAATGTCTATATGGACAGTTAAAAGGAAGCAGGCTTCCTAATCGCGCAACTTTTAATAATAAATCTCAAGAAATTTCAAAAATGGGGAAATAAAACGTTTCATTTGCTCTTTTATTTTCTTAAACTAATTAGTAAAACACTGTTATAAATTAATTATTTTTTGTTAAAAATAATAAATTAACTGTAATCAATATGTGAATTAAAAGTTATTTTCTTTGAAGACATTGCTACCATAAATATTAACTATAAAAATTTGATTGCCCGGGGAACCATTACACACTAGATGTAATGAGAAGTAGAAAATTCAAAGTATTATATTCAGATAATCTTTTCTTATTTTATAATCAATCATACTTTTTTTTGAAAGTTTATTAAAACAAAACTACTTACTTAAAATGGTTTATTTCTTATGGTAAATACTTAAAAAAAATTTATAAAAACTTTATTTTTAACAATATTTCATTTATGATAATTTTTTATTACCATGTACGTCAATGCATATTATTTAACAGAATTCATCACAGTTGTAGCTGTTCTAAAGTTGTTTTCTGTCAACAGAACACATATTTAAAACAGTTATCCATATGGAAAGAGACATGGAATTGCATTTAATTTATTATAGAAAACTTTTATTTTACCTTTATATTTGCATTTAGATGAATCTATGATGTTTACCGAATACAAAATAAATAAGCTCTGCTCTTCCATTAATAATCTAATTTCCTCATATAGTAACTACGTGTTTTATTTATCAGAACTTAGTGAATTGAAAAGTAGTTTGGAATGGCAGAATCCATAATCTTTTATATTTAAAAATGAATTCATGAAATTATTCAAGGCAAGAATGGAACTCTTTAATTCAAAAACATTCAGTTATGCAGATTTTTTAATGAATAGAATAATGTAAATTTTTAATGAAATTCATTTTATTGAAGTGATTTTTTGTTTATTTTAAGTTCTAATATACTTTTACTACGTTGAAGAATCAAAGATTATTTTTACGTATTAAATTTATGTATATTAATAATGAATATTTCAAAACATTTCGAAGATCTTTAAATTAATATTTATTTTAATATAATATCAATGATTGTATTAAAATAGATCTTTCTGGCGATGTTTATGATACATTCTTGGAATGATATTAAGTCCTTAATATATAAATTTTGGAATCGTATTTAATAAGAATTTTTTATTGAAAAATAATAATTTCTTAAAAATAAAGAAAACTTAAAGTAAATAAAGGAATAAATTTAAGAATTAAATTTTTTTCAGATTGCCTTTAACACAAAAATTTTTAATCTGTGAAATTATTATGCTTTTCTTTAAAAAGCTGTTTAGATGTGTATTTAGATTTTTGAAGAATTTACTATACAATTAAGATACATTAATAAATATTATGCTTGAGATTTCATTCTAATCTGTCAATTTAAATATTAATTTTAAGTTGTCTAATTTTTATATATATTGAGCTGAAATTTTAATCTTAATATATTAATGCTTGGGATTGGTTAGCATAACACAAATCAATGTCTAATTTGTAGTGTGTTTAAATCATTATAGTACGTTAATGATAATAAAACAAAAAATACATATGAACCTAGATCAAAGGGATGAAAGCAAAAAAATGTACATGAAATTTCGAGTTATAATCTTTTATAGTTAAATATTTATAATCTTTCATGGTATGAAATTTCTTAAATCAATTCCCTAAATGTAGCGCACGGTTTTCATGACATGTTAAGCAATATGTTGATGTTTGGTTTGAGTCCTCAAAAGATTTGCATGTTGGAATATATTTTGCAATCTTATTAATTTTCAGAAGGTAAAATGTAACCTTTTCTTTCCTTTTTTTTCTTGGATTTTCATTCGAAAATGTCTTCTTAATTAGATAATCAACTACTATTCAAATATGGAATGATTTAAAGGTTTTTGCATATTTTCTTTTTCATAACATTAATTCTTTGCAGTGATAATTATTCTTTGTACTGATGGTAATGATTCATTGACAAGGGTTTACCTACGTAACACCTCAAATGGCCATTTGACGACAATTTACAACAATCACTATCATTTTATTGCGGGAGCTGTAAGCTTAATAAGAATCTATTTTACATTATAAAAATGATTATTTTAATTATATACATATACATACATATATATTGATTGGTATATAATGAATCAACGAATATATTTTTTTATTACTTTGAAAATATTATATTTGAAGTATTTAACATCAATCGACGCATAATGAAGAATTTTTATATATTTGAAATTATTAATGTATTAGTACAATGCGAGAGAGAGGCAGTTACATCGTGATAGTGATGAAAGCAACGCAATATGTGACACTCGGTTCAGTAGTTAAGTCAGAAGAGAGCGAAACTTTCTTCGTTTTGGGAAGTTAATACAAGAATTATTCAGATCACGTGGTATTAAATTTAGGAATCTTCAGGTATTTCATATGGCAACTAATTGGAATCATGCAGATTTATAGCGCGTCATTAAATAAATTAAATGATTAAATGGAATTGTATCAGAAAATAAAAGGAGTTTCCACCATGATAGTTAAGAATAGAAAATTGGGAAGTTAAATTAAATTTAAGTAAAATCGTTACGTATTGTATAGATAAATATATAAGAGGTAACAGACTACGCCTCTGCCGTGTAACTCTTCGATTTCAATAATATTAATACATGCCCAGGCAGTGGAGCCTTTCGAACGTTAAGAGTTAAGATGAAATGAAACCTGAAAAGAACGCCGAACAAGTAAGACTGCGTCCTGAAAATATTGAAAGAAAATTTTGTTATGTATGTTTTAGAATTTAAATTGATAAGAAGACACGAAATATCTTTGACACCTTTTCTTTTCCTTCCGTGCGTAATTCAAATATATAAACTTTGGTGGCAACTTTATATTTAGCTGAATTAGTTTCAATAGGATTAAAGACAGTTTCATACGGTACTTGTGAATACTTAGTAATATCCTGAATCATAAAGTTATACGTGTGATCGATAGTTAAATGCTCCAAAATAGCTTTTTCAAATTCTTCCTTTTCTATTAGCCAAAAACAAAGCCAGAATCGTTTAAACTTCCCTGTTCCATTTTTCCATCCACAAATTCCAAATTCCTCAACTCCATTTCTAGAAATCCAAATGGCACTGAAAAAGATCTGTATAGAAACGCCAGAAACCAAAGATGACGAAAATTGTGACGTTTGCCGAAAGAAATTCAGAAATCCCGTGCGAGGTTGTCATAAACTAAAGACGTCGAAATATCAGAATTTTGCACATTCTACAACTTTGATGAATTCCACCGACATGACCATGATAATGCAATTTTTTTTCCTTTTAGTATAAGCATTTTTCAAGCATTTCTCGAAATATATTAATTTATACTAATATATGTGATGTACATCTATAACTGAAATAGAAAATATTTGCGTCTGTAAGAAATATAGCTTTATAAGCCATTAAATGGATATATGCGATACTTTAAATAAATTATTCTTAAGAATATTTTTCTTTTTCATTAAAATACTTTTAATTCTTTAATGAAAATATTACCAGATTGCCATTACGATTAAAACTACATTTAATCGCCAGTATTTATTTTGATACTGCCTACAATAAATATTTACATAAAAAATATTCTGAACTGCTGAAACCATTTTTAAGTATATAGCGATATTCGTTACTGATTATCGTTTTTCTTAAATGAGTGTCATTTTCACCATATGATTATCATTGATTATTTAGAGTTAAGATTTGCCGGAAGTTATTCCTGCTTGGAGTAAGAAGTAATAGAAGTCGAACCCACAGTATTTGACAAGTGTCTCGGTTAAGGCGAGTGAATTGTTAAACTTTGTTTCATTCTAAATTAGGATTCATGCATGAGTGGAATTCGAGGAAGAGCAATATAGCATTCTCTATGAAGAGACGAAATAAACTACGTTGTTCTTTTTCTGACGTCTCTTCAATAGGAATCGTAATAGTACTGATTATTTAACTTAGTTTTTCGATGTCTGTAGATTTAAAAAGTGAAGGGAAGGTGCTAAAATATATTTGAAGTGCTTTTAACTTCATTTTATTAAAATATAGATATATTTACGTGGCCTAATTAGGATTATGAATAAGAATTAACGGAAATATTTATTGCATGAACAAAAATTCAATGAATATCTATGATTTTGATTGATTGATTATTAACATCTCAGAAGTACCACGAGGGGTTTTTGCCACTCATTCTATAATTTTGAACAACGATCGAGTGACGAGGATGAGAATTTCTTTGGGAAGTGCAGTGCTGTTTGGGTTAATACGGCGTTTTTGTATAAACAGATTAGTCTTTTCCTAATCCTATTGAAAAATCATAAGTTAGATTTATGAATACAAAGGAATAATCATCTTTAAATTAATATTAACATTTGTTCGAATGTATCTAATACTATTAAACATAGTTTCAAGAAATAAAACCTATTATATAAGCAAAATCATAGTGAAATTAATATTGTCAAAATTTGACGCAGAATAAAAGGCGATAATAATGATTCAATGCAAAATCACGTATATATTTCCTACATTAGAAGCAAACAACGAAACACTGATGCTTGTTGAAGCAGCAATGTTATTTGATGATAAACTAGCAGCTATTTACTTAATGGCAGAGATTTCCTTCTTTCGAAAGTTCAAATTTATTAAAACTTTGAGTGAACATGTTTTGGCAGATTTCGTTGCAAAAGAGGCTGTTATTCTAGGAGTTATTTCGGAATGTTAAACAGGAATTATTAATACACGGTAGAATAAGTTTCATCACTGTACAAACTGCCTTCTCCGAAACTCCAATCATTCTTCTTTTATAGTCTTGGTCATTAAATAATTTTTGGAAAAATATTTTTAAAAACAAAATATGGATACATTTAAACAAGTTTAGAAAGTTCAGAGAAACAATAAGTTAGTTCATTATAAATGCTGAACTAAATGCTTGTTTAGGGGGGGAAAGTCTAAATACGTTTGTTACTGCATGAAAAGAACTATGATGCTATTTTCTTACCATATTTTGAGGTTCAAGCACTATTTTGTAACAAAAATAGATTCTCAAACTAATTTTATTTCACTATGTGCTGATATTGGATTAAATTAGCGTAGAAGAGCTCTTTTGCTTAAGTACCAAAAAACAAAAATGCATTTAGTCATTTTATTTATTATTTTGAAAAGGTTCGAAGCTTTCGTAAACTCCTTCTGTGTGCTATGTTATGTCTAGTAATAGGAAAAAAAAATAATTGTACGTTCTAGTTATCTCACCGCATTATCATTAGTGAATCTTAATTTATGTCTTCCGTTTAGCTAATACGCAATAACAAAAGACAAAAATGCTGAATTTTAAAGTTTTTCTTTTACTTTTCGTAACTCGAATTTACAAATTTAAAAACTATTTTAATGAAATATGTCAAAAATTATAGACTTTCGAAAACACTTTTCATTTGTTCCACGCTAAAAGCGAATATATTAGTTTGTTTTAGGAGTAAAATATATTCATATTTCAGCGAGACCAATAACAAGATTAAGAACAAGATTAAATTTTACCAGAAAGTAAAATTAAATGTTACTGCTAGAGATAACTAAATTATTCATATTTTGTGCATGTAATAAATTATTTACGTATAATTATCAGATTGTAATAAATAAAAATACAGATATTTAGTGGCATTTTTCTGCGTACTGATCATTCTAAAATTCATGTTTTGAAAAAAACCCCAAAAGAATAAGACTTCATTTGCTTTAATTAAAAAAAATTATATGCTAACACATCAATCAATAACTCCCGAGACTAACCCAGAGATGGCGCTCGTAGTAAACCAGTAACCATTTTAAATTACAGTCTTGCTTGAAACGTGTCAAAATTTTAGCATCGAGACCAGAAATATCAGTTATCGAGTTGAGTGAAAGTCGTTTTGTAGTTGTTTAAAAATGGAAAAACCAGTTCGTGTTCTGATAAACATTGTTTTTTAATGGGTAAAAAACACCGTGCAAACAGAACAATGGATTGAAAAATGTTACCCGGACTCTTGTCGCATCAAAAGCCGATTTGTCGGTGGTTTGCCGAGAGTTAAACGTGGTCGTACCGACACAAATGACGTTTGAACCTGTGGATAATTGAAGCGCCGGAAAATGTGGTGAAGTGACAAAATTATAATGAAAGATCGTAAAGTGAAGCTCCGTGCGATTGCTGAGATGACACGATATCATATGGAAGTGTATTTACTGAAAAGGTTTTGATGAAGTGATCAAATGTTTTTCCCGATTGCTCGATGGAACAAATAAGCAACGAATGAATTACCAGAAGCTGTTTATCATATAGTAACAAAAGATTTCTTGGCGAAAAAAATTTTTGGAAAAAGATTTGGAAGAAGTTGGAACGTTGTATCGACCCTAAAGGTGATTAACAAAGGTGTTATGTTGATGAATAAAAATTTTGCAAAAATGTTGTTTCAATGTTGATCGGGAGTTATTGATTGATGTGTTAGTGTATTACTAACAAAACACACACACCATGAATTAATATCAATAATCTATTTAGAAACACTACTTGTCACAATTGTCACGGAATACTTACGTACCACAACAGAACTTAGAACACCTTACGTAAGTGATTTTTTAATACATGCTAATTTCTAGGTCACTGTTAACACTACGGACTAACGTATACAGTTGAATTCATCTTTAATTAAGACAATTTTAATAAAACATTTAATATAGCTTATAATAAATCCATATGGCTAAATGTGTGAAATAAGTCTCAGCTAATAAAGGTCTCAGAATGAGCATGGAATGAACTACTTTGTTTCGTTACATATTATTACGTTTCCTGAGGTTTCAACTTTTCCCAGTCTTCTAGTATTTTATATTTTTAACGTATACATCATTTAGAAGCTGTTTCGACCCTTTAAATAGAAAATGCAGATATTTTCATGGATGTACAAAACATGATTTCATTTTAATGCTTAACATTATTGACTTGAATGCATTACTTGTAGTATTAATATTCACTGTAAATTATAAAAACTTTCAATAGAGTAAAGTTATTTCATTTACGCTGTAAGTTATGCCTGTGCTAAAGTAATCTAACGATTGAGTCGCCTGCCAATTGAAGGTATTGGCGGCAGGGCTTAAATATATTCTTGGCAGTAAGTGGCACCTTTTGCTTTAAGATAATTTTGTGCTTTCACGGCATGCAGTAGCAAGATGGATGTACATGATAAAGAACCTTAAGGCTGGTTATTTGGTTGTGGACTGGTCACCGTGGACACAGATTGTTAACTTTCGCTAAGTACAGTAACCAGTTTTGGAAAATGGTTGTTCTATCACTTGAGTGAGCGGAGACTACAATGAAGTCTAGGATTGTAGTGAAATGGACGTTAATTTTTCTTTTTCAAGTTGAGATACATTGCTTAAGATCCTTCAGAATCAAACGAGAGTATAGTTATCAGAAGAATGTAGAATTAGAACAGACTCCTTTGTTCTTAAGAGTATAAAACTACTTCGGTCTTGTATTTAACATGGATCATGAGTCTTTGTATTCTTATATTAGCATAAAGTCCTACAAATGGTGGTTCGAAACACTTCTATCTCTTTAGAAGAGAAGAACACTTAAAAGTCAATTCGAGGAGTACATTAATGTTACTCTCCAGGAATTAGTTTGTATTTTATAAAGGAATCGTTTGATCTTCTTTAGTTGTTGATTTGAAATTTCTATTTTAATTCATTTCAGAAGGCGAATAAGTATTTAAACGATATATTAAACTACTGCCAATAAAATATCAGTAATTTTATAACAAAGTAGTTTCTGAGCAGCCGGAATTAAAAAGTAAATGGCCTGTAGTATAATGTGTGGGATTTTCTAAATCAAACAATGAGTCTATAGGCGACTTCAGTAATTCGATTTGCCAGGAACCTGAATATCACTCGCCGTTTCTGACAATACAGTGATATTAATATATGATTGATCTACTCGAATCACGGACTCTTGAGACGAGAATGCACCAATTAAGATTGATTTTAGGAATAATGTGAACTTAACTATAAACAAACGAGATAAATGAACTAGAAAAAGCACAATAACTGGCCTAATCTTATAAAAAAATTATATGATTATTTTGTTCTCGCTTAAAAGTAATATGTGTCTTTCAGACATTATACCCACTTTCTCGACAAACGGAGCATTAAAATAAAATAAAAAAAAAGAATAAACACAATATTAACTATTTCATTTTTTGTTCAGTGGCTATTCAGAAATTGTGGTTTTTTGAAACGATGACTGATTATAAGGGCTTTGTTAGGTTATGGAACAGAGAAACAACAAACAGACGTGTTTTCAGATCAGCACCAAGTACAAATTAAGTTTATGAATAAGTCTAGTTTTTAGACCGTTAATTAATTTTTATTTGAAAACAATTTGCTTTTCTGCTTTGAAACACTCAGAAATATACTGTAAATTTCTATTTTTCGAATGATTCTCAAGCAATTTCAAAATATTTTCAAAGATTCTTTCAAAACAATCGTTCATAAAAAAGTAATTAAAGAAATTGCTCCTTTATTTCTGTGCTATCTTACTCCTGGCAATGTGTTACGATTATTTACCTCCAACATTATTTTCATATACGATTATATGCTATTTTTATTTGTTAAGGATACAGTTTTTAAAACAAAAGACTTGTTGATTAAAAAGCATTTTAAAATGTCTAATATCTAGTATCCCCCTAGTTGTTTTCTTCCTTTATCTGTCAGAATTATAGAACCAGAAATAATTTCTTTTTTAACTGGGGAAAAGTGTTATTCTCTTTCATTTATTAGATTTCAATATTTTCTGTTTCTGGCATTCATTTTATTTTTGCTTCTATACTGATTAATTCAGTATAATTTTTAAATATAAAATTATTCGAACTTATGCCCATCTTGCAAATCTAACTCTTATATATTAAAGATGTTATGCAAACACATAATAGGAAAAAGACTAAAATAGGAAAAAATGAAATATACCACTTTTATAAATATGATATGAATTAAGTATATGACTTATCATTTTAACTCAATCAAGTGTAAAATTTTTCCACATAAATTTCTTTCTTATAACAGATTTTATTTAATAACACTAAACAATATTAATGAAAACATTGTTAGGAACAAAATGAGTTCTACTAAATAAAATTGATTTTGGAGCAGAATATGAATCTGAGTGAAAGCATAAAATTTCTGACACACATCTATTTCCTTCCAATGTCATATAGGAACTACAATTGAAATAATTTTTCTTCTACCTAAAATCTAAGAAAACTTTACCTCAAAACCGATAAAACTTAGTATGTTGTAATTTAATTTAACCTTACATTTCACGTGTATGTTAATTGCACGGCTTATTATTAACTTTCTCCGTTCTTTTGAAAGTCATTAGAGCCATTATATAATCAATAATCACTCTCCTGAAAATTCTGATCACAGGCGGCTGTTAGAACAATGGTGTAATAGTGACTTCGTGGGTTGGATTCATGAAAGGATGGAAGTAATGTTGCAAGTTTAATCAACTGAGAATTTTGCTCTCTTCATATGGTATAGTTTGGATGAACCCAAAATCCTTTTGAAGAGTCCTATTATGTGAGTAAGCAGCAGAATTACTTATTAACGATCAACTACAGTTCGAGATTCACAGCTTTAATGTTTTCAACAGTTATTTAAATATTTAAATAATCTTTATCAAATAAACTAAGATGTTATTGTAGGGAAAGTTCTGTCGTATTTTAAATAGGACATGGTGATTTTTCTTGTAAATAAAAACATCTGTAGTGAGTCATTCGATTTTTGTTCTTTAGCTGCTGTAAATATAAAAAGGAGTCCTTTTACCGTTCATCCTTCTTGTGATATTTAAAAGTGAAAAACATTTCAGTAGATAAAGGAGCATTCGACATGCATTTTGTGTACGAATTCCAAAAAAGGAAGCAACGCATCGCTGTGCATAAAATTTATGTCGGTATTTTAGAGATATGGTGGCAAATGTTCGTACTTGTCAAAAATGGTTTAGCAATTGTTCTCCGGGATCGACGCTCAAGAAAGTGATCGGACCTGGACATACTATCCAGATCGATAATGGATGTTTGGATCCATGTTAAGGAAAATAATCTAATAAGTCAAATTGCAGTAAAGAGTTTCTGTATTCATCACAACTGTTGGAATCACATTACAAATTTGAGTTTGTGTTAAAGCAGGTGTTTTAGGTTCAGCGAATTAAGGTAAAGCATTTGTTCTGATCGTGAGAATGTGTCTACCACATCTGATTAGACAACTGTGGAGACCGTTTTGGCAGTGTGGTTACTGGGTGAAAGAGTGGTTTTTACGAGAATATTAAGAAAAATCTTACAAACTCCAGAATTATCATAGTCAAACAGTTCAAAACCAAGATCACAACGCAAGTGCACTAGCTGTTTGGTGGTGGAAGAAGGTCAGATGCTGGCAAAGGTTGCTGAAAGCAGGAAACCATTAACGTGGGATCTGTTCGCCACATCAGCTGGATAAATTAATATAGCTATCAAGAAAAACAATTAGTGTCCCAGAAAAGGAATAGTTTCTCCCTATGCTTCCGACCCATATCTGCAATGACGTGGTGAAAACACAAGAGATGCGTTAGAGGCATGAACGCCTAGTCACCCTGTACTGCCTGACATTGACCACTCTGATTATTACTTCATGAGTCTCTGCAAAAAATGTCTAAAGGAAAAAATTCAGTCTTTTGGAAAGTGTTTCTAAGAACAGTTGACTATTTTAACTCAGGACAGAACTTCGCAAAGCAGGAATTTAGCAGGTTACCTGAAAGATGGCATATGAGTTAACAAACAACGAGATATATATAATTGATTTTCAATGCTTAACAATATTTTTATAAGAATTCAAATATTTTCTTTAAAAATACGACAGAACTCCTCCAAATCATATTTGTGAGTTATTTTAATTATCGTTGAAGTAAATTTACAAAAAGATGTCTATTTTGTCTTGGAAGACTATAAACAATAAACATTTAATAAGCTGGATCCGATTTAAGTAGACTTCAATAAGTCCAATCAAGAACCAGACACGTTTGGCTACTTCTAAGAGTGTTCTAGCCCTATAGCGTTCAGATAAATCCTCTGTATCCACCTCCATCATGTTATCAGACATTTCTTCTAATAAAGATAATTTAATTACATATATGAAACAATTCTTTACAAGGAAGGTTCTCTGTATCACCTATCTCGTATGAATTTAGCTAGAGAGTTAGTTAAAGGAAAAAACATGAATCTGCCTTTTTCATCCTGTATTTTGTTTCCTAACTATTTACCATGATTTCGAAGGAAGGGTATCGCACAAAATGAATTGAGATCTACAATAACTTTTTCATTTAACGAAACATTTCACAAGACTCTCAATTAGTAATAAAAACAAGCTTCTGTTTAAGATAAAGTAGAGCATCTATACCATATATACTCAACGATATGAGAAAGAATAATTTAAAATCTACTTTAAAAGACATAGAGAAATAAATGTAAAATATGAAATTGCAAATAAATGAAAATATGGAACCCAGCTCAAGCACATCTTTGGGCTGAGGATTGAATAAGAGGGTTGAACTAGTTTAATGGTACCACTCTCCTTTACGACTTGAAGGCTGAACGGGAACTCAAGCGACCAAAATTCAAAGAAAAAAGATCAAAAGTTCAGATAAAATCTACAAATTAAACTTAAATTCTAAAAATTATGAACAAACCAATAAAAACACATC
>BMAW01059831.1:283619-320220 GCA_019974015.1 Nephila pilipes | reverse complement strand
ATGCAAGCTCCGACTGAAATTCCTAAAATTAAGTATTAAGTCCTAATCATTGAGTCTTACGTTAATAACGGCGTAGAAGCTGCATTGCTGGTTGGTACTTTTCCTCTCTCTTTCTTTAGAATTGTTTCAATTCCCAATATCAATATCTTCTGTTGACTGCATCTAAGACCACTGTTATATAGGAAACTAAGAAATTCGGTCCATTTTAGTTTTTATCATTTTTGCATACAGAACTTATGAAAATGAAAGGAGGTTTGTTGGAAGAATTAGGCTCAAAAGCACTGAATAAAGTAATTTATAAGATATGTAGAAATAAAATAACAGAAAATCTCACAAAAAGAGTGAGGAACTGCTTGAATTAGAGTTCCTATCACTTGATTGAGATTTAAAATGACAAGGTATGTCCTCAATAATCTTCATTTATAGAAGTAACTAAGCCATAAAAGCATGAATTAATTCTAGAGAGTCCCTGAGCCTAATTTCCATATTTTATTTTAAAATGAACAGTAAATTGGATAAATAATAAAAACCAAATTAATAAGTAATAAAAAATTAGACTGTAATAAATAATTAATAAGTAATAAATAATTAATAACGAACTTTTGAGAATAGGAGAATAGGAATAGGAATTTTGAGAATAGGAATATCCGCAGCATAGTAAGAACATTACTGAGTGCATACCCAGAAATTTGGAATTCATATTTTCCCAAATCCTATTAATTCTGGTGCCAAATATGATCTCATAATATCACCAATTCGAGCCAAAATTGGCAACTAAAATAAATAATATCCATCGAATAACTCTATGATTAAGTTTATTCAAAACTAATCAAACCGAAGTAAATATTTCTTGGTTTAATCTATTTGAAAATTCAAATTCAAAAGGCATTTTAAAACAGTGGTTAAGATCACGAACTTCTTGACCTACGACATTCAAGAATTCATGAATTTGAGTTTAGATTCCACCAAAGACCATTGAGTAAATTAATTTGAGGCTCTTTCCTCAGGATACAACTGGGTTTATCACAGGTCATAGAGTGGAAATTAGCTGAATGATAATCGTCTCAGGTGTCCTCCGTCTCACTTTATTCAAGTTTCAAGTTATGAGATACTCTTCACGTAGCTTCTCTAACGCAACTTGAATTAAAATCTAAAATCAAATACGTGCGGGGGCTGTAATTTCTGCAGTATTTTTTAAATGAATGGATTCACTTAATTATGCATTTACTGAACTGCTTAAAATTTACATTTGTAATATTCGTATTGTATAAATTATTTTTTACATATGCGAAATTTCTTCAGAAAAATATGTGAAGTAACTCTTTTTTTTTAAACAAAAAATAGCATCATTTGCAATTAAAATCTTTTTTTTATTTTATGAACTTCGTAAAATATTTTAATGTATTTTCCTGCCAATTATAATTTTCTTTATAAAAATGCTTTATTCTTCTTATGATAGAAGGTATTTGAAAAAAAAAATGTTACATTAATGTTAGAAAGAACGATAAGCAGTTGATGAGACCATGAATGATGAATTACTCTTACCGTAAAAGATCTTAGAATAATTAGTTGTTCCAAATTCTAAATTTTATAATGAATCAGGTACTTTTCATAGCTATTAGTAGCTTTTACGATCATTTTCTAAACGACCATATTCATCTTTTTTGCATTAAAACATTGAGTACGTGGGGAAATTATGTACAGAAAAAATAATGCGGAATATTTTTTTTGTGTGTTTAATTATCATTACGAGAGAATGGACAGAAGAGTTAAGACGCTAATGACTACTATGTAGTTTTTGTCAAGAATTTTTTTGTTTCTAATTTAAGGCGATGTCTTGAGAGTGTTTAAGCCACACATCAGTGTGTTAATATAATTTAAGAACTTTGTAAAGATATTATTATTTTTGCAATTTTTATTTTGAAATATGTAACGTAGTAAATATATAAGAAGTGAAGCTCCCACATACACAGACATGTAAAAATAAAATGCATAGATATAATGTTATTCTATTATTAGATTTTAGTCTGGCTTTACCGTACTTTAAAGATGCTACAAAATCCTGCTACGTTTCTTTTCCTTAATATTATAACATCAGATGAAATAGAAGAAAAAGTAAAATGGAGACAGAGAAAAAGAGAAAAAAACGTAAAATGTGTAACTTGCATATAATGCATCAGCAATGCAAAGAAGAAAATCTACGATTCTTGAATATAATTCTGATGTTTTAGGAAATATTTGTTATGCATGAAACTTTAAGCACAAAATATATAAATACGTAATGTATTACAAAATTTCTATACTGATGATAAGAGTTAAAAAGAAATGTTAACTTTTTTGCAGAATATATGTTAAATGATTTATTTAAATAGTGAATGATAATATATTTCTCTAATTATACGCAACAAACGGTCAGGTTCATGTATTATATCTCAGATGTCATGCATTGTATGTAATTAGTTCTCAGTCCCGAATTTTTCTTTATATATTCTATGTTCTTTCAAGGTATTTGTTTCTTTACCCTATAGTTTCAAACTTTTCTTCTTACAATTGAAGTAATTAATTTATAGAACTCATATGTGAAAAAGTTTCCTTTTAGCTATTTAGAAACAAATTGTATCCAGTTTAAAAGATACATCTTCTTGTAAAATCTCTGGCTTTTAGAAATATTCAAATTTAATATTATGTTGCAAAAACAAATCCAGAAATCTTGGAATGCTATATTTAATGTATATTATTATGTATTTAAATAAATACTAAGAAGATATAAATTCATTTTAATGGAAACTGACATTTTCAGAAGAACATTTGCTGAAATTTTCGGAAACGAAAAGGGTTTTTGAAACAGAACTGACATTTAACGACAGCTTTAATTCCCCCTGAATGTATGTTATCCCTGTTTGAAACTTTCAACATACGTCATGATCACCAGACAAGATTTTAATTTTTAAACTAAACATATCTCAAATGTTCTCAAAACAAACCATTTAATTTATTTAAACTTTGATTCCATTACCTAAGTATAACATTCTGCCATTTGAAACGCTACGTTTTCAAAATAAAATTACTTTTCGGTCAGTATTATCTTAACGACAAGCAAATGGATGTAGAAATTTCCCTTTTAATGACAGAAAGCAACAACTCCTTCACGAAATAAATTACCCTAAGTGTCACTGTCACCTGGTCTGTGCCGAGAGTCTCGAGACCATGGGAAAGCACCTATCAAATCTCCTCCTCTTTAGTCTCTTAAGATATTATCTCACTCCCATCTTACGAGGTATTATCCTTCTACCGCAGCAGCTTCGGTTTTCACGCGTCATAAAGCATAATATTTACATAAATGAGCACGCATACACTTCATTGTGATGCATGTGGATACTTCAGAATCTCCAGTGCTAGAAACTCGCTGCTTCATTAGTCACGGGGCTTTGAGGGGTGCTTTAAGAGCAAAGGGGATGGGTGTCAACCTGTATGATTTATGATACCCGAGAGATATAGTCTGTTTTAGTGAATTTCAAATTAAACTGAGCTAGGTAGGGTTTGGATCATTTAGTTTCGTTTGGTCAACGTCGAGTTGAGCATCACGTACGCGTCATAAGGTTCATTGCTAGAGAAAGTAAGGGTACGGATGATGTAACACGGATGGCATTGAAATAAGGAATGTACATAGACACCAAGATGGAATTTCAGGATTTCTGACATATTTATAGACAACAGATAAGAATTTTGAAAGAATATCTATGAATTTGATCAAATTTTGCAAATGGCTGATAGAATTGCTAGGAATATCTATGATTTGGGTGAATCATTCAATAAACGTTTCCACCGAAAAGGCATTTACGAAATATAATTTCTTATGTTAAGTCTTATATTAAGATGGTTCGGGCTATGTTTGAAGTACTACTTTCTTAGAATCTGTCTCTAAAATTACCGACTCTCTTTGATGTACGGGGTCTATGGAAGACCACGTAAATTTCAGCTTCGATTTAGTGATGAGGATGTCATGTGAGTCATGTTTCTCTTAGGTTATACACTAAATCCAGCGAATAGCTTGAGATTCAGTTATATTTAATATATAACAGCCAACCACTATTTCTTGTAATGACCCTTGGTCTACTCAAACCTCTTCAAGCAACGCATTGAGTACTAAATCACTGTATTGTCAACTGGTAAGGTACCTGAAATCTGAAAATGGCATGGATAAGTTTATCTCGTAACTGAAGCATTGCCTATTTTACAATATATTTTTTATTGTTTCTTTGTACAGAATATGATGTTATTTAATTGGAATGCATCGTAATTTTTATAGTCATAATTTTTGAATAATAGTTTTTGTGACTACAATAAAATCAGTAAATAAATCTACGATAAAACTACCATTTAAGTTATTAATTTGTAAATATGTCTCAACAGAAGAAAAAATACTTACAGGAAATCGTTGTTAATGTACGATATTGCATTTTGACCAAAAATAACGTTGGAATTTGATATAAATAAATTTCTAATTGTAGTGATAAAATCTTCGAATGGTATCTGCCGTAATTCAAATATGAGCAAAATATTGATATACCCGAATACGAATATGCGCCGATCGTATAATATTGATTTGTTTCAATAAAACCTAATCCTATCAATAAATCGCTTACTTGAATAAATAATAAACTTTCAAATAGACGCTTTTAACAGAACGTTGTATAGTCTGTTTAATTTTAATTAATTTAGTCACTGATTTAAAATCCATTAATTTGTCAATGATGGAAATTAATTGAAGAGATAAATACTGAACATTTAATGAAAGAGAGTAAATATATTTAAAGTTCAAATTTTCTAAGTTATGCCCACATCTAGTCTCTTAATTCACCAGTAAACACTACATCTTGGCTAAGATTATTTACAGAGTAGTAAAGTGATACTAAAACAGATATCTTAACTATAATACTTCCTAAGGCAAATCTCTTGCATACAGTAAGTACCATGATCTCAAAATATACAAAATGTTTGCTATTTTAATTCATATAAATATTTATTTATTCATGTATAACTATATTGAGAAAACTAAATGTTTAAATAGAATAATAAACAGAAACAAAAATTTCTGTTCAAAAGAACGAAAAGTAGAGAGTAGATTAAATAAAATTTATATTGATTAGTGGTATAATTGTTGCTGATAACAGATATTGATTAGTGGTATAATTGTAGCTGATAACAGATATTGATTAGTGGTATAACTGTAACTGATAATAGATATTTTTATTTTATAAATCAATTTCAACTTAACCTCTGTTTCGTGCCAGTAAAAATGCCACAAAATTTATTGAAACTTATGCAAAGAAGAAGTAAGAATTTTGGTATTCTCATAATGATCATTGTTACAAATTGAAATAGTTAATCGGATTTTGAATTAGTGTTACATTGACTAATCTGATTCGCATCCTTAAATATTCTATTCGTGCAGTGTATTTTGTACCAAAAAGAAGTGGAACTATTGGAACTGCTTATTTCAACAAAATGAAAAATACGCTCTGTACTTTAGTAAAAAAGATGTAAAAAGGGGTTTTGTAGCTATTTAAATTATTTTCTTATAAAGATTAACATGTGACAAGAAATGAAATAGCACTTAAATATATGCTTAATACTACTCCCCCCCAATTAAATTATTTTACATTGCTTAAAAATTAAGGTCAAAATTACTACATAACACTTAAATTATTAATATAAAAAGTCGAAGTTGTTTGAATCAGTGTAGATACTCTTAAATAAAATTCGGAAAAACTCAAGAAAATAAATAAATATAAAAAGAAACTTGTCAAAATCTTCCATTGAATTTATGAGACATAAACACAGCTTCTTAGGGCTGAGGTTCAAAAACTTTTTCAATCCTTGTTCCCCTAGTTAGCTCTGTTTCTTTCCACGTACCCCCAAACAAGAACCCTCTACCCACCCCCACTCAATCTTTTTTACCCATTCCAGATTTAATAAACTTCTTCAAAAAAGGGGATGTTGAATTAAATTAATCATTTATGTTTTAAATGTATAGTTTTTTTTATTATTTTTTTGTTATTTTTGAAGTAACTAAAACATATTAACACAAAGATCTGAAAAAAGAAACTTCAACGGGATATTTGGCACAGCATTGTATCAAGCAAAAAGAGAATAAATACAATCAATAAATGTGTTTAATTCGCTTCTGTATTTAATTTCTATGTAAAAGAGTATAGGGATAAAAAAAAGCTCATTTAACAAGCTCTTCGCTAGTAAACAGCAACAAATACATCTTGGCGTTTTCAGAAAATTCACTTCACTCGTCATTGTGAGAAGCTTCAAAATGTTCTTATTTCATCATACCGACTTTGAAGATATTCTTCAGAATAGCATTTGACGCGAGCTTTAAATACAATTTCTCCTTTACATGAATCAACAATAGTACAACTGATAATCTTAATGAAGACATCTACTTAGTTAAAAAATATTTTAACATTTTAAAATTGAATTTTTTCTGTTTTTAGCTATATGCCTACCATGTCCACTTTCTTTTCGCTTACCCTTTGGATATGCGAACCACTGGTTGAGAAACACTGGCTTAGACAGTAAAAATAACTATCATCTTAATTACTACTACCCATTTTCCCTAAAGTTAAGTGAATCAGTTCAAATCCTAGGTTATTTCCTCATTTTTTGATTGTTTTTTAATACGAAGTATTAAGAGTACATATTAGTACTTATTTCGCATTTAAATTTAATCTATAATTTTACAGTGCAAACATATATGAAAATTAATTTAACTTATTTTACATTGATAAACATACTAGTTAATACACACAATAATTTACAAACTGGAAAAAAAATGCTGAGCTTATGTGCTTAAAAAATGGATTGATATTTTCATCACTATATTTTTTAGTATATTCCAACAACTAATTTTAATTAAATTTGAGCTGTTTTGAATATCTTTTCTCAGTTTCAAAAATTCATAATCTGAGCATTGCAAATAAAATAAAAATTAAGTATTAGTTAAGATCTTTTTTTTTTTGAATTATTTTACTGCAATATAATGAGCGAAAAGTTTATATAGATATAAATTTAAAAGTGATTTTTTTTCAATTAAAAGTTGAATAATAACTCAAGAAATATTTTCGTAAAAGCACTGAGTATCATGAAATTATGGATTTTAATTGCTTGGTGCTATCGAAAAAAGCAAGAAAGAGTAATTTTTTATCTGTACAACAAATTCTTCAATTTATTATATTTTTCCAATATAATCAGAATTAATATAATTGTTTGTTAAATTACTTATACAAATTATTAAAATATTAATGGTATTGTTATTTATCTTCTTTGCTTGTCATATTACCCTCCAAGATAAAATATAAATGTTTAAAAAGACTGAGGCACGTAATCAAAAAGTTAGGGAAAAAACTGGAAAAATTCTCTGTGAATAGATACTAGAAAATAATTAAAAAAAAACATTTTTCAATTCTCCTGAGACATAGGCTTTATTCAATCCCGTAAGTATTACCTTCAAAAAATTACAAAAAGGAAAATTTATTTCTCAATAAATATTTTGTATTTTTCCAGAAATCCCAATATTTATATTTTACTTGATACTTTGTAATTTAATTACTTCTTAAACATCGATTTTATGAAATAAATGGAGTGAATATTTTAAAAAATAATTAAATGTAGTTTTGAGATTCTTTGATACTTTTGAAACATGACACGGATTACTTGATTTTTACTTTCCCGAATGCGTTTCTTTTTTCCCCTTCAGATTATTAATTTTTTTATAATATTTTCAGAACATCAGAAAACGAAAAAAATACGATAGTGATCAAATTACTTTAAAACTTCTGGAAAAAAAAATGTCACGTTCTTTGATAATAAGTTTGTGCACTAACACGCGTGTAGATGCTGAATTTATTACAGCTTCAAAGAGTATTAGTTGTATGCTATGCATTACTTAAAAATAAGTACTGAAATGTTCTTTGACTCCAGTAATAATTTAAAAAAATAACATGTTTTTAATTATTATGAAAGATTGACACACAATTATTTAATGTGTAAATAGATCATTTAAAATTTCGAGGATAAAAAAATTTGTAATTGATCGAAATTACCGATGCATGAATAACATAAAAACTTTAATTTATAATTATTTCTCAGCTACTTTGTAATTTTTAAAATTTAATACTTCATAAAGTAAGCTACATTAATTTGTATACATTTTGAAAAAAAAAAGATTATTATTAAAAATCGTTCGGTTCTTTTTTAAAAAGCACCACGTATGATTAATATACATAGTTAACAGAATATAATTATTCAACATGTAAGTTAGACAGTAAAAAAATATCAATATTCATGAAATTTTATTTATGAATCACTCGATGATTTGTTGTTTGAACAATAGATTGAAAAAAAAAATCAAGCAAAATTTTTACAAATTTTTTAATTATGAACACATTGAATAAAGTTTGCATTATTCTAAGCCATTAAATTTTATATCGAGAAGCAATATTTTTTCTTTATTCAAATTCAAATTTATATCAAATCAAAAACGCGTTCTTCTTAAGGATCGTGTTTATAATATATTTGATTTAATATATATCTAATGTGGGATAAATATGGATGAATTGCCAATTTAAATTTCAAGAAGAAAACCATCAAAATACTCTTTTAAATAATATATAGTGCATTGAAAAATAGTATTTTAGAAATAGAATTAATTGCTTGTTAAAGTTATTAGTTAATTAAAGTAACCAAAAGCGTGAAAGCTTAAAAGATTTCATAAAATGTTAGTTATATTTCAAACGATTTTTTTCTATGCTTTTCTATTTGTTATCATTCCTTTTACCTAAATGTGTGAATGATATCTAAATGCAATGCAATTGTAGTTTTAAATACATAATTTCGTCTTTTAATTTAAGTTTTAATATTTCAAAATAATAATCAATAATAAAAGGTAGTATATCCCCGCACAACACAAGTAACAGCAAGCAATCAATATCTCGTTTCGTTAATAACTATTTACATTAATGTTTGCTTAATTCAACAACTTTCGTTTGCTTCAAAAATTGATTCTTGAATGGTAGTTTCTATTTAAATATTAGCAGAGACATTTCTTTCTTCGTAACTGATATGTAATCTATTAATTTAATTCAAGGATGCGTTCAAATATTTAAAGAATTCACTTTGGTCTTATCGATCAATAATTGTCTTTTATGTATCTTTATCGTTATATCTTTTTCGTTCTTTCTGTGATGTGCCTCCTTAATTCTGTCATAATGAAATAAACTCATCTGAGATAAATTTCAGAATTTCTTATCTTTTTGTATTTTAGGAATGCGATTACAAATATTTTAATTTGAAAGGATAGAACATTTTCAGATATAAAAGTAACAAAATATTTCGCAGATGACTTTTAACACCTTTTGTCATGTTGATTAAGTATTTTCTGATTATTTCCATATTAAAAAAGAGTAAATAATGTATTTGTTAATCCCGTTCATAAAATTTGTCATTTTCCAAATAAATTTTGCTTTTTTAAGAAATTAATTTTTTTATATGCATTGTCAAAGTGTCGCTGTAACATTTTCATTAATTCCTCTGTAACATTTCATTCGTATTGCATAACAAAGATAAGTATGTTGGAGAGGAATTTAAATCACTCCCCCCCCACACACACATTGTCTGAATCTTAGATATCTTTTAAAGCCAGATATTTAATTTCTAATTTGTTTGAGAGGAGGATTTTGAAATCTGTAAATGTATGTTTTGATTACAAAGTTGAGATTCGTAATGAACAATTCAAAATACTTTTATGATAAATAAACTTTTATGTTTATAATAATATAATTGTACTTTTAATGAAGTATTAACATTTACATAAGAGCAATTTATGTTGAATCCCAGAAAATTTAAATATAAATATTCAAAGTGTAAATTTGAAAAAAAAATTCACATTACATTATTTCTATGAGTGTTTTCTCTTTCTGTTTTATAAAAATGAAAAATTATTCGTTCTGAAAATTTTATAAAGAGTCTTATAAATATCTTTATTAAAAACTTGACATAGATAATTAACATAAAAATGATACAATGATATGCAATACAAAAATATTACAAGCAACAAAATCTTCTTTCAATAAAATAAACAAGTGACTGAAGTGTTAACCAATATTTCCCAAAAGAATTCTTAAAAGATTTAAAATAAAAACTGTTCGCTAAAATAAAATCACAGATTCTAATCTTACGAAAGGTCTTATATAATTACACATAGAACTTTCGAGTGTTACAAAATTTTCTATTTTGATTTACTTTCAAATATTCTTTTCCTCGCTTAAGAATAAAGTTTAGCTTCGGCCTCACAAAATCTCTAGTCCAAATTACTTTAAAGGAACTTCCTTAATATCTCAATTCCAAGATTTTAAACTTCTCACTGAACGTACTATTCAAAGAGCCGTTACTTAGTAAGCTTCGCGTTTTCTTTGGAGGCAACCAATTATCTGAGGATCAAAAGGAATTCCAGTATGGGTCTACTTTTTTTTACAACTTTTTTCTATTATAACGAAGTGAATTTTTTTCCATCTAACAAATGGTTAAAGTTATAAAATTCTATTATGTAATGACGCAATGTAAAAATTTTGAGATAGCAAATAGGTTACGGTTAAAATAAAATTCAGTTCTTCCACTCTGAAGAAAATTGAAAAATAGTCTAAAATAATTAAAAACCAATGAGTGATATAATGGGCATAATAAAAATCAATCACGTAGTTTGTAATTCTTTATATATAATTATTTTAAATTGGAATTTTAATAACTATTTGTCATAGGAACAAATGAATCTTTCCGCAATAATTTAAAACAACTGAGAATATCTCAATAATATTTTTCAAGACTATAGAAAAAATGTAGTTATTGCTTAATATTAATTTACAATGATTCATTTTGTTAATAAATCTATTGAAAAAAATTCATTCAAAATTGAAAAAAAAATTCTACAACATTATAGACACATTAATAGCTCATTTAAACTTAAGATGTAGATAAAATTGTGCAAACTGAGTTGAAAGAAAGAAAGTGATGTAATTTAAAATAAAGTTTAGGGAACATAACATAAATACAGTAACATTAATTTAGCCAAATGAAATGCGTATCATAATTAAAGTTTATTTTTAATCTGAGTTTCTCCAGTTAAGTAAGTTCATTTTAAAATTTTCAGTTAATTTTACAATAATAGCTTAGATTTGAAAATTATAAGTATTAAAATGTTATAGTAGTTTTATACATTTTTACAGTGCTTACAGTGTTGAAAATAATGTTTCTTAGTAATATCCTTTGGGAAGTAATGTAGAAAAATAGCATTTAATGAAACAACTAAATTAATCTTGAGTACTAAAACTCTAATTCAACAACTATATATGAAAGTCGTTGGAAAATAGTTTTTCTTTGTGTAGTTATTTAATTAACAAACTCTTAGAAAAATCTATTGTAATCCTCTCTTGTATCATGTTTTTTTTTTTTTAAAAAAAGCAGTTTTTTTTTGTTTTTAATTGCTAAGCTCTATCTTGCACCCTAAACTTCAAAAAATGTAGATGAATAGAAAATTCATTCTAAATTGTGAAACTTCTTCTAATATAAACTATTTCACGAAAAGTTAAAAATATTTAGTACTTCGAACTAAAATTTTTTTCTTAGTGTAACATCGTATTATAATATACTCATATAAAGGAAAACTTGATGAATTTTCCTGAGTGTATTTCTTTCTTCTACCTTTCGAAGAGTTCATTTTATTAGAGGATCTAAAAATAAATGATTGAAAGAAACAGTATCGTTAAAGAATAAATGAGATATAAGATAAAACCATTACAAAGACTTATCGGCGTTTGCATACATGAGAACAAAAGTTCTTAGTAGATTGAAAATCTCGACTTTCCAACGAGCAAAGTTAACAAATTCAAAGATACTATTTTTCTAATGAGTCGGATCAAGAAATTTATTGCAAGAAGCTCCTCATCTAGACATATATTATTTCGTAATAAAATTCGACTTTATTAGATATTATTTTTGACGTTTTAAAGATATGAACAAAATTATTTATTTCCTTTAATTCCCTGGGTGATTTACATAGTTAATGGAACAGGAAAAATTATTCTTAAAAGTCTATTTATTATTTTTGATCTTATAAAAAGAAACGGAAAAGAGGCGAATTATTACAAAATCCTTAATATTCAATTTCTTTTGTACAAATGAACTAAAAATAACTTTTTAGATTAAAGATATTTGCTTCTTGATTATATCTTGATACGAAAGAAAGGAATGTAGATTTTTATTAAAAATATGTGGAAGAAAAGAGGATCGAAAAACTGTAACTACAACCTATATTTCTCATCCCTGCGTCTGAAAGTTATACTGAATAAAACATAATATCACATCCGTAATACTTACTTCTAATTTACTGAAAATAAGATAAAAATCCGTAAAATAGCGTATGGTACATATATAATCGAACATAATATTCTGATTGTAATATAATTAAATTTTTGAAAAGTTTCCCCTGATTATCCCCTTCTTTATTAAAAAGAAATTCATTCATGAGGACGACATATCTTGAGTAATGTGTGCTTAATTTTAAAATGCGTGCAATTAGTACATGTTCTAATGTAATTAAAAAATATAAATTTTACGTCATACCAGGTCTTAAATTCGTGTTTGCAAATAATTTTTTTACCATTATCGTACTTGATAAAAAATATTTAAAAAACGCATAAGAACTCATTGCAAACGTTCTAAATTGAAAAGAAAGAAAAGAAAAAAGAAAGTGAAATGAAGCAAACATAGAATGTTGAATCCTGATGCCAATTATTTTGTTATCTTTAGATATCACTAAAAGAATCAATACATGCTTCATTTTTACTAAAAGGATAATACTACAGCTAATGAGACTTTTTTAGAACTTTTAATCTTTTTTTTCCCCCAAGCGTTTCTATGAAATTTTCTAGACAGACATTACATT
Organism: Nephila pilipes; assembly: GCA_019974015.1. Taxonomy (NCBI): domain Eukaryota; kingdom Metazoa; phylum Arthropoda; class Arachnida; order Araneae; family Nephilidae; genus Nephila; species Nephila pilipes. Next base: position 307,211 of record BMAW01059831.1, on the reverse strand, counting down.
TGTAAGGAAACATCTATCTATATAATATTAAACAATTACTTGTACACGCAGATATGTGTCAGAAGCAACTTGAAAAATTACATTTGTCATCGATGTTAAAAATTAGAAAATTAAGAGTTATTGTCATTAGTTGTATTTTTTTTTTTTAAAAAAAGAAAGTAAATTCTTAAAACATTAAAATCAGCACCTAAATGCCATTAAAATGATAGACATTGCTGTAAATAGCTCTTTTAAAATTGTTTTTAACTCTTATTTAAGTTCTTTTGACGTAAATAAAATGTAGTTAATCTGCATTTAATCTGTAAACTATTATTTTCTAAAGTCTGAGTAATCTATTTAAAGACATGAAGATTAATGAATTGACGGGGCATTGTAAATTACTAAGCTGATGCTGTGAAGTTTAAAAAAATAGTATTTTTATCCTAAGACATTAATTAACCAAGATTAAGTTAGCCAAAGTTTTGGATTACCTCAGCTCCCTAAGTAAATAAAAAAATTATGCAAAATATAAAAAAGAGAGAATAATTTAGAAAAAAAAAGAGACTTGATTTAAAACTCTTGCAAAAAAGGTTTTTTGCTATTTACAGTCAAGATAAGAAAGATCATACGAAAGTTTGAGACAAAGAGAAGTTTTTTTTTCCACAAGAAATAATGGAATATTATATGTTAAGATGTCCCTTGGGCTTTACTTATCAGATACCGTGTCCTTTATTTGTCAATATATGGAACATGAATTTCAATTTATTTGACACTAACAAAATATATTCAATTACATCTCAGTTTGAAATATGTAAACATAAAGAAAAGGAAATAAATTTATTGTTTCTATGCTTTAAAACAAAATTAATAAAAACGTAACACAAGGATTTAAATATTTATATAAATATCATTATAAAATAACTAAGAAAAACTTATACATTGTTTTTGGTTTAATCAGCATTACATTGTAGTTATAGTCTGACAAAAAAAAAAAATCATCATTTTACGTACCCTTCAACCAATTGCCGCGAGAGATAAAAAAGAAATATGACAATGAAACATAGATAAACCATATATATATATTTCTGTGTATAAGCCGAGATTACTAGGAACGGATATACGGATCCCCGCCCCCATCAGCTCTCAGAAAATACAGGTACTTTTCCCTCAGCTGCACTCAAGCAATAAATCGCCAAATATAGCATGGTTTTATATCTCTAGTTGATGTATCTTAAATTTATGAGGAAAACAATTCTAAATGAATTGATCTTTTTTTGAAATGAAAATGAATTGTTGTATTTTCAAAAATGCTTATATTACTCGCTTGTTAAAGTCTTTTTGATTTTTGGAGTCTCCTCTTATTCAAGATATTTTTTTTCTCCAATCACGAACTAATTTTTCATTTAAGGAGAAATACCGAACAGCCATATTGTTAGAAGTTTTAGCTACCGGAATCGTCTGGTCGTTGAAATTTATCGTATAAGATTTTCTATTCTGTTAATTTATTATGCAAAAACTTTTGAAGGCAAAGAAAAAAAGAATATCATAAATTCCACTTATCGTAAACAAGGCAACAACTGAATGATATCAATGTATCAGATTCAGATATGGTTACCAGAATTATATTCATCTCTTAGTTGACTTCAGACGCTTACAGTAATTTGATTCGAAAACACTTTCACCAATTACGTCCACTTGATGCTTTTTCGCATTACTAGCACCTTATTCAAACGTTACAGGATATTTTCCCCAATTTGACACATAGACAGGATTTTAATTTTGGATAAATTTTGAAAGGGGAAAAAAGTGCACTTTTTTGGCTTTTACATCGATCGGTTAACATTCAGAAATATATGGTATTTCTATTATAATCAAATAAGATTGCTAAATTTTGAAAACATTATCAATGAACAAAGCAATACAAATAATACAAATTCATGAACATTTTAAAAGATTAGAACTGAGTAGTATATATATATATATATGTTTCCTACAATCCAAACCTGTTTTTTTATTCATTTTTTGTGCTTTCTGAAGTATTTTTATGACTAAATAAAATATTCATGGGTAATTAAATTTGAGTAAATCTTTCTTCTAAATTTAATTTGTTTCTGAAATGTAAATTTCTGAATTTATTTTAACTCATTTGTATTTCATGTATGCAATATTACTACACATGGAATGCTGTACCTGAAAAAATTTGATTTTTCTCTTGAAATTTTTATAATTTTCTTTTTTGTTTTTAAAATATTTTCTTTTTCGGCTTTTTGTGTGTTTTTCTTTGTACAATTTTGTATTTTTGGTTCGATAGTCAATTTATAATAATATATTTTGTTGATGGGGATAGTTAAGCTAATAACTCAGCTTCTAGAATAACTCAGTTTAACAGTCTAAAGTCTGTTAAAACATTCAACAATTATTCAACATTTTTATCTTTTCATTATATATATATATATATATATATATATATATATATATATATATATATATAAATGTATATATATATATGTATATATATATATATATATATATATCTCTTTCAGGAATCCATTGAAAAAAGTCCCCAGCCTACCATAGTAAAACACATTTTTTTGGCAAAATTAGTTTTTTTTATTCAACATAATTCCCTTCAAGGAAATACACTGATTATAGCGACCCTCCAGCTTTTCGATACCATTTTTGTAGTATGATTTGTCCTGTGCTTCAAAATAGGCCTCAGTTTCGACGATCTCCTCTTCATTCGACGAAGATTTCTTCCCAGCGAGCATTCTTTTGAGAACAGGAAATAGTCACTGGGGGCCAGATCTCAAGAATACGGTGGATGAGGAAGCAATTCGAAGCCCAATTCATGGATTTTTGCCATTGTTTTCACTGACTTGTGACACAGTGCATTGTCTTGGTGAAGCAGCACTTTCTTTTTCTTCAAATGCGGCCGTTTTTCGGCGATTTCGTCCTTGAAACGGTCCAATAACGCTATATAATAGTCGCTGTTGATGGTCTTTCCTTTTTCAAGGTAGTCTATGAAAATTATTCCATGCGCATCTCAAAATACAGACGCCATAACCTTGCCAGCCGACTGTTGCGTTTTCCCACGCTTTGGAGCGGGTTCATCGTGTGCAGTCCACTCGGATGACTGTCGATTGGACTTCGGAGTGAAATGTTTCATCCATTGTCCCATATCGACGCAAAAACTCGGGTTTATTACACTTGATCATCTTCAAACACTGCTCCGAATCATCAACTCGTCGTTGTTTTTGGTAAAAAGTGAGCTCGCGCAGCACCCACTTTGCACAGAGCTTTCTCATACCCAAATATTCGTGAATGATATGATGTACACGTTCAGTTGATATCTTTAGAGTGTCTGCTATTTCATTCAATTTCAATTTACGGTCATTCAAAATCATTTTGTGGATTTTTTAATGTTTTTGTCGGTAACAACCTCTTTTGGGCGTCCACTGCGTTCACCGTCTTCGGTGCACATTTCACCACGTCTAAACTTAGCATACCAATCCTTGATGGTTGATTTTCCTGGGACAGTGTCCGGAAACTCGGCCTCAAGCCAAGTTTTTGCTTCAACTGTATTTTTTCCCTTCAAAAAGCAATATTTTATCAACACGCGAAATTTCTTTTTATCCAATTTTTTCACAATAACAAAAGTTGCTTCACTCAAATTGCTGTAATTCACAAAATAATGATCCGACAGCTGTCAAATTTATACACGCATCTTTTGAGGGTTAGGACTAACTAAAAAACATATGGATTGAATTCTAGTTGCGCCATCTATGTGTCAGGCCGGGGACTTTTTCAATTGACCTATTATATATATGTGTGTGTGTGTATGTATATATATATATATATGTAAGTGTGAGTGTGTGAAATGATTTCATTTAAATTTACTTTAATTTTATTAATTTTTTTTCAGTACGCATCGGCTTCATGCAGGGAATTCATTGTATTTTCCGATACAAATACGTCTGAGCTTCTAATTTACGAGACCAAGTGATATAAATCTGCTCAGAACCAGTTTTCCCTTTCACACGGAGATATAATTGTAGACTTTTTGTCTGCAGCTAAAATACTTAAAGGTACCTAAATCTAATACGACTTGATCTGAAGATATCCTTTCATATAATCTCCAATCAGCAAAAACTTCAGTTTTTTTCACTTCAGTCTCAAAGGCAAAACGACGCATCTGGCCTCCTCAAATTTCGTGATGTAACTATTATCAATTTTCTGCTTTAACAGTGGATTTTAGTTTTAGTTTTTAGTTTAGTTTAGTTTTTATTAACGTCGCAGTAGGAGCAAAACTAGGGCTACTGGCGATGGACCTCGTAATTTTGAACCTCGGTCAAGTGAGGAGGACAACATCTGACCTGGCACCCCCCCCCTCTTTTAACAGCGGAAACGAGTTGACGTAAATTGTGCTGCATACCACGATGTAGCTGCCCTTCTCTTGCAGTATATTAATTAGTACTTACTTTTAATTATTTTAACTTTTGCCTTCATTGTGCTATGAACGAACGAATGGAAACATGAAGAACGTTTTGAATAGTTAATGTTTAACATTTAATACATAGTATATATATATATATATATATATATATATCAAACACATTAACTATTGTCCATCATCCGATCGTGGCACAATGAAGGAACTTTAAATAATTGAAAGTAGGAATTCATTAATATAATACGAGGGAGAGACAATTACATGGAGATAGCGGTGGAAATACGTCCACTCGCTTCGGTGGCTGAATCACAAGAGCGATAATAGTTACATTATGAAAATTTGAGAAGACCAGATGAGTCTTTTCGCTTTTATGGCTAAAACGAAAGACAGCGAAACTTTCCCTGCATAGAATTTATACGTAAGGATTTCTTCAGATCACGTTATATTAGATTTTAGGGATCTTAAAATATTTTAGCTGAAGACAAAAAAGTCTGTAGGGAAATATTTCTATGGTTGTGAAACCATGAGAGACTGATGATTCATGGAAATTTATAACGATATGTAAGAAAACTAGCGTCTTATGCTTTCCATTACATCGTCGTCTAGCGGTTCACCTCACTGCCATCCGCTTGTGCATTGTTTGAAGGCAATTACTTGGTTAGATGATTTCTATCACCCCTTAAATTTTTGCCGATTAGTTTCGAAATACCCTGAGTATTGATATTATATGAAGCAAAAATTAAAAAAAAAACTATTTTACTTTTTTCTGTTATCAATATTTTTTACATTTTTGCAATAAATATATTCCGAAAAATTGATCAGTTATTAATAATCCGTATTAAAATTACGTAAAAATGCAATTACTACTAAGAAACACAGTTAGCTAATGTCTGAAAATGGCATTTTAAGTTTATTGAAGTATATAATAATTATTTTTTCAGAATTAGAAACTTTAAAATGGTTTTTTTTGTTGGTGCTTTAATTATACATCCATGCGCATTTAAAGTGTTACACCGTCTATAAATATTTACCAAACACTATCATGTGCTATGGTTATATATAAAACATGTAACAAAAGTATAGACTCATTTTACAATGAAATAAATACTTATTCTAAAAAAATTTAAAACTAGGAGGATATCGAGAATTTTGCTCAATTTAAGTATCACATCAACTTTTTAATATTTTTTCTTCACAATTAAGTGAATTATAGTAAAATCAATCCCTGATATTGTTTAAAGCGTCTTTAAAATATTACACAAAAAATTTCATATTAAAATATTTATTATTTTTCATATTAAAATATTTTTGAAAAAAACTCGACAAAATGAGTTAGGTTTTTACATTTCCCCCAAAAGTTTTTAATTTAAATTTTATCATAAATATATGTAAATTTTCATCTGAAATCCTTATGAAATTTTAATATATAATTTTTAAAAGCATAAATAGGAAAAATAGCTCAAAGAATACAGAATCCCTTTAACTGTCATATTCAAAATTTTATTTTATAACTTCTAATTCCCCTTCAAATAAATTATTGAGTTGTAAATTTTAATTTTATTTCGTATTTATTTTCAATATCGAATGTCGCTTAGAAATTATTTTATGGTAAAATTTAAAATAAAAAATTAAAAATTTAACTTCTACATTTAAATTAAAAAATATTCCTGAATATTCCAATTAAATATGCGATTAAAAAATAGATTTTCTTTATATTAAGATACATCTCCCAACTTCTTGACTCTTCAACTTCCTTCTCACTGTACTGATAAAACCACTCGACCCTCTTACAAGAATATCTGGTGTAGCAATTGCGGGTTTTGAGAATAAAATTATTTTAATAATCCGATACATTCAGTATGTATGCTATTATCAAAAGGCTTTTTATCCTAAATAAAAAGCTGAAGTTCTTTTTCTCTGAACGGCATCCGATTCGTAGGGTTAGGTCAAGAACAGATCTCTGCTGTTCATCGATCGCTATTGGATCTCGTTAACGGGCCAGTGCGTTTCGGAGCTATTTCTACCGCAACGGAAATTTCCATTTGAAGAGATTTTCAGTGCCATCTAAGAAGTTGTCCAACTTGGACGGAGCGGACCAATTGAGTTGTTTTCCAGGCGGAAGATTGGAATATTCTCTCACAGAGATAGACTGATATGTGGTTTAGAGCCAGAAATAGGCTCTCCCTTATTGCATTCCTTTTTCTCGGAATATATTTTGGATCTGAGAGTGGAAGGTAAAGGAAAAAGACGTAAATTTAATTTTGGGCTGTACCATGAAAGTCTTTTTTCTTCTGTGAAATGTAATGTCAAAATGTAAATGGCAGCGTTTTTGATGAGGTTTGTGAGTTTGGGAATGATTTCTTTTGAAGTAGAGAGATTTATGTGTGTTTAAGTATCAGTTCATAAGCGAGGTAGTTATATTTGATTTGAGAAGGTTTAAGATTTTTAAAGTAAATGAAACTTGATGAAGTTTAATTAATGTCACAAAGCCTTAACGAAATATTCCAGGCATAAAGAAATGTTATTTAAAATCTTCACAATACAAATAGCGATAATAATGAATTCATTAAAGCATTGACATTTAGATGAAAACTCAATTTTTATAAATATTTTGTTAAAATTTTATAAAATTGTTAAAGTAGATTATAAAACATATCTATAATTATATTTAAAATGATATTAATGACAAAAAGTTCAAGTAATATTTTTGCAATTTACAATCGAAAATTTATAAAATTCTAAAAATGCGTTACCTTGATATATTCTTTGAATATATATAAAAAGGTAATATAATTGCAGAAATATTTAGTCACCAGCAATGAAGATTTAAGACAGCCTTTAGCGCTTAACATTCTTAGAATATCATCTCAGAAGTTGCAATAATTTTGATTAAGATAACCAGAATTGACAGATTTAGAAAACAGAAAATACAGTTTCAAAATTACAAGAGTTTTTTTTCGTAAAAGTGTAGAGATTATTTTAATATTTAGAAATATCAAAATTATAGATTTTCAAATCACATATGAACTGTTAATTCCAAGGAGATTGAAACGATAAAGTTATCTGAATTTCTATATAATTAAATAAAAAAACATACAAAATACCGAAATGAAAGTTAAGATTACTGAAGATAGTTATGTCACGTTACAAACCCGCTTTAAAAGTATAAATGTTTTGCTAACATATATTTGTGTATACATATTGAGTGAAAATATAATTGTGGCAAAATTACATAGTTAGTTGCCAAAAACTATATAATTGCTTGAGACTTCCAGTTTCTAAAAGCTGCCTTAATTTGACACAATTTGAAACAACACATGACAGATACTCAAAGGTTGAAAGATGCTGACACTACTGCACAAAAAGTATATGACTCAAATTATGTATTTTTGAAACATATGAGTGAAGAAAAGTATCTTTGTATACAATGAAACATTCTTGGGAAAATATGCTGATTGAGTGCAAGTATTGTCCTTTTATACGATGTGTGAACGATAACAAAAGGCTCTGCTCATGTCATCAAGATATTAGTACTTACTGAATCAGCATTAATTATGATTGATTACCTCAAGGTGTCTCGGGACTTTAAACTATTATTCGTGTTAGCGAAAAGACGGCATTTTTTAAAACCAGAATGACTTACTAGTGAAACAAAGCAGAAACTTTACACTTTTATTGAAGATATTCATATTAATTCTCATATTTTGAAGTAACTTTTAAGAAATATAAAAAAAGTTATTAAGAAATATATAAATTGAGAACTTTTTCAAAATTACGAAAACCAATGTTTTAATGTACGCAGTATTCTGAAGTATAATATCGATCAAAATTTACAAATGTGATGTTGTTTAATAGAAAAACATTCAGTTTTGAAGTTATGCATAATTTGTTTTAAAAAAAATCTGGGGAAAAAGTTTTTTGAATACAATAATTTAGAAAATTATGGAATTTTATGATAAAATTTTATTAAAATTCATATAAATTTTTTCCATTAATGATTTGTTAAAAAAAATGATGTATAAATCAAAAAGAAAATTATCTTAGGACATATGTAGGAAATTTTTCAAACTAATATTATTATTAGTTTATAACAACAATTTTTAAGGCAATTTTTTTTTATTTTGAAAAGGTAATTTTTAAAAATGAAATTAATAACAAAAGGGTTTGTAAAACAAGTTTAATTTTTTTCCTCAATAACTTTGAAAATTTTGGTAGTATTGCTGAATGTTTGGCACAAAACTGTTCAGAAAAAAAATGCAGCTTTAAAGAGTTTTTTTTTTTTTTTTTTTTTTTTAAGTCGAAAATTTTGATGTTTAAAGGTCCTGAAGCACCTTAAATGTCAATTCCATTATAATATCATCAATTGGTATAAAGTATTAATTAATGATAAAGTCAGTTGTTGAAATATTCATGCTATAGTTTTTATATTTAAGCACATATATTAATTAATTCGTAAAGAAAACTTGGAACGGATGGGGAAGATGGTGAATTTCAGTCTGCGGCAGATTGGTTTTCACGCCCACGATACTATTTAAAATGATATTGATGAGTATCAGTGACGTCAAATATAATTTGACGTAATTGGCGCTATGGCATTAAATATTTTTTATTCTAAGTATGCAAAAATCAGAAACGTAATTAAGTTATAAAAATGTATTTAATTTGGATAGAAGACGAAATGAAATTGCGTGAGAATCAAACATATTAGTGAATGGAGCATATTTTTAAAATGTTGTTTGCCATGAGTTCTTACCAATACTTTTGTGGCCGCGGACTCATGGTCGACGTTGTTTTAGTCGAATCGTGGATTCGAGCCCTGATGTCACTAAAACCCCTCCGTGTGACGGGACCGATGCATTATAAATTTAGTCGAGGTCCCAAATCCTCCCGTTTGCGTGGCGTGGAAGTTTGAAGAGGGAGGTGCCAGCTCATGTTTCATCCTTGTCACTTGAACTAGGTTCAGAATTACGGGGTCCATCAACAATAATCCTCTTGTTGCTTTTTAATGCGCCGTTAATAAACTGTTATTCACAATTACCAGCACTCAAATATTAATTTCAAATACATTTTAATCAGTGAATCGTGAAGCTTCAGATCCAGGATATATATATTATCAAAATACTTCGTTTAACCTAACGTTATTTTCTTTCTCAATACCTAACTTTGAGTGGGTAGAGGGTGCATATTTAAAAAGCAACCAACTCTCAGAAAGTCAGAGATACAGTGAATATAACCCGATATTTAGTTAGGTAGTAATTAACAAAAAAGTTTGCATACCTGTCTGTGAGCCAATATTGTTGAAAACAGTTATTACGATGTTTCTGAATACATTATTCTGATAATAATAATGATTATTTGGTCAAAGAATGTAATCTCAAAAATGCGAACTTTAAGTTATAGAAAATCCATACCAATATCATGGCACTCTCCTTAACTTTTTAAATAAATTTGAGATCCCTTTCAGAACTGCTTTCACTAAATTAAATAAATGAGTAATCAATGGAAATAAATTAAGGAATCTTTCTGGCTCTTCTATATGTTTCAATTTATTTAAATTGAAAAATACCACAATTTTGAATTATAAATATTGAGACACTGAATCTGGTAAAAGTATTGATTTATTCCTTATTTTTCAAGCAATCATTTAAATGTTATATTACAACCGAATCTGAAAATTGTTTGAGAAATTGATTTCTTTGTTTAAAGAATGAAGTTTGAAATGTACTTATAAGTTGATTGACAAATAATTTTTTTTATCAAATCGAAATGATGTTTATATCTATCTAACATCTATGTTATTAACACAATGTGAAGGATCATTATTTCCCTAATTTTCGTTGGGTTTTGTATCGACCAACTCATTCCTTTGCTGAAACGATTGTTCATATAAAAGTGGTTAAGTAATTTGTTTGGGAATTGCGTAAACCTCTGTGATTAAATGCGTCCCAGCTCAGCTAATTACATCATCTGGAAAACAATTTCATTCCCATTTATTTTTGGAAAAGAACTAGGACTTCTGCTTATTATCCATTAAATTATTCTTTCTAATGATCTCTCTCTTACTATGTTAGTTACATGGACTAAACACGTGGAATGAAGAATTTAAGTTTATTCATTAATCCATTCCCTGGAAATTTAATTACATCTAGAAACAAAATGCGCTTGAACTTATGTTAATACAATGTTGATAAAAGAGGTGAGTTGGGATCCTCAACGTTTCAAATGTTTAAATTGTCGTTAGAGTTGAGTTCTGCATACTGAATCATTGTTACTGAATGCAAAATCAGTATTTCATTTTCCTGTTATTCATGTTAAGTATTTTAGTAAGTTTTGATTTTAGCATTTTAAAATACGAACATAATCATTTTGAATTATGGGAGTAGTTAGTAAATAAACAAATGAAAAAAAATATAAATCTTTTATTTATAATATGATCATGATAATTATGTTGCAATATAGATTATTAAGACTAAATATAATTAAACTTAGAAATCTATTAATCGGAAGGAATGTTGTTTGATTTTTTTTCAAATTTTTATGATATTTAAAAGATGTCTCAATTTCCTATGTAAAACGAAAATACTCCTTCAAATGTTTCACATTAAAATTTAATAATTTATATAGTTTATATTAAATTGTTTAAACATTTTCAATTTCAGATAAAAACATGCTTATTTTTATTTGTGGATTATATACACATTTGAAATAAATGTTGAAATATGTTATGAATTTAATTAATGAAAATGTAATTAAATTTCATTTAAAGTTCCAAAGCAATATTAAGTGGTACTGAGCAATATCAGAAATGTGCCTTTAAAAATAAAATGTAGTATTCAGAATTGTATTTTGATTTTTTATTTTTCATACTGTTGAAATAGTAAAACTAGAGGATTTATATGGTTCCTATAAAGACGCAATTAAAGTTTGAACATGTAAAAATGTTATTTTTAATGTTGGAAATATTTCTTCTTCATTTTGTAGTGCTATCTGAGATTTGTCACTTTATGTTTTTGTATATTCATCACACTTTTTCAAAACAATAATAGCTATAAAGAACAACATAATCTGATATACAGCACTTAAATTATTTTTGATTATGTTTGGGAAATGACTGAAATTGAAAATTATATGTAAATTCCCATTTTACTTTAATTTTTAAATAAATAATGCTACACTTACAATTAAAGGAAGTCAAAAATTAGAAGTAAGGGTTTTAAATCATATTTCTGTGTTTTTTAAGTGGGAGTAATGCAAAAATATTACTACATTTTATATGCAATAAGAAATGGATAAAGATAACCACATGCAGAATTGTTTATGTGCGAAACGGTAAGCTAAAAGATATTAATTCATTAATATTTTTCAAATTTAAAACCATTGAGTAGTTGCTTTCTTAGTTTAATATTATTCAATAATACATTCATTTCTTCACTAATCTTAAAGCATTTATATAGATATTATTAACAGCATTATTCGCATTCAATGCAAACAATAACTAAATCTTCATATTCCGCTTAACTCATCTTTTTCATATTTTCAATATTGAATCAGCTAAACACACACACATAATAAAAATGTTTTATTTAAGTATACAAAGCTTATTTTAGCAAATCAATAAAGCCTTTATATCAATCTGCGTTCACTTAAAATAAAAGAAGTATTTTGGTGGGGTATTCTTGGAACAATAAAGTCATAGCAAAAGTTTTTTTTAAAAAAGAGCTTTTATAATTTTTTTTGCCTAATACACATCATTTAAAAACAGCAAATTGTTTTAAATTTTGACAGCTAATTTTTCAAACCGTATTGAAATAAAAAGGGTGTTTGTCAGCTTGTATTTGTTTGCGTTATATTAAAAAAATGAAATACCAGCAGAAAAGTGTTTGCTATAGTTTTGTCTCTTTACCATCATCACAGCAAGAATGTGATACCGAAAAGAAAAAAAAAATAAGGCGTATAGAACGGACCTTTTCTCTGAACGCCAATGTCAGAATTGGTTTCCGAAATTTCATTCCGGAAATTTCGATATCAAAGTTGCGCAACGTTTTGTAAGACCAGCTGGGGTGGATAAAGGACAAGTAAAAGCACTGGTGGAAACCAATAGTCATAAAGCAACGTGAAAGATCGCTAAGAGATTGAATTTATCGAATTTGTTTCTTCAAGTGTATTTAGAAAGGCATGGTTCCATTTCAAAGCTTGATATTTATCGGCTTCACAACTTTTTTCAAAGAAATTTCATTCATTGCTTGATCAATTGTGATTAATGCTGAAAACGAAAGAAAAAAAAAGTGTGCCAGTTCCTAAGAACTGGATATAAAAAATGACTCTGAATGCAGTTGATCACTCAAAAGATATATGAACCAGTTCAAATTTAATCGAAAGAAGAAATATAGAAAACTAAGGTAATTCTGTTTGAAGGAATTGAACATGAATGGTTTTTAGTTAAGTTTGTGTGTTTAGTTAATGGTTTTTACCAAAAAGCAAACAAATAATTAATCTGAAGTGCTCTGTTACTAGTAGCATGACTGAATGATTCCATTAAATAGACAAATGGCAAATAGAGGAGATAAAGTGTTAATCACACTCGACGTTCAATTTGTTTGATGACTCTCTGAAAAGCGTTACACTTGAATGGGAATGTTATCAAATTAAATAGAACATCTAATCAGCCGATTATAATAATATCATATCAACAAGATTTCTCAGACAATAACACTTCGAAACAACTGAACGTATCGAAATCATTTAATGCAGTGTTTTGCTTCTAAGAATGAAAAGTTCACTGATGATGCCATTATCCAAAAGAAAGCAAAAGACCTCAGAAAAAATGATTAATTTATAATTAAAAGAAGATTGTTAGTCTCTCTTGCACGAAAAAATAATTTTCATCTTCATAAAAATAAAGGCAATTACCTTCTGAAGTAAAACGGACTAAAGTAAAAAATTAAGCAGTGAATAAACCTTATATAATGAGTTACGAAATTTTTTGGAACATTATAATAAGAATACAAAACTTGATTTCTTAATTTTTAATGTAATATCAAGTGTTACCCTAAAGATAAGTATTTTCAATCAATAAAAACTTTTTGAAACACAAGTTTAAAAACTGGAAATAGCAACGAAATTCAAAAGACCGATTTTAAAAGAAAAAAAATGTTGCTGTTGAGATTCTAATTATCAATTGTATTAACAGTATTTTTTGAAGAAAATTAAACGCATCACAATGAAATCACAATGATTCATTTTAACATTCTTTTATGATTTTACAAATGTTTTCACACACAATAATTAATTTTACAAATAATTGAGCTTTCTTTGCGCAATAACAGTGTTCAAAACAGTCTTCCGATCATAATAAAAACACAAATGAAATTTACAATGAGAAAATACAAGCAACAAATTATTAAATTGGTTTTTAGTCATATTTCAACTTGCAAACAAAGGATTTTCCTTTAACAAAAGCATACAACATAAAACAGATTAAAAGATTTAGCAGCGCTTAAATTTATTATAAAGAATGGAATATTTAAATAAAATATGAGAATCTTTTTCCGAATTGTAGAAATTATCAGAAAGAGATTAGAAAAACCCTCTTCTGTTGCTTTATTTTGCAACGTAATTTGATGAATATTAAAATGTATTTTTACATAATGTTTCTTTCAAAATCGCATACTAATTTCGCTGAACTCAGTAGGTTAATTTATATTTTGATAATTTCTTAAATATTTGTGAGTTACGTATTGCTAAAGTTACTTGTCTTACCCACCTGTGGTATACTTAACCCTTGAGGGAAAGTGGTATTTTAAAACATTAAAGTCTTGGTACAACATCTGATATGTATTAATAATGTGAAAGGATACAATATCAAGGTTAAAATTAATTTTTAATTTCCTTCTGATTTTAAGACCCGGTATATTATAATATACCACCACCTCTAGGACATCTTATTTGTACACTCGCTGTTTCGCTATCTTCAAAGAAATAATAAGTACTTTCTTAAAAATTATATGAGTTAATTTGGCAAATATTAGGATCACAAAACACTTTTGAAAAAATTACAATCCTATAATGTTGATTATTTATTCTAAGAGGATAATTTGAGCTAAAATATGTCATTAATTTAAAAAATAACTTTTACTACATATGTACTTTCATAGTATAATGCTAAAACTATATATAAACTTAATAAGATTATTTTAGCTGAAAAATAATATACAATTTTTTAAAAAAAATAAGGTATATTTTTACTGCCCAGGATGAAGTAAAATTTTCTTCCTCACTTGTTTCTGAAGATAACCCTGATCCCAGAAGTGAGCTCTTCAAACAAAGTAAGTACTTTGCAATCAGAAAGCTCGTAAAGGCATCTCTTAAAGATATATTTTAGAATAAATATATTTAAAAAATATTATTAAGTATTATAAAGCTACTTAAAATAAAATTTAGTTTTCTGAATAATCATGAACATCTATTATACGAAATCTGGAACAGTCACGAGAAATACGAAAAACACAATCAAGGAATACCCAGATAAAATCAAAGTAATTGCTGGATATGATCTTCCTACAACCAGCCGTCCACGGTAATTGTTCGATTCGAAAAATATCCTCCCAAATTTGTGATGAACAGACGTAGTCAAAAAGAAAGCAGTCAGCACCCTCACTGAATTATTTACAGAATGCATACATACTATTTTTTCTTTCTTCAATCTCACAAGGTGTTCTTGATCTTTTCAGTTTAGAATCATCTCTTTTAAGATTCTAATCTAGTGTCGTAGCGTGAGAACTCTGAATTTTCTTATAAAGGGGTATCTCTTTGCGTATTAGATATCTTTTGTATACCTTCTTCAGTGATTTACATATTAGTTATTAAGATATTTTGTCCACCTACAAAAGCAGATGAACCCCTACTGTCGCAATCTCAATTGTGGTACTATCGTCTATATTTTATCTCATGTTAACACTATATTTCCATTATCGTAAGCAATTATTATGCCTATCAACGCCACAATAAAATTCTCTAATCTGCTGTGTGCCATTTCTATCTTAAAAGCATTTAAAGACCTCTCCTTTCGCCTTTGCTTTGTTCGATATTTTTTGCACAGTTTTGGTTTTTTGAGAAACTTTCCCGTGCATTTTGTTTGTTGTTTGTAGGCCCGCACAAGATAGATAAATTTATTAGCCTCTCAAAGGGCTATTGTTTATGTGAAGCACTCTTTGTCAGATCCTTTTTCAATTTTTTTATCAATTGCTTCTTATACATTTATCTGAAATCATGTTTAATTGTGAATAATTTATCATTTTGCTTTAATTTTAATGTCATTGTAAAGACGATATATTCCATTTAATAACTATAGCTTGTTTAATTTTATAATATAATTTATCTTAAATATATTAAATTTAATAAATCATTGTTTCTAATTTTATATTTGAAGTTTAAATTATAGGATCTCTCAGTATTTTATTGCTTGATTCTAATTTTATATTTAAATGAGTAGTGCTTTAACAATAATTTTAAGAAAAGTGTTTCATATGTGCATTAAACTGTTCTTTGCGAAACTCAAGAACATTGTTTTCCAATTTTAAATTTCTTTTCTTCGGAGAATAAATCTGATTTACTCACTGCACTTTTGAATCATAATTACGACCTCTATCTTGGTCGACCTCTACTCTTTCTCGTATTGAATCTTTTGCTAGCGGCAGTGATGTCATACAACTCCGATTCTTTGAGGCTTCCATCTACTACATTTGATTTCGTGGACGAAATGTATCATATGGAATTCGACTTTAATTAGTAGCATCTTTTACTATTCGATTTAATTGAAGGCAATAAAGTGCATCTGAAAGAACAAAAAATAATGAATACTTGTAGAATTATTTTTCCTTCCGGTGTTTGAAAATATTTTAAAAATATTTTTTTTAAAGACCGTAAACTCACAAACGAATAATCAAAATAAATAAAAAAAATATTTTAAAAATCAGAGAAAAAAGTATTCTCAGAGCTTCATTATTTTGCTTTTTAGATGCACTTTACTATAGCATGTCAAATAGGATCAAATAGAAAGATTGAGAATTAGCACCACCTACAATAACGCGATTTTATTTACTTTGAGTCTAGTACTAAAGCGATTTAGCTTTCTAGAACAGTTTCAATTGTGCTTCTATCTGCATAGAACTTGAATTATGGTCTTATAATGAATAGTTGTGTCAAATTTTAGAACTGGAAGTATGCATTCTGCAAATCCAGAAATAGAACTTAATGTTTGTTTTCATTAATATTTTTACGTAATATCCCATCAAAATATCTTCCAACACACAAGATGAATTTCCTGAGACCCAAAATGCAAATGAATATTTTAATGGTGATATGATAAAAGTACTAAAAGGAAGTTTTGTTTTTTGAAACTGTGATATTGGGTGCATATGATGCAATTATACAATTTAACGAAGGACATACAAGTTGCTTAAAAGTCTAAATAAGCTGAACATTGAAATCTGGATTACTCACTATAAAGGATTGTTGGATTCAATTGAATCAGAATTGAAGGTTATACAACACCTGTTAATGTAGCGTAGGAAAGTTTTAAAGCCACTCAGGAAGAAAAAAAGATAATTATTTAAGAAACAGATAGTGAAACTTACAAATCAGGGTCCTTAATGTTAAATGTTTATTTAATTAGGTAAGTTTCGGTTTGAAATGTAATTTTTAGCTTTTCTGAAAATCAAGATTTTCATATTTTGTTTAGTTCCAAAACATCGATTAAACAGTTAATTATATAATGTTATGAAACTGTTCAAGAATACTTCACAAATGGTGAAGTTCATGATTCTGAACCTTCTCTTTGTTAAATCTTGATTACTTTTATTATTATTGATAAAAGTCATAACTATCCAAATTACATGGTTTTTCTTCATGTAACAGCACAACTCTCATGATATTTCTATTTTTCAGGTTATAATGTGAGAGGGGCACAAACCTAAATTAGATTTAATTCATCATAATAGTAACTCTTAGAATTTAAATATTCTATTTAAATTCATTTTGGTGTTTCTGGTACAACAATTACTTCACTGTTTATGTAATTTTGAGCGAAATATTAAACAATTATTATTTTATAGAATTTTACATTATACTTTAAGCTCTAGCCATCTTATAGTATAATGCATATGTTATTTTTCAATTATTTAAGAAAATCCTCTGGTAGACGGCACCTTAAAATCAAAATTCCGTAGGATTATTTCGTCCACGAAATCAAATTGCCGGTAGACGAGAGCCTTAAGATCAAAACAAGTAAACAGTGCCTATGACCTTTGATATTAAACAAGTTGCTCAAAGTATTAAAATTCTATGCTTTGTGAAAATGGTAACTTTGAATGAAAAGACTTTCCTTGTAAAATTATTTATCAAAATAACCCTAAAGCAGCTGTAGCTGAAAATCCATCCGACAGAGTTTTGAAAGACTCAGTGTCTAAAGACAGATGTCGATGATCTCTGATTCTAAGGTCAGTATAATACCTTTTATCCAGTGAATCACAAGACGATTTTACACTGCAGCCGAACACAGGCTTCACAGTGAAGCCATTAAAATAATGGAGATTTCATTGACTATGCGTAATGCTGTTTTGTTTATTTGTCAACAAATCATAATTCATTAATGCATAAAAGATACACATACACACGCGTGTGTTACATTCAAATGTTTCAAAATTTAAAAGATCATGTTAATATAGATTTGAATGCAAACCGCATGGAGAATACCCATGAGTTCGTTAAGAAAACTCTATAAATGAATCCAATACATGTACCCTTCAAACACCATCAAATAAATAGTTATTAGCTCAATAAAGTTAGATTGAGAGAATAAAGAGAAGCAATAATTATGTATCAACTTGTTTGAAATTTATAACAATATTTGCAATTATTCTGCAATTTATACTTAAGATTTTCTTATTATTAATTTTCTAAAGTAAAATTTTTCAATGTAAATTTACGTTCACATCTTGACAAAATAAGCTAGTATTTTAAGGCTTGTAAATTATTACTTGTAAACTCGTTATGAATCACTGTCATAAGTACTGATAAATAATTTAAACCAATTTAGCGAAATTGAATTTGGAACTGTTTTCGCAAGTCGGATTGAAGTTTCCTTATATAATGGTTGATTTAATTAATTAAAAATATTGAATATTAGTAATATTGCTAATCAACATTAAGATAAGAAAAGTGGGATTTGTCTCATCATATGTTATCTTGAATGTTTCAAGATAAGATAAATAAAAGTAGAAAAATGTATCTTGTAAAGCGTTAAATAAAATTGATTACAATTGAAAATTACAATGCCTTCAAAATGAAATTATAATTTTTAAAAATAAGAGATATTTTGAAATTCTTCGAGAGATATTAGGAAATAATACATCTATTTTCTTTTCTATTTAACTTCTAAATATAGATAGATTAATTTAACCTACATCTTGCAAGCTAAGAGTTTACTTAATTAAATGCGTAGATATGTAGATGTTAAGAGTTATTTGTGGACATCACGATGATAATTAAAATCCTTAGTTGATTACAGAATTAAAAATAAGTATTTTAATGTGTGAATATGAAGGGGAAAATATTTGACAATGTTATCGAAACTTATGACACAAAACTTTCCTTATTTTAAAATATTAAGAAAATACGATATTTTATCTTAAAATTGTGAATTGAAAACGTCGATGCATCGATTCTTCAATAAATACGAAGCTCAGTAAGCAGTTCTATTCTAGGTATACATAAAATGAATAATATTGTAGGAGGTTGAACAATGTATCTAAACCATAAAGGCGGGAGAGTAATATCTATTTCACCCTGTCAAAAGCGTCTGAGAAAGCTATTTTTATATATAGAGTGTCTCCTTTAAAAGACAGCCTTCTATTTCTACAAGACTATCGAATGAATCTTTACATGCCTCTGTGAAATAGTCGAAAATAGACGTTGTGGAAGTCTTTTATTGAATTGGGACAAGTGTGATAAGTATTTAAAATATCCAACATTTCCATCATTTTGATATAATTGTTAAAAAGAATAGAAATAGCAGTTACATAATGGAACGCACTATTAAAAGACTTCAAATTATTTTAAATTTATTCTTTAAAAATATTATGTATTCATCTCGTAATGAAGACAGAACATTGACTGAAGTTGATACAGTATTTTGTCGATTTTCGAGTCGATGCATAAATTATTGGCATTTGTTGAATGATTGGTCTTGGTACTACACAACATTGAGAGTAACTCCATTTGTTGAAATGAATTGCCTAAGACGCTAGAAAGCCGATTGTATAATTTTGATTGATTGGTTATAATTTATGGCACTGTATCCCTCTCGTGGTAAATTGTACCAAACATAATAGCAAGGTAATTCGTACAATTTTTAAAATTAAACAATTAAAAACTGAGGCAGATAGAGAATAAAATAAAGTTCAATAAAATTATCTATAGGTGGTGTAACCAATGGCATAAAAATTAAAATATTTGTTGGGATTTTCCACAATCTCGAGTCAATAAACGGAATTGTAACACATCAATCAATAACTCCTGAGACTAACCCAGAGATGGCGCCTGTGTAGTAAAACCAACCAGGTCTTAGAGTACGAACCTTGCTTAAACGTGTCAAAATTTTGCCGATCGACCAGAAACAGCTGAGTTATCGAGGTTGAGAGTAAAGTCACCAGAATATGGTACCGAAAACCGAGTTTCGTGTGTTCTGATAAAACATTGTTTTTAATGTAAAACACCGTGCAAGCGAAACAATGATTGAAAATACCTGACTTTGTCCATCAAAGCAACGATTTGTCGGTTTGCTGAGTTTAAACGAGGTCGTGGACACAAATGACGCGGAACGCTCGGGTAGACCTGTGGGAAGCCGTTACACCGGAAAATGAGTGAAGTGACAAAATTATAATGAAAGATCGTAAAGAAGCTCCGTGAGATTGCTGAGATGACACAGATATCATATGGAAGTGTATTTACTGAAAAGGTTTTTGAAGTGAAGTGAAAAGGTTTTTCCAAGGGTGCCGCGATTGCTGATGGAACAAAGTTACAACGGAGTCGGATGATTCAGAAAGTTGTTTATCACATTATCAGCAACAAAAAGACAGAAAAAGAAAGAAAATTTGGGGGAATTGATTTGAAAGGTTGAACGATTGTATCACCCTAAAAGGTGATTAAATGTACTTTGTTGATGAATAAAAATTTTGCAAAAATGTTGTTTTCTAATGTTAGACTCAAGTTATTGATCGATGTTATATGGCTTAAATGACTGAAACGATTCAATTAAATACCCACAGTCAGAGTGACAAACACAGTATACATGGAGGAATGTCTTCAGAAAAGGGTCTATGTGTCAATCTCAAAAGCTCAGTATGATGTGTCAAAATTAAGTCCTGCTCATGAAAATGGTGCCAATGAGAAATAATTGGTTTAGCATGATGCTATTATGTATATCTAAATTTCATTGATCTTATATAATTTGAGGGAATCTTATAACAAAGAAAATTTTAATATATTTTAAACTGCAATTATATTCCTGTCACACCCTACAGGAAATTTTAGATAGGAAATTATGTGATGGTTCTTAAATTTGATAAAAAGGGTGTTGAATTGGGCACAACGCAAAAGGAAAGCCATTTTGGGCTTGCACATTTAATATCTACCATCAACAGCCTAGAGACATCACAGTAATAAAATTCGGCTTGATCGAACCATTTTCACTTTGGAAATGGCTCTTTTGTATATAGAAGCAATTTCTGTTTTTGTCATCTTTATTCAGCATAAAAATGAAATTAAACTATGAAGGAGTCATCTATGTTATCATGGAACATTTTAATTAATAACCGTTATAAAACTTTTTATGTATAATGGTGACCTTTTACCTTTACTAACTTTAGACCATCTTCAAGGCCTATTCTTCCTGATACTCACCTGTATATCATAATCATCTTTCTTGATACCATTATCTTGCATACAAAAACACAAATCTTTTTAAGTATCCTTGAATCATATTGATACCCTGATGTTTGTTAATAATTAACTTATACGGAAAATTTAATAAATAATGTAGACCTTTAACCTTTACTAGATTTTAAAGGTGAAATATATTTCGCTCTACTCTGATTCGTTTTACCTGAAACAACATTTCTAATCTAGGAGTTATCCAAGAATGAAAAGATTTTTCCAGACTGAATAATAATTCATTTTTGTGAGTTCATGTATTCTGAATAAGGATGGTATGGTTTTAAAATAATTTAAATGAATGTCTTTGGAAAATAGAGAATGGTATAGTAAACTATATTTTGAAAGGATCTTGTTGAATTTTAATAAAGATTCTCCATTTGTTACAATTAAATGAAAAATTAAATTGAAGCATTTACGTTGCTCCATACCAATTAAAAGGGAAATGGAAATGAATATGGAATAGTTACTAATAAATAATGAATATGACGATTAATAGCTACAATACAACAAAAAGAGTGAAAATGTAATATATAATAACTAACTCAAGTTAAAGTCAAAAGTTATTATAATAAAACAATTTAATTTCTTCA
Organism: Nephila pilipes; assembly: GCA_019974015.1. Taxonomy (NCBI): domain Eukaryota; kingdom Metazoa; phylum Arthropoda; class Arachnida; order Araneae; family Nephilidae; genus Nephila; species Nephila pilipes. Next base: position 285,200 of record BMAW01059831.1, on the reverse strand, counting down.
AATGTTTTATTAGCTCGTCAAATATTTTATTATAATTGTTTTATGGGGCAGCTTAAAACATTCATTTCAACTAATTGACAACATCATCCTGTCGGTTTTATATACATGAGCTCAAATTTTTAAAATAAGTTAAAAATCTGTCTAATTTTCTTATATATTTTCAGAAATATCCTGTTGTAAAATTCTTGCAGTAAGAATAAATTTTAATTCTAGGCACGCTCTCGAAACATGATTAATCCAATCAAAATTACAGAAATGTTCTCCTAGCGTAATTAAGGAATTCCTTTTAAATTTACAAATCACACTGCCATTTGGAGATAATTGAAACTGTTGAACTCGAAATACGCTAGGAAATAAATTATTGTTTTCCTTTTCTAGTTCTATCTGAATTAATTTAAATTAACCAAGTCCAGACAAAGAAATAAAATTAGTAACTGTATATAAATGGAATTCTAAAATAAATATCTGTAACTGTAATAAAATTAAAGCAAGAGTAACCTTTATTTAGATTATAATTTAATATAAAGCATTTTATCGCAAAACTTTCGCAAATAGTATTGAAGTATAAAATAGAGAATAATATTGGAATGAAATTCAAAAGGAAATAGTAGAATGCTGCAGCAGGTAATTACAGAATAAAGTTGAATTAATTACACCAAGGAATCATTCTTCCGTCCGCTTTACGATATAATTTTATATACATTCCTTTTGAAATAAATTTTGTTAAAGAATTTTATATTTAAATCTATTCTGTCAAAATTTTAACTAAAAGATTCAAAATATTTTCTATTATTATGTTTGATTATTTGACAAATTCTTTTGAATGTTTATACTATTCATTTACTATTTTTAAATCTCATGCCTAATGTTACCCTCTGGAAATATTTGTACGTTCATCGACAAAAATTTATAAAATTTTTTAAATTTTATTAGTATAACAATATCATCTTTGCCTCTGTTATGCATTTTAAATTAAAGAAAGAATCACAACCCACAATCTCGATTACAGTTGGAAACCCTCACATTTAGTGGCATTTTATTTACTTCTAATTTTATATAGAATGATAATTTTCTTTAGATAAGTAAATTTATGCTCATTTTCTATTTTCTTATTTATACTTTCAGCATGTTATTCAACAATACAATAGGTGTATAAATGATCAAAGATGGAATATTGTAAGATAATTGAAGGAACTGTTACAAATAAATATATAAAGGCAATGAGACCTTACACAACAATGAAAATAATATATCAAATACATATAATATATCATACACACACACACACACACACACAAATACACACACACACACACAATATATATATAGTATATAAAGCAAGAGAAAACCTCGACAAATGGATTTCATCCTAAGCATTTATAAGCCAATATAGCGGGAAGTCTCAGAATTCTAATTGAGTTTACACCATTTGATGAGTTTGGGGAAATCTGCCACACACACGAGAATATACGTAAGCGATATTGTTGGTACAAAGCGTGAAAGTTGGTTGAAAAGAAAAAGAAAGTTAAAAGAATTATGCTTATACATTAATATTTACCCTATATGTATGTTATATATATA
>BMAW01059831.1:262498-283594 GCA_019974015.1 Nephila pilipes | reverse complement strand
AAATTGATTATGTATCAATGTTTATAGAGTTACTCAATAAAAATCCATCAATAAAATCCAGAACAACCAATCAATAAAAATTTTGAATTACTGAAAAAAACTTATTTTTTTGAATATAAATAAATATGAATATATAAAAAAATTATATTTTCAAATTACCTTTCCTGAATTATTTATTCGAATATCCAAGATTAACTAATATGTTTTGAGGATTTCTCTTCCAATTGCTTTTTTTACAAAGTTTCCATTAAGCAATAGTATCTAATTTCAAAATCTTATTAAATTATAAATATTTAAATTTTCTCACAAAAGGGGGAAATGAATCACTTTTAAATCTATATCTAAAATCTAGTAGAGAATGCTTAGAATAACTCGTTCAGAAAAAAGTATGTTTTAATTCAAAGTAATATTCTTAGGAGAATGAAATCTGATTTTAATAAATAACATAGAAAAGTATTTACTGAAAAAAGTAATAATTGATAAATTAATAAACACTAGATATCATGAACATTTTATAAAATGACGTATTTATCTTGACAAGTACATTTTTATGACTATAAACTTAGTCTAGTTACATCTAAAGAAAAAACAAAATAAAATAAATGCGAAAGGCATTTCACACAAACATACATGGTAGTTTTTATGGCTCCAAGCACTTCGCAAAATAAGGAGAAAAACATCTCTTAAGGAACTTTAATTCTTTAATCAAATCTTAACATACCATCTTATCAGACTGCAACAACCGATTTAATCTTGTCTGAAGATAAAATACCATTTAATCAAACTAATGATTAATTTTTTTCCTCCTCTTCTTCTAATTTATAAATGCAAAGTCATCTCTTTTGTATAACCAGAATGGGGAGATAACAGAGCTTTAATTAGAAAATTTAATTAACAACAAAGGGACTTAATTAGAGACAAAATTAAATAAACTAAAACCTAAGGAAAGGTATTTTGAGGACACGGTGTTTGCGTAAGTATTTTTATACTTTGATTTTTCCTTTATACATATAATTTCACTTTATGACTTTTTCAAAAAAATATATTTGAGTAAAAATTTAATTTTCAATTAAGAAAATTTTTGATTATATATACCTGTATATGTCGAAAATTTAAAAATTAAAATGACTTTAAAGATTAATGGCTAAGAAAACATGCAACTTTTAAAATTCATGGTTGTTTATTCATTTCGTTGAGAGAATGAGATATAATAAGTATCCATAATGGAAATAGTGACGGCAAGAGACGCCGCTCCACCGCCTCGATAACACCAGAAGAAAGAAGAAAAGAAAAAATTCACAGTGTATGTTAATTATAATGGGATTTCTAGGGATATTTCAAAATCACGTTGTACTAACGTGGTATAAAATGAATGGATAATGAAGGACATAGATGATGTTTCTCAGTCTGGTAAGGATTATTTCTGACAGATTTGTGACTAATTGAAAATTGAATCAATAAATTTTATGAGCGCGTGATCTAATAACAGCACAATTTGGAATCGGATTGTGAAAAAACAGAATGAACTTTTACTTGGAGATAGAGAATGGAAAAATTAGGTATGAAATTTTACAAAATTGGAATGATTACACACACACACACACACACACACACACACACACACACACACACACACACACACACACACACACACACACACACACACACACACACACACACACACACACACACACACACACACACACACATAAGGAGATCCATTGTTCTTGGTAAAGACACAAGGTCTGGCGACCTAAGGGATTGAGAGCAGCAACAAAAGTTTGCCATATAGAATTCTAAGCAGGCCTACCGGGATTCAAACTCGGGGATCAGGCTGGCCATTCCACGAGCTGGACCCGTTTAATGCCGAAGATAATATTTCATAATGTGAGCCCCTAGCTACTAGCGTTGTCACCCAATGAGAGGAAATCATTAACTATTGTGCTGGCAAAGGGGCACAAGTGTGCAAAAACGAATATCATCCCTATAGACGTGGAAAGCAGTTTTCAACGGTTCCTTGTGAAAAAACAGATCAGTGTCCACCCAAAAGGATACTTTCCCAAATACAGACGCTACATCCTTTATATGAATTTCTTTTCACGGGTGTTTGATGGATGATAATATTTTTCCTGTTCTCTCCATATCAAACAACATCTTATATCGCTTTGGAGACTAAGTCTAGATTTATTCTTGAAAAAATATTATTCAACCATACATTGTATGTTAATTCAACCTTCCACTGCTCATGTTAACTTTCCCAAGTCAAGCGATCCTCATAATGACGTGAAGTGAGCGGGGCACAAATGGCCGTCTCGCGTCACTTCGTGAAGCTTTTCTACCATGGTTGATTTTGACATCAACCTTTTGGGGCTCCACTATGAGGCTCTAAGTTGGGATTATAATACATTTCCTCTTCATGCGCACAACGACATATACCAGGAATCGTTGCTTATCTTAGCACTTAGCCATCCTTACTGAGTCTCTGGATGCCAAATCAGTGGCTTAAAAAATTGTTGTGAGTTTTAATGTGCCCCATAAACACTTATATTGCCATCTCTCTTGAGTTAGATCTATCTTAATTTCCCAATGGCTCTCCATCGCAGTTCTGAGGACAAATGATTTCCCAAGGTCATCGTAACGAACTGATATCTCAGATTTTTTATATCACTATATCAGCGAAGTCGTCAGCCCACTCTACAGAATGCATTTTACTGCTCTTGAAAATGACATATTTGATTGCAGTACATTTAATGCCAGTACTAATTTTTTGTATATTTCCATTAGATTCAGCACTTTTATTTAACAAACAGTTCAGATTTGGTTCAGATTGGTCTTCAATTTCGAACGAGTTATAGCTATATTTTTGGTGATTTTTTCCTAATTTTTTGGAAATCAGTGTATGAATGTATATAATAAAAAAATCGTTATTCAGTAATAAAAAAAAAGAAATAATTGAAATAAGTAACTATAATCAATTTAGAAGCAAGAATTAAAGTATCAGAAAAATTTAAAGATTGCAAAGAAAAATCTACAAAGTAGATTATGGAAAAGCATAAGAAAAATAAAATATTTAATTACTCAAAATTGGACAAGAGAAAATCATTACCAAAAAAGTTGAGAGTTGAGATCTGCATCTTAAAAGAGTATTAAACTATAAATAACGGTAAGAAGAAAAAAGTTCAACCTTCATGATTACAATAAAACCAAGGCATGAAAACAATGAAAGAAAAACGAAGAAAATGAAAATGTAGCATTATTATATTCTCTGTATCTGGCTTTTGAAAGGTTTGTTGATAAAAAAAATGTTGTATAGGTAGCTAACAGAAAAAAATGTGTTATATCCCAAATTGGGAAATCAATAAATTTAAAAAGAAAAACAAGAAGTATAAAACTCAAAAAAGAAGAAATGAAATGCCTCAAAAAACGCAAAGAGACAAACGGAATTTGTATTTACGAAAATAGAAAAAAAAGTAGTCTAAAAAATAGATCAGCCAGTTTAAAAAAGAAAATTCAAAACTTACATGAGACGTAATATGAATCAATAAACTGAACACAAATCTCCCCATACAAATCATATTTCTAACCTTCAAACTTGAACAGGAAGAATAAAAATGTTTTCATATCAGAGAGAAAGAGTACCAATGAAAGAAAAAATTATACGACTTAAAACGAAATTAAAGCAAAATGATAAAAAAAAATAGAGGAAAGCAAAAAACTTTAAGAAAAATCAAAACAAAATTGAACTTTTCACAAACCCTTAACAAAATTCAAAGGAAATGGTTTACAGACAAATTTTTAAACTTATTCAGATCACAATGTAAGAGTTCTATTTTATAAATAAAGTCTAATACTGCATTAAATATTATCAATATAAATTTTGTTCCAGGCTTAATGAAACCCTCATTTGGGTAGTTTTCGAATCACAAAGGAAAAAAAATGTCATTTATTGTTTTGTTTGTATTATTTGTTGGACTGTATTGTGCAGAAAGTCCATGAACCCGTAAATATGAGTCATCACAAGGATTTGAGTGGATTGCGGCTTCATTAGATCCAATTCTAACCTAGGCTCTAGGAGGAAGAAGTTCATCATTCGCCTTAATAGATGGCAGCACCATCACAGATATTCCGAAATTATAACCCTGATCCAGTACCTCAGAGGTAGTAATTTGTATTGGAACTTGAAAGACTCCCATAGTGAACTTATTTTAACGTGCCATTATCGTACATGGTGAATCTTTAATGCCTGGGTAGTCGAATTTCGATCTTCCTATCACAAGGTCGACGTTTCTACTGATCATATCATTTCTTTTATTAAATATATCACCAGAAATTTTAGTTAATTGAAAAATCCAAAGTTTCACTTCATTTGTGTTAACATTAGTTTTTATAAAATAAATTTAAATTATTCGATAAAAATATAGTAAAGGCTTAACATTTTACTACTATTAATTTAAAAGAAAAATGACATCATCAAGAAATCTAAGCATCTGAAAAATATTATGTTCATAAAAGTAAATAACATTATATAAAAGTTATCTTAACCCACCTTTGGTATACTCTAACCCTTGAGGGAAGTGGTATTTAAAAACATTAAAGTCTTGCAAAGTACATCTGATATGTATTAATAATGTGAAAGGATACAATATCAAGTTAAATTAATTTTTAATTCTCTTTCTGATTTTAAGACCCGGTATATTATAATATACCACCACCCTCTAGGACATCTTATTTGTACACTCGCTGTTTCAGTATCTTCAAAGAAATAATAAGTACTTTCTTAAAAATTATATGAGTTAATTTGCAAATATTAGGATCACAAACACTTTTGAAAAAATTACAATCTATAATGTTGTTATATTTCTAAGAGGATAATTTGAGCTAAAAATATGTCAATAATTTAAAAATAACTTTTTATCACATATGTAATTTCTATAGTATAATGCTAAAACTATATTTAAACTTAATAAGATTATTTTAGTTGAAATACATATACAATTTTTAAAAAAATAAGGTATATTTTTTACTGCCCAGGATGAAGTGAAAATTTTCTTCCTCACTTGTTTCTGAAGATAACCCTGATCCATCAGAAGCGAGCTCTTCAAACAAAGGTAGTACTTTGCAATCGAAATCCGTATAGGCATTTTTAAAGATATATTTTAGAATAAATATTTAAAAATATTTAAGTATATATTATAAAGCTACTTAAAATAAAATTTGAGTTTCTGGAATAATCATGAACACTATTATACGAAATCTGAACAGTCACGAGAAATACGAAAACACAATCCTAAGGAATACCCAGATAAAACCAAAGTAATTGCTTGGATGTATCTTCCTACAACCAGCCGTCTACGGTAATTGTTCGGATTCGAAAAATATCCTCCCAAATTTGTGATGAACAGACGTAGTCAAAAAAGAAAGCAGTCAGCACCCCTACCGAATTATTTACAGAATGCGTACATAATTATTTTCTTCCATTCAATCTCCCAAGAGTGGTGTTCCTTGATCTTTCAGTTTAGAATCATCTTCTTTTAAGATTCTAATCTAGTGTCGTAGCGTGAGAACTTAGTTTTCTTATAAAGAGGGATCTCTTTGCTGATTGAATCTTTTGTATACCTTCTTCATGATTTACATATTAGTTTATTAAGATATTTTGTCCACCTCAAAGAGCGATGAACCCCTACTGTCGCATCCTCAATTGTCGGTAATCGTCTTATATTTTATCTCATGTTAACACTATATTTCCATTATCGTAAGCAATTATTATGCCTATCAACGACACAATAAATCTCTAATCTGCTGTGTCGGCCATTTCTATCTTAGAAAGTATTTAAAAGACTCTCTCCTTCGCCTTTGCTTTGTTCTGGTATTTTTTGCACAAGTTTTGGTTTTTTGAGAAATCCTCTGCACCCTATTTGTTTTGTTTTAGTAGGCCCGCACAAGATAGATAACTTTTATTAGCCTCTCAAAGGCTATTGTTTATGTGAAGCATTACTGCTGTACAGACTTCATTTCTATCAATGCTTCATTTTTCAATTTACATTTATCTGAAATATGTTTAATTTAATAATTTATCATTTTGCTTTAATTTTGAATTGCATTGTACATGCAGTATATTCCATTATAATTATAGCTTGTTTAAATTTTATAATTACTATTTATCTTAAATATATTAAATTTAATAAATCATTGTTTTAATTTTACTATGGAATGTTTAAATATAGGATGTCTTTTTTATTGCTTGCTTTTTAATTTTATATTTTAAATGTAGTAGTCTTTAACAATAATTTTAAGAAAAGTGTTTCATATGTATGGCTAAACTGCTTTGCGAAACTCATGAACATTGTTTTCCAATTTTAAATTCTTTTCTTCGAGAATAAATCTGATTTACTCACTGACTTTTATGAATAATTACGACCTCTATCTTTGGTCGACCTCTACTCTTCTTATCTCGAACTTTTGACTCTAGCGGCAGTGATGTCACAACTCGATTCTTTGAGGCTTCCATCTACTACATTTTGATTTCGTGGACGAAATGTTAATATATGGAATTATCGACTTTAATTAATAGCATCTTTACTATTTGATTTACTGAAGGCAATAAAGTGTCATCTGAAAGAACAAAAAATAATGAATACTCTGTAGAATTATTTTTCCTCCGGTGTTTGAAAATATTTTAAAAATATTTTTTTTAAAGACCGTAAACTCACAAACGAATAATCAAAAACAAAATAAAAAATATTTTAAAATCAGAGAAAGTATTCGAGAAGCATTCATTACTTTTGCTTTTAGATGCACTTCTTATAGCAGTCAAATAGGATCAAATAGAAAGAGTGAGAATTAGGCATCCACCACATAAACGCGATTTTATTTACATTGATCTAGTACTAAAGGATTAGCTTTCTAGAACAGTTTCAATTGTGCTTCTATCTACATAGAACTTGAATTATGCTTTATGCATAGTGTGTACAAATTTTAGAACTGGAAGTAATATCTTGCAATCCAGAAATAACTTAATGTTTGTTTTCATTAATATTTTTACGTAATATCGACCATCAAAATATCTTCCAACACACAAGATGAATTTCCTGAGACCCAAAATGCAAATGAATATTTTAATGGTGTGATATGATAAAGTACTAAAGAGAAGTTTTGTTGTTTGAAACTGTGATATTGGGTGCATATGATGCAATTATACAATTTAACGAAGGACATTCACAAGTTGCTTAAAAGTCTATAAGCTGAACATTGAAAATCTGGGATTATTCACTATAAAGGTATAAAGTTGGATTAACAATGAATCAGAATTGAAGGTTTACAACACCTGTTACATTGTGAGTGTAGGAAAGTTTTAAAGCCATCAGGAAGAAAAAGATAAGCTTATTTAAGTATACAGTAGTGAAACTCTTACAAATCAGCCTTATGAATGTTAAATTTTTATTTAATTAGGTAAGTTTCGGTTGAAATTGTATCAGCTTTATCTGTTTCAAAATCAAGATTTTCATATTTTGCTTTGCGTCAAAACACGATTAAAAACAGTTAGATATATAATGTTATGAAACTTGTCATGAAACTCACAAATGTTGAGATTCTGTTTGAACCTTCTCTTGTTATAATTGCGATTACTTTGGTATTTTACTGATTGATAAAAGTCATAACTATCAAATTACTGGTTTTTTCTGTATGTTAAAGCAATGACTCTATGCAATATTTCTATTTTTCAGGGTTATAATTGTGAGAGGGGTACAACCTAAATTAGATTTAATTCATCATAATAAAATCTCTTAGAATTTAAATATTTCTATTTAAATTTCAGTTTTGGTGTTTTGCACAAATACCATTTTACTGTTACTTTATGAGCAATGTGTGTGTGTGTAGCAAAAATACATGTGAATAGAAAATTGGATTTGTAGATAAAATGTAAACTCAATTTAATTTTTAAAAATTATTTTTTCCTTATTCTCCACCACCATGAAAAATAACAAATTTACAGTTTTATAGACTCAGAAATATATTCATACGAAATGTTTAAGATATCTGCATTTAATTTTTTGCAGTAAATATTTTTCCTTCAATAATAAAGTGGTAAACATTGATTTAATACTACGGTTGTTTGAAAATTTTCATTCCATTATACTGTATAGAATAATGTCTCAAAAGAAATGTTTACAAAAGAGAAAAAATTATTCTTGGCTTATTAAGACTCATTTATTAAAATGTACAATACCATTTGTCAATTACAAAATGGAGTTAAGAAAACATAAGGAAAAATAAATTTATTCCTTTTCTTATATCAATATGCAATAAAGTAGATAATTTATAAGTCTGTCAGACCTTTTGATGTATCCCCTGATTATTACTGACATACACATTGGCCAACAACAGAATATGATAATTTGTTGCCATCCAGGGGAGCAAAATACAGGAAAGTAAGATACAACAAAATATCGAATTCATGCCACATAGATTTTAATTATTGGTCAACCCCTAAGTTTTAAGATAATGGTTACTCTTCACACCCAATTAGACTCGCAGTTATATGAGAAGTTGAGATAAGCAGTTTTCGATAAATCAGAAGGTTCTCTTTAACGCATTTGATGATCGTTGAGAGGAAAAGGTTATCTCGTTTAACTATAAATTTTGATTTAGTTTGAAAGCATTGATCTAAACAATCTTTGTGCTTGCAATATTACTACAAATTTGAAAATTCAGTGACATTTAATTTACGTCTAAATGTCAAACATTAAAGTTTAAGTTTACTATAAATATAGAACGTTCGAACTGCAAGTTGAATATCTTACAGAAATTCGATTTTTATGTAAAATGCCAAATGTAGAAGTAATGTAAATTGAATTTATCCATTTCCTATATTTCATGCAATAGAGAACATTTTAATAATCTTTTTTGATCGGAAAAAGTGTAATAAACGACGATAATTACTTGATTTTAACATTTGTTTGCTCCAATGTTCTTCTAGTAATTTATTCAAACATTTCACCAGAAATGCACACAAAATATTGTATATAGTTAATAAAGTACCAGTATTTACAGATTGAACATAAATTGGTTTTCTTTAATCTGGAGTCTACTCGAGAGTATTTTAAATTATTTTAGAAATTTACAGCCGACTTTAATCATTTTTCTTATCATGCTGCATCTTGTGAAACTGTTTGAAAAATGTTTGAACTCTTTCTTTTATATTTATAGATATTTTCTTAATGTACATGTAATATTTGTTCAAATTTTCATCTTAAGCTTCCCAATGTTTCAGCATAAAATCATTTCTAACTTTTTGAAATCTTATTGTACTTTTTAAGGATGTTTTCTTTAAGAACATCTTATAACATTAAAAAGTTGTTGAAATATTTCTAGATTGAAGTTTTCATCGCAAACCATTTTAAAATTTCTTACTCTGTATTAAAAAATATCCATATATTATCCCATACCTATAGAATTGGATAATTGGATAAAAAATGATGTTATTCATGCTATTCATTAATTATTAGATAAAGAAATTTCGTATAAGTTTAAATGTGCTTGTTTGTGTTACCCTTTACTCCTGTGTCAGTAGTGTAAATTTATTATACTGCTGACTCATATATCTTAAAATTTGTATTGGAATGAAGTATAACCATCACGGTAAATAATTATTATACTGTTTGGTTGTCTATTACGTTTATTTATAGGTAAGCGAAAATTCAAAAAAATTAATAAAAATAAGGTGAAATCATTTTAGAAATATAAGACCATAATAAAATCTCAATTTTTTTTCGAGACCAAACGGTTCTGATGTTACAATGAATTGCAATTAAACTGTATTTTATTTATTTATTTAATTATTCTTCCAACTCTATATATAAAGTATGATTAAATCTACGGAACAGTGTTATATGTCTTTCATAGCACTTTTTTTTTATCTAATTCAAGAACATATTGTCGTTACTGAATATATTAATTAATGATTTTAATTATGTATTTTTCTTTAACTTCTGGAATCAGTACTTTAATCAAAGAACAAAAACTTAAATTAAAAAAAAGTTTACTGAGTAACGCCTGGTATTTTCCTCCAATTATTCGCAAAGCCGCCCAAAATTAAGTGTACATCTCTCACTCCTTTTTCTGAAAGGTCTTAATCAATATTATTAAACATTAACTAAAAAAATGATAATCATATTTCAAAGCCTCAATATCTCTAGAATTTCGATATTCAAGGTTGAAAGTCAATTCAATGGTTTTTGAAACTTATGAGCGATGGTATGTTTGGTGAATTGCAAAACCTGAATTACTCCCTCCAAATACCACATCACTGTCAAGAATGATGGTGGTCTAGTTCTTGAATAGGTTTAGATGTCTCGAAAGGGAGTGAGAAAATCATTTTATATTGAAGGAGTCAAGGGTAAAATAATGTACATGTGAATTGTTAATGAAGAATAATTTAAAAATAAGAGTACAAAAATAGGTAAGGATCATATTTTATTTTTAAACAAAATAATGACCCAAAACATAGAACTGTAATTGTTATGATTAGATTATTGTACGTTTTGTAAAATACAATTGCATTCGCGACATGAATCACTTGATAACAATGGGATTGAAAACTTATGGTCTCAGTGGGAAACATCTGTTCAAAAGCATAACATTAAAAGCAAAGAACTTCTAAAACAATGTTACGAGAAAAATGCACAAAAGTAGTCAGCGAAGTTACAAAATCGCTTGAAACCTTTTAAAATGCATTTTGAATGCAAAAGGATATGCAACAAATAATTTATAAACTTAAAACTTTTTTATTACATGTATACTCAATTTTAGGGTTTCATAATCTGTAGCTTCAAAGTAAAAATTATAGTAATAAAAATAGTAATGATTTCTCATTTTTGTTTTTTAGCCTTTTACAGATCTTTGTGTGCATTTCATCAGTTATATAAATGTTAAACTTAAATGGATATTTTAAGAATATTCTTTTACATCTCTTGAAGAAAGAAAGTGAGAGTTGTATACTCAGCTCCAAACACATTTGCTTAATATTTAAGATGGTTTCGCATGTAACTGATTTACTATTTATTGGAAATTTTATAAATGGTCACATGTATTGTAAAAGGTGCTGCTGTAGAAACTGCTCTTTTATGTATACAAATAGGTAAGCAAATAAAACCTATAGAGAATAAATATATTTCATAAGTTATCATATATTTCAATTCACAATTGACTTTCTTGTAGGTTATAAATAGTCTGCCTTTGTTCGCTGAAATTTATAAAGTCATTTGTTTTTTATATATTGCCTATGGTTACTATCCTAAGGTTCAAACAAACAAGAAAAGTGTAATTTTTTTTTCATTAAATTGGATTTAATTTAGATAAACATGTGCATAAATGAAAAATAAATCGACAGAAGAAAAAATTCAATTTAAAGGATTACAGAAAATATATTTACGGGAATCATTAATATATATAAAATATGAAATTTCGAGCTTTACATAAAACTTTTCTATAGATTTTATTTATTTTTTTCTAATTCTGTTATTAGCATTTACTATCTGTGTTATATATCAGTTTTATTATTTGTAGTAATGTTTCAGAGTAAAAAAAGAAACAATAAAATTAATTCGTTAAAGTCAACCTCAATTTTTTTTACAAGAAAAGCTTTTGCTACGAAGGTGAAATGTAGTTATCGTAGAACACCAGAGAAAAATAGGAGTAAATATATGCTTAAAGTTCTGCTTTTATGCATCGTACTGGTGTTGAAGGATCAACCTTTGCAGCTAAAGAAGTATGAGTAACTTTTAACCTAATAGAATATGCATGGTTCAGTAAAACTTCCTCTTGTGTTCCGATAAAAAATAAGATTATTTAATTAAATAGCTGTTCGTGCAAACTAAATTTAGGCTTGTGGGGGGAACGATAGGAAAAACATATACTACTCAGACTTAATGAAATAAGAGTTTCCTTTTGAAAAATATTTCTTATTTTCGATTTTCTGCTGAACCAGCAGTTCCCTGCATCACCTTTGGAGGAATAACAATTTATTCGATGCATATTGTATGGATATAATTATATCTATTTTTATATGTATATGTTTCTTTTATTTTAAGGATATTGTGCATGTTTAAACATTTTTCATGAAATTTGAAACCAAAGTAAAGTAAAAAAAAAATCTCTCATAGGTTTTAATGCAGAAAATATGGGGCATTACGTTTCTTGAAATATTTGTCTGCATTAATATGCCTTCAATTTCAAAAATACCTATTGATATTATTTTGTAACATAATTTAAAAACAGCAAAACAATTCTCTCCTTCTCCTGTTTTTCTCTTTATGTGAAAACATTGCGTTATACGTAAAATTTGAAATACACAATAACTTTTCTATTTCATACTTATTTTGATGAAATCTGTATAACTGTAATTTATAAGATTGAAAAATATATATAAAGTTTCTTTTTTCTCCTCCCACTTAAGACATTTTTGGTGAATATAAGAAAAGCTTAGGATAATATTGAGTAAGATATTTAAATACTATAGTTCAAAGTGATATTCCTTTTGCCGCTGGTAAAGGAATTAAAAAAATTAGTTTAAAGGCGTGAAATTTTCTAAAATAAAAGGGAAGAGGAAATAAAAATCGATTAATAAATTTAAATTAAGACTATCTATTTCCTATTTCACAGGACAGAGGACTTTAAAAAGAAAAGATGGAAGAGGCAAATATTTGAGTTGGTGTGGTGAAGGAAATATGGCTGTTTTAGTTATAAGATTATCAGATTTATAAGTGTCACCAAAAAAATCAGTTACATTTTTTCCTGCCGGGCCTATAAATTAAGTTAAATTTATTTCTTAATTGCAAAAATACAAATTGTTATATAACTGAATATTTTTAATTATTTTTGTAAAGCGACTCAAACATAAGTATAATTTGAAAATTTATGAATAAATACTGATGTATAATATTTGAAAGTTTATGTAGTATATACGAGTATCAGAGGATTCACCAACACATTTAAAAATATTTAGTTTAAACTCTTTTTTTGCAACTTTGAATTCTTTATCACATTGCACGAAATGTTTCCTGTTTTCCAAACTGTATTTGATAATCTAACAATACATTTTATTGATTATTGTATTAATGCCTTCTAAAAAATTGTCAGGAAAACATGAATTGAAAACAATCTTCTTAAATGTTTGTAACGTTAGTTCTTATTGCTTTTTTTATTTTAAGATGCACTTAAGATATGAAAACCCAAATTCCGAATGATTTTTCTAGGGATTATACAAATTTGCATGGACATAAATAGAAGACAGGAAGACAGGTCTCTCTGCATATATAGACATAACTTTTTAAATCTTATCAATCCGTATGATTTATCTCTTTATACTAATGTTTAATATTTATTATTATTTCTTTCTTTTAATACCAGTAGGATGCTTCACATTTTCCAGTAGGATGTTTCACAAGTAAGATGTTTCACTTTTTCGTTATAAAAATTAATCTTCCTCGAAAGTCTTCGAATAATATACCTTTACTCAATAAATGAGTGCAAGTTTTTAATTAATACAAATATAAGTTTGCTTGCGTAGTTAATGTTTTCAAACATAATTGCAAGAAAGTTCATTTACTGAAGGTATAAAAGCTTAGATTTATGAGAAACATTCTGTTAAAATTTTACATTTTATTGAAATGAAGAGCAGATATGTTTTTTAATAAAATATATTCATCTTAATCCCAAGAACTGTCACAATTGAAACGTACTTCATATTAATTCGTATTATGAAATGTTTCTCTGAAAAAGGAAGAGCGGGAAACCAAACTTTTCTTAATTATTTCACATATTTAATTCCCTGTAACTATTCTAAGATGACTTTTTACATTAACGTGAATATTTTGAATCATTAAAATTTACATAGTCTCCTTCTTTAAAAACACTCGCTTAATGAATTTAGAATAAATGAGTTATGAAGAAAATAAAAACAAAATTTAAAATAAATAATTTTTTATGTGTGAAGAGCAAATTTTACAGTTTTCACTGATGGCATAATAAAGTAGTTTCAGAAATTTAAGAATACCGAAGTACATAAACACTTGAAGTAATTACATAGAAGTTAATTTTTTGGTAATATATTTTTGTTTTAACCTCTGCCTGCAATTTTGAGAATCATTTGATTTGAGAAAAACTCCATATCTAGTATTAAATTATGATTTCTATAGAATTTTTTCATCACATTTAAAAGATATCTGAATTTTCTTGTTAAGCAAAACTTTTGTTGACCTGATATTATTAATGAAAACTAATTTTTATGTGACTAAATTGGGTATAGTTTTATTTATTATGTACTCTGAAACTGATTTAATTCATTTTTGAATCACATTGCTAATTACATATCATCGAAACTAATTCACAGTACAATAATTTCTTCCTGAAGTGCATTACGAGATGTAGCTATTAAACAATGAGACTGAAGCTGTAAAACATTTTGTTTTGATTTCATACACATTTACCTATCATCGCTTTCAACATACACCCATCAACTATCTCCAAAACTCTCCATGCGAATCTTACATTGTTCGAAACAGTGCTGGAAGTCTTCTTCTGTCAACTCCTTCATGCCGCTTTTACAGCTGCATCAGATTCAAATCTTCTTCATTTTAATGCAGATTTCAACTGAGTAAGATTCAGTGAAAAAGGTAGATGGTCTAACACTGGGATGCTGTACTTGGATAGAAACCTCTTGAGAGACAATGCAGAATAAGTCGGAGCATTGCTTTGATGGAGAACCGTGACTTGTCCACATTCAATGCGGATCGGTTTGTCATTGTTCTTTCACGGAGTTCAACAGGAACGCGAAGGTAGTACTGTTAATTAACAATTTGACCTACAAGAACTTAGTGAAAGTACACAATACTATGAATATAAAAAACAATCACCATTGCTCTGAATTTTGATTTGTTCATTCGAGATTTTTTTTTTGGCTGTCGGTGAAGATGGGCTCTTACATTGCATGGATTGGCATTTCTTTGCAGGATCATAAGTAAAAAAAAACTTTTGTCACACGATATTATCCTTTCCAATAGATATGTATTATTTTCAATGGCATTCAAAATGTCAGTCCTAACATTTTTGCGAGCTTCTTGTTATTCAAACGTGAGAATTTCAGGCACCATTTGGGCATATACTTTTTGCATGTAAAAATTGTTATGTAAAATTTGCGGATTATTAATTCCTTACAGTCTCAAAAATCGCAAGAATATTTAACCGACACTCAGAATGAACAAGATTATTGATTTTTTCGATATTGTCATCCGTTTCTGAAACGGAAGGGTAACTCGGGAGTGAATGATTTTCAACGTCTGCTAGATCATTTTGAAAATGCTTAAGCCACTCAAAAACACGTGCGTGATAAGCATTCATTGCCATATACTTCTTTCAATAAATTATAAGTGGCAGTTTTTCAAAACTTCGAGTGAAATTTTACAACAAATCGTTGATAACTTATCGTTTTTCCGGTGAAACAAAAAATAACCTCAATGATAACGAAGGTTGCAGCTATACGGATTCCTTTATAGAAGCGAGAGGAACTGCATTCGAATGAGAATGTTTCATGCTAAACAGCTGTTTGTCACTGGCGTTTGGCGCATGCGTGTTTTTTTCTGTAGCAGTGTCAGTCTCGTTATTTATAGGCACACTTCGAAGAAATTAAAGAGCTCAAATATTCTTTTTATGAATATAATTAAAATATTATTGATGGGTAAAAAAACAAAAATAAACTGTTTTTAAAATGAAACAGCAACTTTTAATTTTTTTAAAGTTTACAAGGAAGAATTAAAATCTTTGTTGTAAGACAAAGATATATGTAAAGACATCAGTTTTAATCGAGAACAAAATATAAACACATTTAATTCGTACTTGATTTGATTTCAGATTAAAATCATTACTGTATTGGAAAAAAATTTGAGGAAAATATCACTTTATTGCTTTTCATTTTAATACAATACTGATTTCCCGTTAACCTTTTTTTCTTAAAAAGTCTTTTAAAATATGAGAGATTTTCCTTCGGGGAATACGATGCGTTGTAAAATATTTTATTACAGAAATTCACTACACCATTATGGATATAAATATTGGATCACATGACGCAGAGAATTTGAGAAGAAAAAAAAATCTGATAATACACTGTTTTAATAGTTTTCTGATTTCAAAATTTTCTATAAAAAAGTTTGCGAAAAATCTCTCCCTATATATATATATATATATGAATTACTTGATTTGATCCTATGCTTTTTTGAAATACTTTGTGGTGGTTCCATTTATTCTAAAACAGTTTTCTATAGGTGAATGTTGGACTTAAAAACGAGTTTAAACTTGAAAATCTGTAATAAACCAGATTCAGAAATTATAAATTTTGTTATAGTTTATTTTCTTTCTTTTTTTGGTTTATTTCTTCCATTTTCTTCAGTTTTATTCATGTGTAATTTGTACTATTGCATATTTTGAGGTTTATATCTTTGATTCTTTTCTCTTGTTTTCATTATATATATATATATATATAAATATATATATATATACACTGGTTATCATAAATTAAGGAAAAATCACAAAAATAACGATAACTCTTTCAAAAGTAAGCCAAACCGTGCAAAATTTGCATATGTTGTCCACTAAGAGTAGCTGAGTAAAATTACAATATGCAAATTAGTGACGCTGCACTCGGCTTACGTCATCTGCCTGGAGCATAAAAGTCCAAGTTTGAGAGAAAGCACACAAATTTTACTGTGATTGCGACATTGAAAATCTGAGATAGCCAATTCGTAATAATGACCTCTAGGCATCATTTGCCTGAAGAACTACGATGGAGAGCCATCGGGAGACTAGAGGCAGGGCAGAGTCAATCAGAAGTGGCCAGATGGCTAAATGTGAGTCCATCTGTGGTTCATAGACTTTGGAGGCAATTTCAAACCACAGATTCGGCATCTAGGAGGTTCAGTCAAGGACGGCCAACTGTTACGACCAGTGCCGATGACCGATATTTGACATTAAGTGCACGCAGGAATAGAACCGCTACTCCGACACATCTTAGATCCTCTCTTGCTGCAGCCACCGGAAGGTTGGCGTCAACGTCAACTGTGCGCAGAAGGTTCCACGAAGGTGGTCTGTATGCGAGACGACCAGCCATTTGCGTGCCGCTCACATCACGCCATAGGAGAGACCGTTTGCAGTGGGCCCGACAACATGTCCACTGGACGTCAGATCAATGGAGGCCTGTTCTCTTTACGGATGAGTCCAGGTTTAGTCTAGAAAGTGACAGTAGACGTTATTTGATATGGAGAGAACCTGGGACCCGTTATCATCCATCAAACATCCGTGAAAGAGATGCATACGGAAGAGGCAGTGTCTGTGTTTGGGGAGGCATATCCTTAGGAGGGCGCACAGACCTCCATGTCTTTCCAAGGGGAACCGTGAATGCTCAGGTTTATCGAGACAACATCCTTGATGCTTATGTGCGCCCATATGCCGGGGCGATTGGTGATTGCTTCCTGTTACAGGACGATAATGCAAGACCACACAGAGCTCGCATTGTTGATGATTATCTTCAACAGGAAACAATTACGCGCATGGAGTGGCCAGCTCGATCCCCGGACTTGAATCCTATCGAGCACGTTTGGGATGCTCTAGGGAGGCGTGTATCTGCCATCAATCCGCCCCCTCAGACCCTTGCCGTGCTTGCATCTGCTTTACAAGAGCAATGGCTCTCACTTCCTATTGAACTGATAGACCGCATAATTGAAAGCATCACACATCGCTGTTTGTGCTGTATTGCTTCTAGAGGCAATCATATTCCATATTAAAGGTACTTTTTTTTTGGAAACCGATACTTCCAATTTGTTTATTTTATACATGTGCTAATTTCTATACTACTATTAATGTCTGATAATTTCTTTTTATGTTGTTTAATACCTTACTATGTGTTGTATATTGTGGGTAAGTTTCATAAAATTCCATGTGTAATTTCTTGAGTTATCGCGATTTTTGTGAATTTTCCTTAATTTATGATAACCAGTGTATATATATGTTATGCCTTTCTTTTAAATATTTTAAATAGTAATATTTAATTAAGTTTCAAAAACAGTTGAAGAGCCAATTTCATTTTTAATTAATTATTTTATTGCAGCGGAGAGAGAGACCATTTCCACACGGCGGAAGACACACTGATGACAAGACTCTGACGCAGTATCAGATACATTGTTTATATTTTCCACATGCGCCGCTGGATTGAGGAATGAACATGTAAAAATTTAAATCTGTTCTTCCACATGGTATAGAAACGTCAACAGACATGGAAATCAAGTTTTTAAAATTGGGTTTTCAAATTCTATTAATTAAATTTAAAATTTAGTTATAAAAGTATGTTTGTATTATTACTGTCTTATTGTCTTATCCTACAAAAATTTCTTAGCTAAATCCTTTTACCAAATTAGCTGAAGAAATGTGATTTGTTGACAAAACTGTATCACACTTGTTCACATGTGAAACTGGAACAGCTAACCTTATTTTATTTATTTATCATTTATATTATTCATCAACTAACTTAATTATCCACTTTTCTTTAAAATTAAGAGTTTCATTTATAGAAATCATCTAAATTGGACATACTTTCCTTTAAACACAAAATATCTTTTAAGCTTAAATTGTATTATTAAAAATTAAACATTTTACTTTTTCTTTATTACATAAAACAAAACACATTGTTGACTTTCATTTTAAAGCCAAATAATATTCATTTCAAAAAGTATATAATATTCCTTATTTCAAAACAAAATATTAATTCAAATCAGTATATTATTTATCATTTCTCAGTTAAGTAATGTAAAACAACAATATATTTCATTCAAATCAAATTAGTAAATATTTACTTCAAAACACTGTGTTCATTTCAAAACTAAATAAGGATCATTTCAAATTAAAATATGTAAAATCAAAAATATTTCTTATGATATCATTTTAAAATATCTACCACACATATCAAAATAAACATTGTAATAATCATTTGCTAAATAAAGCTTTTATCAAAATTAAATCATATTCATTTGTATATCACACATTATTAATTTTCCTGTTTTTCGATTTTGTTTGCTTTGTAACAATAGTAAGATTTCAATTGACATTTTCAAAAAATTCAAAAAATGTTGCACTAAAAATATTCTGAATTTCTAAATATAGGTACACTTTTTGTTTCACCACGCACGTAAAATAGAATGTTATTTTTCACATATAGCATAAATCCTAAAAATCAATTAAAAATTAACTTCAAAATTATTTCACTTATGGATCATATAATATCATATTTCTGTAGTTAAAAACTTTTATAAACCAGACAAACTTTAAAAAAAAGATTTCCGAAGCTTTGATAATACGCACAACACATGATTTAATATCTTTCAAAAAACTTTCGAGCGATTTAATTAAATTTCAAAATGTGTTAACTTTTTAATTTCATAAAAACTAAGAATGAAAATTAAACCAATAAAAGTTTAGTGATAGTTGTGATAATTTCAAGCAATGCCATTATCACAACTATCATCTTGAGAAAAGACAATATTTTCATATAAGGAAAAATCAAAATTTGTAATACATTATCATATACCAGAACAAACTACATAATTTCTTTTTTCAATTTTAAAATGAATAAACTCAAAATTTGACCTATTACGCAACATCATTTCTAGTTCTAGTCCACCACACAGTAATTTTTAATAATAGAAAGAATTTTAAATTTAAACATTCTGCTTAACAGAACTCGAAAAATCAGTTTAGTTTCGTAGTCAATAAATATGAAATAAAAAAAAATCCCAAATTAAATATTTGTTTCATAATATTATTCATAAAGTTTTAGGTTTATTACTAAAGAGTTAAAAACAAAAAAAAAAATAATGAAACCTTAACTGAATTTCCAGTTTATATAAATGGTAGAGAATACTTTCCCTTTGGATTAAGACTTCACTACTTCCTATAGCGGGTGTGTTTGGTCGATCTTAACATTTCACATACACTTTGGACGAATTTTGCTGTTTCCGAAAACTGATCGTAATAGATGTACTCGACAGTGAAATATTTTTAAAAAAAACAGGATGAAGTACAGGAGTTTCCAATTCAGAGTCTATTTCACTACAGATTAAAAAATTCAGTTCGAAAAGTAACATGATCGAAGACGCAATAATTTGAAAATATTCCAAAATAACGAAACAGAAGTTTTTGTTTCGGCTTTGTAGTGGCCTTTGCATCGACAATGATCATGGTAATCCTTAGATATCAGGAGACGATGTCCACGCTGTGGATTTCTGCGGGCGTCTAAGTCGCTTGCAGCCTTCAAGTTGGGATCTTCAGAGGAGATTTCAAATGGCCGGGCATTTCATCATGCCGGGACTAGACAGAAAAGTCCAGCCGAAGAAATACTTGTAGAATCGCTCTCTCTTTTTCTCTCTCTCATATAATTAAATCTAAATATTTTTTTAACTTAGGTAATTATCCTGCCGGCTTTTAAATCTTATGCCTTTGTTTTAAATATTTTAAAATGTTCTATTTAATTTAGTTTCAAAAACAGTAGAAACTAATTTCCTTTTTGAATAAATTATTTTATTGTAGCGGAGAGAGACCATTTCCACACAGCGGGAGATACAACTGAGCCGTTAGATAAAGAGAACAGTAAGAGCTTAAGATTATGAGAGTAAGAGCGTAAGAGCAAAAGAGGGATTTTCGCTGTATAATAGGTTATATAGCCGGGAATTTTCACAATAAACGTCATAGAATACGTGGGATGAATGGAAGAATTTCGAGGGAAATTAAGTGCAGACATAAAGTCCGGTAGGGATCATCCCTACAGGTCTGAAGCTGTGGGAACAGCAATGTCCACGAATTTTTAAGAACGCGTGATTGCATTAATTAAGTTAAAAAGGAACGGTATCAGGAAATAAGAATGAACGCTTTACTTTTAAATGAGAGAATGGGAAAAATTAGGAAATTAAATTATTATTATGAGAAACTAATATGAATTGGTGATAAATCGTTACACACACACACACACACAAGCAATACGTAACTGAACGAAGCATACCG
>BMAW01059831.1:244183-262208 GCA_019974015.1 Nephila pilipes | reverse complement strand
TATATATATATATATATATATATATATATATATATATGTACAAACATATACTTTAAGAATATTTCTCCATGAGTTGATTGAAAAATTCATTTAAATTATTGGAAAGCTGAATAGGAGATACAGAGGGGGCTGTTTTGTTTGACATAGAAAATCAATATATCCGTTTTAGATTTCATATTTGTACCTCCTTTAAAATAACGTTCGTTTTGATAAATTAATTAAAACATTCATCTCTCTAAAATCAATTTTAATCACTGAAATTATTTCTTAAAAAATAGAATGCCTCTGATCGAACGAAATCAAACACAGTGTCATGGAAATTCGATGAGAGGCTACAGAAGAACAAAATCACTTTGATAGCCAAAGAAGAAATTTTTTTTGACATTAGAGGCGAGGTGATTGCGATTCGTTCCCGTCAGGAAACGAGAAATTGGATGCCGCTGGCGCTTTTCATCCAATATCACGCGCAGCAAACTCAAATAAGCATCATCACTTTACAATTTCTTCTTTTTTTAAAGTCGTTATACTTCATCTGAAAATGTGCCTTCGTCATCAGTCTGAAATAAAGACAAAAAAAGATTCGACAAGCCTCAAGCTTCAAGCAATGGAATGTCAGATAATTTTTAATCTGCAACAAAATTGGATTTTTTTTTATTTGGGTGGGGGATTTTTTTTGCCTCTGTTTTGTCGCATTTAAAACTTTTTAAAGAGAATTTGTTCTTGGCGTTTTCATTTCTGTTTTCGAAAAAAATTTAATTGTACTATTTTAATAATTATTACCAGAATAATGACATTTAGCAGCAAATTTTTTACCATGATTCTTAAATAAATTAAATATTCTTAAAATTGTAGTCAGATATCCTTGTTATAGACTAACAAGAGTGATTGTTCTAAAGCTGACTAGAATTTGAGGCTATGATTTTTAATCTATTTTACATTTTAAATGGATAATGATTAGTTTAGAATTTATATATTGAAAATGATAATAACTCAGATGCTGGAGGTTACACATTATGAGATTTTTTTCTCTAACAAATGTACAATCTAGTACAAAATCGGATGTTTATTCTCTTCCGTTCCTGTTAAAAAAAAGCTGGAGACAATGAAAAGGCTACCTTAAGATCTCACCTATACTTCAGTGCTTTTGAGTGATTTGTTTCAAGTTTTGTATAAGAAATTCTTTTCTTTTTATTGATATATATTTTAATCATCAGAAAAATACGTATGTTTAACTATTAGTGTTAGTTAAAATTATACTAAAATCAGTTTTTGTGTTCTTACTTCGAGTGTGAACTCAGAATATTGCAGTGTTTGTCATCAGAATAATGAGAATAATTTATATACTAGCTTCTTTTTTGCAGATTAAAAATGATTTGATTGAAAGAATTCTCAAACTAGTTCACATAATACTGAGTTATATATATATGCACATGTGTGTGTATTAATGCTGATTGTGGCTATACTATGTTATGGACAAATAATGAAGCCTTTTGACCCAAAATTTCTCAAATCTATTGGAAATTTAGCTATCTTTAATAAATTAAAAATTATTAAAAGTTAAAATCATTGCGCATCAATAGTACCAATGAATAAGTTACTAAGATTTATCAGCATTTTGGTTTTGTACGAGTATAGACTAATTGCTTAGCGTAAAGTGTAAATTATATACCATGAATTTATATTCATGGTATGTAATTTAATACTCAATATCAGTGATATATTTTAAAAAACCTAAATAAATGGCGTGTACAAAATTACACTATAAATTCGATATCAATGAGTTAAAAATTACATGAAACAGTAAAGGTGTTTTTGAACCACACATTTAACATAATCATAATCACATTTCAAATTACATAAACATTTCTGTTTGTTTTAACATTATAAATAATAAGAAAAGTTGTTAAAAAAATCGGAATTGAAGCAGTATGCATTCGTGCTAAACTTACAACAATAAAGAGGAGAATGTTTAATACATTTGTATCTATAACAGTTCATCGTTACGATTATCGAGTTAAAAAAATATTAAAATGTTATGTAAAATTATTTGTGTTAATGATTAAAGTTAATACTATGTATTATGAAAAATCAAAATAAAAATATATAGTCAAATGAAATCAAATAATTTTATTAGATTCTTATTAAATATCATAACACGCATTTTGAAAATTATATGGTTAAGAATGAATTCTTAAACTATGATTCATTTCGGTAAAAATCACAAAACAACAATTGGCACTATTTTTGAACTGATATCAGATAAATTTCTTTTTATATTTTAGTCTGTAAATATGGCAAGTGATTGCTGTTTGCTTATTGAAAAAATGTCTACTTCAGTTATCCATTTTATGTTATTTTTTCAATATCTTCCCTTTTTTTAAAGTCTATATGTATTATAAAAAATGTAACATGAACTAATTAGCTTGCTGCTCAAAACTATTCAGTACAGTTATATGAGGAATAGACTCTGACCCAAAGCGGTGCCGATACAAATTAATCAATATTCCAACACAGTAGAGTGACATTTAAATAACCATCAGTTTCGACATTGTCAATTTCAATCGTCTACTTAATTACTGGTGTATCGTTACTGGGCGTAAGGATCGTAATTGTGATCAACTATAGAGCAATGCAGTTGAGCTTTTAAGGAATCGTTGGTACTGAAATGCAAATCAAAGCTCCGCAGTAAATGATGTAGAGCGCTTCGTCATACTGACATTACTGGAGGTCATTCATTTCACCCAGAAGCTATGATTATATTCCATGTAAATGTTGTCGACTAACAGTGAACCATATTTTAAATACATGTAAATGATTTCCAATGTTATACATACCTGCGAACGAATTGCACACAAGGGTGCCATCCAATGTTGCATTCCCTGCCTTCGATGCTGATATAACAGCGAGCGAATATAATCAGTTATTAACTGAAGCTCATTAAAGAGTAGCTATGTCTCTCATCAACTGCAAGTTATCAATTAGGTTTGATGCAGATGAGAGTAAACGGTAGAACTGTATAGACATGGGGCTCATTCAGGTAATTGTAGATAAAGCATTTTAACTTAAAGACCAACATGGGGAAAATAAATAAAGTTTAGCTTACATGGGTCTAAACAAATTATTATAAACATTTAACTTTAATAGAAACGAATATTTATTTCAAAATGAATATTATACAAAAAAAAAAATAACAAGAATCTCGTTAAAATTTTTGTTTTCCTCTTGATATTTTGTATTGAGAATTTTGTCTTCATTATACGAATTTCTGCAAAAGTATAAAACTCAAACATAATATCCATCATTACCAGCAAACTAGGATATGTTTTTTTTTCCATATATGTAAATAATTACTACCACTGAAATTATTTCTTAACACAATAATAAATTTATATGAAATTTTAATGCATTTTCAAATCTGATCGGCGAATATTTGTTAAATTCAGGCACACTTGCTTCGCTGAATTATTGGAGTGACGAGAATCATAATTTATTACTAATAGTTGTGTGTAAGTGAAAACCACAAATATCTTTATCAAGCTACGAAATTTTTATTGAAAGTCTATACTTATACGCATATTCACTGAGCTGCAAAGATGTTGGCAGCAGGCCAGGAGTTTGACATGTTTGTTGTAGATATTTTTTGATCTGGAGAGTTTCTTTTGAACGTGAATAAGTTTTACTGAGGATTATTCAGCGACATCTTACAAGAAACTATGTTAAAAATGTAGAAAAAGTTAAGTCGTATATTATTTTGGGAAGTTATTTATTTATGTGTGTATAATTCAATCTGTAAAAAGTTTATCAAGGTATAAAAATTTATACGAGTAACAAAAATTATAAAATTTCTTCTACATTGCTTGTCACTGATTAAAAATAAAACCCGTATCTGTCACTATGTTTCTCTTTAAAGTTTAATTTAAAACCAATTTTAGCATAGTGACATGCATTCAATCTACATTTGAAATACATTAGGTAAAATTGAAGCAAGAATGGAAAAATCGGTTTAAAAAAGTGATGCAATGTAATGCCTATTTCTTACAGATTAGCAAATGGAGAAATAAGTATATTAGAACATTTAATTTTTTAAAAGTTCTCAAATTAGGGAGATACCTATGGGAGTTAGTATAAATTTCGGCATCACGAGAAAAATAATCATTTTAAATAACAGTATATATATATATATATATATATATATATATATATACATAAAGAATTGCATTAATAATATAGAAGGAACTACCCTATCCTATTTAATACATTACTTAAAATATATATTTGTGAATAAAGATTAATATATTTTCGAACTCAAAAATAAAACCTTTCAGGAAATAAGCCACTTTTTTGAAAGAATTAATATTAAAAATTTAAAAACCAAATAAAAAAAAAAGTTTTTACGATGTAGAGTAGCATTCGAAAATTTTTGCAAATTTTTCTGTTGCTAATGAATTAAAAGAAAATTTCTGAATGATATAAAAAGAGTAGAAAATGAAATAATCAATTTACTTTACCAACATTATAAGTATTTTATTATCTTTTAATATAGAATGAAATAATTTTATAACTTCTTTGAAATTCAAGTACGCATAACTTTTAACTAAAAAAAGAGAAATATTATATCAAAATATTTAAATATTAAAAAAAAAAATCAATAGAACTATTTTGCATTTAATCAACAATAACTGACATTTAAGTTTAAAAGGTTATCCTCCTAAATTGTTATTTTCACTTAAAAATATCGAGTTGCATATTACAGAAATCAGTAATCACAGAAAGAAATAAAAAAAACTGTTTTTTAAATAGAAAATATTCAATTCTAGGGAGAAAAGATTAAATGTTGAGAAGAAATTATATTTTGGAAGATAATAAGTTTTTTAAAGGTGAATTATTTCAAGAAAGTAATTTGATGGATTCTGTTTTTAAATATAACTAATCTGGAATTGATTGTTACAAATACAGAATTAGGTTTCTTACTATTAATATAATAATGTATCAGTTAATGATATTATTTTGAATATTTCTATCCTACATTATAATTTTATTGAATACAGTATTACAAAATGTCTTTTATCAATGTGTGATGGTTATTTTTAGTGTCACACACACATTCTATCATTTTGTCAATAAAATTCATTTTTAATTTCATTTTAATCTATTGATTCCTCTTCTCCTATCGAAATCACTTCATATTCCTAAACTAACATTGCAAATATTTGTTGCTATGGCAACCTTCTGGTCATGGTCTGGAGCTCGTGGTCTGAGTCGTTTCAGTCGAATAGTGGATTTGATTTCTTATTCTACTTCAGTGTCGTCGAGTTGTGGAACTGATGGACGTAAAATTTGTTGAGCCTGGTGGCGTGGTGTATAAATGTTAAGTTCCAGGTTAAGTGTTCCAGTTCAGATGTAGTCCTTGTCTCTTGATCGCGGTTCGAAATTAGGAGGCTTCTCACCAATAGCCTCGTCTTGCTATCAAAGGCTATATTAATACACAACTAATCATTTACTTGTACAAATATGCAAAAGCTGAATATTTTAGATTTTTGCATAATGAAGTTCTTGAAAGTTGGGAAAAGAAACTCGTGTCATTAATTACACTTTCATTTAGACTAAAAATATTTACAAATTTCATTTTAGCTAGATTTCAAATGTATTAAGATGAATTTAAACAGGGAATAATTTTTTGGCTTTCCGATTTTCTCAGTAGCAAATAGATCTAGTGTTGATTTTAAGCGTAACGTTAATAATCATTCAAATTTCAGTAGCATATTACATATGTTCTTCATTTATGAAAGATTATAGATAATTCTATCAACCTCAGGTAGAAGCTACTTTTTTATATTTCTTAAAACAAGAACATTTTAATTAAATGAAAAATAACTAGTCTCTTAACTCTTTTTGTTTGGTTGTCGAGCTTCATTGAAATCTGGAACTATTTATTTTAGTTTATACAGTTTGACATATATCTTCATGTATTGCCCAACTTTAAGCACAGAATACTATATGGTGATTTACTCACTTGAGGCTTTAAACATTTTATTGTAGAAAGCTACTTTATTAAATTTTATTTATTTCAAATTCTACATGTTCTTTTTTTTCATCCGTGCAAAAAAAGTAAATGCTTGAAATAATGTTTGAATATGATATCTTTCATCGAAGTACACTCTATATAAAAAAAAATGACGTATCAAGAAGGAGTTTCCCAATTTAATGAAATTTCCGTATGTAATGACATTTGGATCGAACATGCAAAGGATTAAAAATTTGGTGTCCAATGAATGAATAGCAGGAGGTACAATGCAACGGAACTGCGCATTCAGCAGGTGCATTTCAGAAACGATTCTCAATCTGATGGTCAAATTTTCTATTGCATTGCAAATTTGAATATCTTTCAACGACTAAAAAAATGCCTCGCCATAGCATTCGAGCTCATTACGAGAAACTGTCAGAGTTTGAAAGAGGTCGTATCATTAGATTGAAAAAGGCAGGTTGGGCAAATTGGAGAACCGCTCGTCATATGGGTCGAAGCGATGCGTCGATTAGAAGATGCTGGCAAGAGTGGGAGGACAATGGCAGATTTCAGTGTCATGATGGTAGCGGTCGACCTAGGGCCAAAGCAGATCAGAAGGACTGAGTGATTGTCAGATCAGCTGTCACAGCGCCTGATTCATCGTTATCAACAATCAGACGTGCGACCCGCACACGAGTGTCTACCATGACCCTTCACAGATGGCTGATAGAGCGAAATCTACGCTCTTAACAACCTTTACGCCACCTGCCACTCACGCCTGCAAACTGTCGAGCCAGATTACAGTAGTGCTTGACTCGATCAGTTAAGAATGATGCTGATTGGGGACTTATAGTGTTTAGCGACGAATCCCGCTTCCATCGTGTCCCGACGATCATCGGAGACGTGTCTGGTGACGCCCAGGGTAGCGTGCCGATCCTGCTTCCACTATTGCACGTCACACAGGCCCTCAAACAGGACATATGGCCTGGGGTGCCATTTCCCTTAATAACCGGACCCCTTTGGTCGTTTAGAGGCACACCTACAGTACAGAGGTACGTCGACAAAATTTTGAGATATTTTTTTTGTTACCATTCCTTTTGCAGTACTCTGGATTTATTTTTCAGCAAGATAATGCCAGACCACATACGGCACGTATTTCTAAAAATGTTTTACAGCTTGTCAAACATTTACTTGGCCAGCCAGATCTCTCTCCAATCGAGCATGTCTAGAATATGATGGGAAAGAAATTGCATCTACCAGAAAATGTCTATGACTTAGCCCGACAATTAGAGCAAATTTGGTTAGAAGTAACGCTGTTAACAATCATGGATTTTATCACTCTGTGCCTCGTCGTGTGGCAACTTGCATCCAGGCTAGAGGTGGATCAACACCTTATTGAACTCGTTACTTTGTAACTACGTAACTATAAAATAAACGATTCAATTTTTCTGAAGTTTTAATCATTTTCTATTCTGTACATATTTTTCTTATCCGCTAAATTTTGTCTCCATCGGACAACTCTTTCTTGGTGCGTAGTTTTCTTTTGTTGTAGAATGTATTTTAGAATTCGCGTTCTTCCAAATTCTGAACGAGCTTTCTCTAATGATTTGATTATATTGTTCTTTGAATATTTTATAGAGTGGATCTTTTTTAATATGTACTTAGATAATTAATTCTAAAGAAAGGGATTATCATTCATTTCATTGATATTGGTTGGATGGTTTTATGAACGTCGTATTAGGAGCAACACGAGGTCTATTGCTGATGGATCTCGTAATTTTGAATTTCGGTCAAGTGGCGAGGATGGCATCTGAGCTGACACCCCCTCTCCAAACTTCCACAGCACGCCAAAAGGAGGACTTTGATCTACTACAGATTTAACGTGCTTCAGCCTCTGTTATCTGGCGAGTCTTCAGTGGCTTCAAAGCCACGAGTCTCCTCGAACCTACGACACGACAGACCTCTCACGTGTCCGCTGCCTTTAACCATTAGGCTACTGCATTTCTATAGGCTATACATTCATTTCATTGAAGACTTCGTACATCAAAGGTTTTGTTTTTAATTATATCCACTACGCATAATTCATCACATATTGATTTTTAAACTGTGATATGCAGCTCCATTTTGTTCAGTCGACAAATTAACGCATTCTTCATAAATAACTGAAAATTTCTCTACATATTTGAAAGCAGATACATCTACGGTGATTATTTTTTCGATAATTGTCAATAAATAGAAGAATAAAAATAATTTTTTTTATTCCTCTTCTACAAAGGAAAAATTTTCCTCTTATTTTCAATCTGCGCAAATTTGATCAAAATATTAAAAAAACCTCATATTGATTTGTACAGCTATTTTTGTATAGATTTTCAACCTATTACTTAAACTTAACAACTCTTATAAGGAATATTTTTTGTCTGTGGCTCACTAATCACTTTTAGTCTTTATAGGAGTTTTTTAATTGCTATACTCAAAATATAGGTAAAGATTCCTCTACTTTAAAGATTTTGTGTTGATTATTTGGTTGAAAACAGAAATTAAAAGAGAAACAAATTGAAATTTAAAATATTCAAACAATTAAGATGTAATTATATATTAGTTGAAAGAAAAAGTATATTTTGAAATTAAAAGAAAGAATGAGAAGAAAAGTATAAGGTATGTAGAGTTAATAAAATTTGTTAGTTAATTATATAAAGGAAGGAACGAAAAACGAAAAACAAGTATTATAAAGGAACTAAAAACAAGATTGAAATAAATACTATTTGAAGTTTTATTTCATATATACCTATCAATAGAAACATATATTTCAAACAAAATAAAAATAATTAATTTTAAGATAAAGTAATTAAAAACTGAATTACTTCGAATAAGAAGTATATTTCTATTTATAATAAATGTTTGAACATTTGCGTTTTCACCATATTAGTTATGATTAAAGATAAGTTTAATTATTTCTCTTAAATTGGATTTATTAAGAAATTAATCTTTAATCGTTATACTCAAGTTATAAAATACAAATAATTCTCTAAAATTTGTTGAGAAATTCCGAGACGATTTTACACTACGAAAGGAGAAGTGAATTTATTCAATAGCTTTGTACCAAAAACAGCGTTACTTAGTTCGATATACAGACGGAAAAAAAAAAAAAAAAAATGTTTTATGAATTAAATGACAACTTTTAAACATGACAGAAAATGATATAACAAAGGAACTATATACAAATCACATGCTGGTGTTTTAAACAAGTTTTAAAATAAAATTCCGTTGCCGGTGTAAAGAGGGAGGTATTTTTCCATTTAACTGCAGAATATAAATATTTATTCACCCATGCAGTCACTTATATTGAGCTATCATAGCAATACTAACTGAAATATTCAAATCTATCATGTGATTAAAATGTTTGCTATGGATACAGAACTGAGATTTTCCTCTATTTGATCCTAACTGCAAAACCAATTTTATACTGAAAAATTAACGAATTACTAAGTAAAAATATTTATATAAAATGTCAAGTTTTCAATTCTCATAAATAACTTTCATGTGAAAAAATATATATAAATGAATAGAAGGATAATGTTTTAACTATATTTCTTTCCCTTTCAAAAACTATTAATAATAAAGCAATTTCAAATTTAAAAATATCAGAATAGAATGAACTATTCATAAGTTAAACAAGACATTCTTTATTAGCCATTTGTTAAATCTGAACACAATTGAAAGGTTCGGATAGAAATAAAATAGGTAATTTATTATGAATTATAAATTGAGATATACGGCTTGAGCGGAAAGTGAAAAGAAAAAAAAAGAAGAAAAAAAAGTTAGAGAAGAATGGAAATATTTTACGTTAGATGTTATTTTAACGGAAACGAATAAATCTTCAGTATTAAACGATGATAAAGTGTAACGCAGGATTCGAATCAACTTATTACATTGTAATCTACAGTTTGATGGATAGTGAAGCACAATTTAGTGTTAGCGATTTTTCGATTATAAATTATTCACCTTAGGAAAAATATAAAACTCTTTATTCGTTATTATTTTGTCTCTAGTATAAGAAATAACAAATAATTTCTTAATTTGCGCTTCATAAGATAAGTAGTTTTACATCAAATTTTAAATAAAGTTCAGTATAACAGCATTTCATGTTAGGATAATAGGAAGATCCAATTAAATTTTGCAAGGCGAAGCCTATTTACTGTCTCTGCTGAATCTAATATGTAAGCCTGCTTCTGATGTTATATGTAGGAAAAATAAAATGTTTGAAGTATTATTTAGGGATATAAAAATGGAAAAATAGTGTGCACTTGCTTTAGTGCCACAAAAATGAAACAAAAACTGGAAATTACGTACATTTTTAGTTGGATGATAGAGGAAAAACATTTATTGTGAATCGTTAGATAATAATTGAAAGTTTCTGTGTAGTGCAGTGAAAAAGGCACTGGACAAGGTAACACCTGTATACTTCTTTTCTAGAGATTTCTTTGTATATATATATATATATATATATATAATTTTACAATACCTACTATTCAATTCCTTTATGTATATGTTTTAAGTTCTTTGTATATATTAGCCTCTGTTTTGAGATTAAAATAAATATTTGAAAATAAATACGTGTAATATCTACGCTTTTTTAAATTAAAAATATTTGATAAAAACTTTATCATATGCTTGATTAAAAATTATTATATAGGAAAGTGAATTTTTAATGAGTATGTTAATTGGCTCTTCCATAATGTAAAAGTAAAAATAATCTTCACCAAATGATTCTTCTTGAAATGCAAAAGCTATTCTACATGAAAAACGAATGATTTACTTAGAAGATAAGTTATTTATTTCCGTATTAATTACATATGAAATTAAAAAAATATTGAAGTGATTCTAACTTAAATTGCCAAACAACTTTAGTGTGTGATCAGGTTTTAAATTTCAAATAATTAGCTGAAGACCTTTTAACATCCACTTGATAAAACAAATGAAAGCTATATATAATGGGTATTTCTCTAAAAATAAATACTTATATAAGACAAAAACCCAAAACAAAATATTCAGTTCATAGAACAAACAACACAGAAGTAAAAAAGCAATCAATATTTTCTCTCTGTATCCACTTCACTCAGTTTTCTTTGTTGAGCTGCGCTTTCTTTTTTTAATAAACAAAATGCTTAATTTATTTCCAATAACACAATTAACAAATCATTAGCCCACAGCTTTGTCGATAGCTATTCTTGACATTTAAACCAAAGCACTTCGGATGGAAGGATACTTAAGGTTTTGTGGATGTCATTTAACAAACGATTCTTCTCTTTTAATTTAAAAGTTTTCCTCTTCATGCATAATGATGGAATTCCAGCTTTTGCGGAACTTGTTTCCAATATAAGACAATCGTTTGCTCTTTGAAGTAGGATTATCGATTAAACTTTTCAGTATGTCATCGATTAATACGACGAAAAGCGTCTGTTTATTATTCAAGAGTCTTTGATCTTTCCGAAACTTCTTGAACTTAAAATAAATCAGCTGGGTTGGTGATTAAAGTAAAGTTCGGATAATTTAATGGGTTGGAAAGTTTTGTAGCTTTTCTAAGGATGAATTAATTACAAAAATCATTGTATAACTTTAAAATTTCGAAAATGGAGTTTTGCAACTGAATAAGACAAAGGCTAACGATAAAGAAATGGGAAAAATTCTCTTGTAGTATATAGGTACTTTCCTAATCATTTCTCCCGTATTTGATTCCCATTCAGTCGAAAGTATTTTTAACATGAAATTTGTATTTAAGACAAGGGAATATTTAGATAACGAATGAAAATTATTGATTCAAATTTCATACTCAGTAAAACACGAACGAAATAAAAGAGCAGATTCGTTATTAAATGTACATTTAAAGCAACTTGCAAAATTTGACTTTTGTGCATATCGTTTTAAAATGTGCATATTTTTTGGATATAAATCTGGTAAAAAGTGTAATTTTTTGTTGCAATATCATGCTTTTGAAAGAAATTGATTATCTATCACCGTTTTTTTATTTATACTTAAATAAATATTTCTATTAAAACCTGGAATGAATTGAAAGATAAATTACATAAAAAATATAAAAATAACATTTATTTATTTATTATTGAATTTTATATGAACAAGGAAATCCAAAAGTAAAGGGAAGAAGGATAAAATTAAATAGACTTTTAAAGCGCTCATATATAAAATAGACTTTTTTGTAGAGTGATTGTAAAATTATTATTTAAATTCACTTCATATTGTAATTACTTCTGAAAATTGTTACTTAATAACTATATTTATATCCTTTTTTTCAATTCAGAAATAAATGTAAGTGATTCTGATATTGCGATAAATCTGGTTTTTCTTTTTTTTTTTTTACAATGATCAATGATATATAGATCAAAAAAGAGTCAATTACATTTTCCAATTCTCATGTATTGTACAAGATGGCCATTGGAATCCTGAAAAACAGAAAACAGAAGCAATTGTTACAAGATCTTAGGACTTTTTCACGGAAGATTGTCAACTGTGCCAATTGGAGATTAAGTTTCGAATCATGTTACAGTCATTAGCCAAACGCAGGTTGTTTACAAAAGAATATTCAAAATTTCAAAAGCTGTTATTACAAAACTAAGTAAGTTACAACCCTTTTGGGACCAACTAAACTAAAAGTAAAACTTCAAAGTTCGTAAAATTACGAATGTTCGATGTGACCATCGCCAAAAAACCGAAGTATATCTAGTAGTACGACGCGGTGGGTTGGTCACAGAGCAGATGATAACCTTTCTTTTTATCATTGCCATCCAAGAAGCCCTGATTTAACTACTGGAAATTTTTTTCTTTGGCACTACTTAAAAAGTAAAAGTTTTTTTTCCGTCACCACCAGAAGGCATTGATGAACTGAAAATGTGTTTAACTGCAACCATTTTAATTGTAAAAACCGAACATTTTGAAGATGGGGGGGGGGGAATAAGCTCATTATCGACTGGATATCTGTCGTGTTTCTGAGGGTGATCACATTGGATATTTAATTTTATAAACTTAAAACATTATTTTTAGTTTAAATTGTTCAAAAGGACTGTAGTTTCTTTAGGTTTGTAATAGTGTGACATTCATTTCTCAGTATTTAATTATACTGCCCTCTTTCCTTCTAATTGATTAGTCAATAATAACTAAACTCCAACTGAAGATGCGAAAGAACAAGGCACAATAATTTGTTAGTCACTAAGGAGTTGATAAAGTCGCCCTCTATCAAATACTTCTTAACTCGTCAATTTTAGCTTATAATCAACTAATAAAGTCTTAGCTTACCAATTCCCTCGTTCTGTTTCAAACAGTTCTCTATAACAGTAGCCTTGTATTTTTTTTGACTAAGAAGCACTTCAGTCGCAATGATCAGTCACAATAGTAATGAATTTTTGCTACGTTTTATCAAACTTCTTAATTTCATTCAGTTTTAGTGCAGTTGTCATGGTCGAACATTTTTCTGGCGACAATGTTCCATCTTGACAAAGTCAAATCCCAGTTCTAAATACCAACAGGTAAGATAATAGAAGCGTTGAGCATTAAATTAGGCTAAACTTCAAAGTTTTCTCATGGTGAATTATGAAAGTTATGAGAAGTAAGAACAGTTCAATTGTCGTTTCTGTTACTGTCATTTCTGTTCATGTCGATTGTCATGGTTCAATGCTAAGAAGCTTATCGAAAATAGCATTCGTGTAACTCTAAAATAATATTAATTCAAATAAGTTTATTTGATTCAGATATTGATTTACCATTGTAGATTATTATTTGAAAGTGAAGCTGTGAAGAAATTGTTTTTAAAACTTTTCTGTGACCTAATCAAAGAAAGAGCAAAACTCGTAATTTTAAATTTTCCTGTTCTTACCATTTAAATAATTGAAGTTTAAAGTTACCGAAGTCTTCAGCATGTAAAAAACGCTTTATAATTTTTTTAAACTTTGCATTTATCAAATTGTTAACATCATGTATAGTCAAGAATTACGACAGTTTGCTGAAGATTCATATTTCTACACACTGATTAATGAGATGAATGACCAAGAATGCTTTTATAAAGTTCCCAGACTGGATGGGAAAACAAGTATTGTTTGAACTTATCTAATTTTGGCTGACATATCCTTCAGATTAGTTACCTTGCGAACATATACACCAATCTCATCGCTTCTTCCGCACTAGAAAGCACTCTTGAAATCATTTTCTCGAAAGCAGTCAAGGATTGCCAGCGGTTTTCTTCGAATCGCAGCGGTTTCGAACATCGTTCTTGTAGGCTCATTTTCAATTTTGGAAATAATACAAAATCGCAGATTTGATCAGTGAATAAGGTGGGTGGGAAACGACAAACCTGTTGTTTTCAGCTAAAACTGTGTTGTCTTTAGGGAGGTGTGGACTGGTGTATTGTCATGAAGAAACTAGTTCCAATTACGTCAAAGGCGAGATAATTTTCGTCTAATGTCTTCTCTCGAACGCCTCAAAACATCGCAATAAATGTCAGAATTAGCTGTAATATTAGGAGAGAGAAAATCACGGTGAACAATTCCTTTGATGTCGAAAAACACGATGAACACGTTTTCTGTTGCTCTCCGAACTTGATTTATCTTTAGAATTGGGAAGTTTGGACACTTCCACTGTGAGGACTGCTGCTTCTTCAATGGAACTTAGCCGAAATCCAACTTTCGTCCCTTGCTATAATCTTGGAATTGAAACTGACATCCTCATTTCCATAAGCACATAGATCAAAATAAACGTTCATGCTTTTCCCCTTCTGATCGTTTGTCTGGAATCTTTGATCAATATACCGCACGGTTAAATTACTTGTAAAAATTTCTTATTAAAACTCCATAACCGATTCCAGCATTGTAAGCAAGTTCTTGGATAATTAGGCGACGATATACTCGTTTGAGTTTTCCAATTCATTCCACATTTTCATCTGTTTTGTTGGTGCTTGGTCCTCCCAAACGCTTATCATCTTCAAATGAAGGATGACTTTTGCTTAAAATGCTAGTACCATTCAAAAATTGTTGCTTTATCGATGTAAAGCTTTATCTCCAAACGCCATGCGAAGCACTTCAAACATTTCGGTTGCAAATTTACAGAGATCTAATGTACAGACGATTACATTAATATAGATCTAATGTACAGACTACACTCGATCTTGCTGCCCATTGCTACATTGCAAAAGTCCAAAGCACGAAGTCGAAAACAAAATCGTAGGAAACGATTTGAGTACTCACACGTAAAAATCAAGTAGTGAAATAAATAGAGGAGGGTTGCAGTAATGTGACCTTATTTACTTTTGTTTCTGCTTTCGCAGAGACAATCACAGTAAAAGCAGTCCGGGAACTTTCAAACAGTATCTCGTACACAAACCTTATGTTAATTTGCGTTCGATAAATATTCAGGAAAGGTAGAAAATGTAGAGTTATATTGTGATATACAAATGTATGAAATGCTTCGATTTCAGATGCTTTAAATTTGAAAAATGACGAGGTAATAAAAAACGTTTAATAGGCTTAAAATTTATAGTTCGATATTTCATTTTAGTCAGTTTTTCACAAATTCTTTGCTTAAAAGATAGATATAAATAGAGAACTATAAGGAAGGGAATAAAAAGGAAACTTAAGTAATAATAATAATTTTTCCTGTTTTATTATTCTTTGCTTAATATGCACTAAAATGTTTTGAATAGATGTAAGTTTCACAGAATTCCGATTAAAAATATCTTTTATAAAAGCAAATTAAACTTTAAAGGAAACACAATAAAAATGAGCTACAAGATTCGATATGTTACTTTACTGCTGAGAAACGTAAATAGTGCTGCACAGATGTTGAATTTCTTTCAGTAAAATTTGTTTAGCAAAAGGTAATGATCTGAAGTAATTCAAAAAGTATAAATAGCTAAGAATTACCTCGTTAAAAATATTTTGCAAAATAGTTAATAAAAAAGGCATATTAAGGCAAAACATTTTAATATTTTTCAGTTAAAATCATAATTTAGTGTTAGATACAGCATATTTCTAAAACTTAATGATACAAAAAGTTACAAGTAGATCGTAAAACAAAATACAATTTTGAGAAAGTGGATTCTGCTGAATTCGATTAGCTCTGAATCGATTCACTCCACTAAGCTACCATTTTAAAATTACTTTTTTTCTGCTTTCAGCGAGAAACGTTAACATTAATCTCAAAATTTATTTATCTTAAAATTGTTAAATGGATATTTTTATAGGATATACGTAGAGCTGTACTATAGTTTCATGATTTGAAATTTTACGTCAGTATCAATAGACGGATTATAGTAA
The DNA here is from genome assembly GCA_019974015.1 of Nephila pilipes. Classification (NCBI taxonomy): domain Eukaryota; kingdom Metazoa; phylum Arthropoda; class Arachnida; order Araneae; family Nephilidae; genus Nephila; species Nephila pilipes. The sequence continues at coordinate 245,888 of BMAW01059831.1, read as the reverse complement.
CTTACGACATTTAGCTTTCAGATTTACTCAAATTTCCTTTCCTTTATCTGAGAAAATATTTACAAGCTTAATTGGTTATTTGTGTATTTTAATTACAAAAATTTGATGAATTAGAGAGAATTGTATTATTACTTTTCATACAGTTGATAAACAATTTAAGAAAATATCAAAATGTAACCACGTATAAGTTTATATCTGGGAATTCGAAGCTTTTTGGCCTTTAATAAACAAAAATTTCTTACAATTGAGATCTAAAAAAAGGTTTTTAAACAAGCAAATTATTCTTCGAGTTATTTTAAAGCTTCAATTCGAGGATGTAAAATATACAGTCTTTAAAGATGAATTTTGTTTAGAAATAACCGAAACATTCTTATTGTGTGTTCTTGAATGAAAGGTAAACAAATTAATTTAAGGTAAGAACTCAATTCTAGTTTTTGAAAACCATGGATTGATGTAAATAAAGCGGGTTTTTTTGGTGTGTAGTATTGCTTTTTACGAAAATCTGTATTTCATTCACCATTTTTTGCCATTCAAATTCGTAGAATCATTTGAAAAATATGTTCAGAAATGATTTTCATCAGTGAAATATATCTGAAAACGAAACAGAGTCTATAAAAATAATATTTCAAATGTTTCTGAAGGAATTCATTTTCAAAATTAACCTTTCTCCCTTTAAATCAGTGTGTTGTTATATGGTACAGAATGTAAACTACATCACATTATCACGTACAATATGGAAAATATAATCCCGTTTCGTACAGTGCGATGAAGAGTATATAAAATTACAAAGAAAGAAAGTGTGAAAGTGAAATATTTCAATAAGAACATGTTGTTATTGAAATTTAAGATGCTATATAAACTACAAATATTTTCTAACGTTATGCATATTGATTTATTCTAAACTATTTTAAATTTTTTTTACTTAGACATGATTATACAGAAATAATTTTAATTATTAACTTATGTAAAAACCAATACTTTTAAACTTATTAAGATTGTGTAGCATATGTTTTTTCTATAGTTCCCACATAAGGCTAAAATTCATTTGCAGGCACAGCAATTTAATTAAATAATTTTATTTTTTTATTGAGGTACAAGAAGTCTTACTGAACCATGCATATTTTATTAAGTTAAAAGTTACTCATACTTCTTTAGCTGCGATGGTTGATCCTTTAACACCAATACGACGCATAAAAGCAGAATTCTCAGCATATATTTACTCATCTTTTTCTCAGGTGTTCTACAGTAACTACATTTCACCTTCATAGCTAAAGCCTTTCTTGTAAAAAATGTGGGGGACGTAAATGAATTAATTTTATTGTTTATTTCTTTTAGACTTAAATATTATTACAAATAATAAAAATACTACCAAAAAACTATTTTTCTAACACTGACAGTAAATTTTTATAACAATAGAATTAGAAATACTCTAAAAGATGCATAAAAATCAAATTAATCTTATTTGTAGTTACTTATTGATTTTTTGTATTCCTTTTAAATTAAATCATATATCAATAAAGGGATATAATAGACTTAATTTTTGGATGGATTTTACTTTCACCTGTTTAATAAGTTTTTACTTTTGCAACGTAATTTTTTTTATTTTTTATAGAATTTTTTAATCTCTCTCTCTCTCTCTCTCTCTCTCTCTCTCTCTCTATATATATATATATATATATATATATATATATATATATATATATAT
>BMAW01059831.1:167033-235165 GCA_019974015.1 Nephila pilipes | reverse complement strand
TTATAAACTTAAACATTCCAAGAAATACAAAGCTTATTTTAAAATAAATTGTCTTAGACTTTAACTGAGAATAGTGTGTATAAGCTACTTTCATAACTTCAGTAATTGTATTGTCATGAATGGCATAGAGCAATATAAAAGCAAAAATACTAATATCGAACAGTAACTCAACTAATAAAGAGAAGAAAAATATACACTTAAACCATTGTAAATGAATGTAATCATGAAAAATAATCAAAATAATCTACACTTATTTATGCACTTAAAATTTCTTTCGTTAAGAAATAGTCTAAATATTCTGTTTTATACTTACTATTTTCCCTTCGAATTAGATTTAAATATGTAGAATAAAAAGATAAATTAGGTTTATTTTCATAAGACTTATTATAATTTAATAGAAGAAGATAATCAGTTTATCAAAGTGTAATAAAATTATATCTATCAAAATAACTGTATTTATAATAATACAAATAGATATTCGCAAAATTATTACTCACAGATCATCCTTGGGGAATGCCCCTAATTCGTTTAATTTTTTTTTATTTTTATATTTAATTCAATTTAATCTAAATAAAATATTAACAAAAAATACAAATTTAATATAAGAAATAAATTCATTACTATTTTAATCCTTATAATTAATTAATAATATCTTAACTCAATCATTATGTCTATCAAATAAAAAAGATCTTCAAAATAATAACTATGAATAGCAAAAAATGTTTATCTTTAATTTTTTAGTAATATCTAAACCACTATAGCTCTTAAATATCTTAACTATAAATTAATAATATCTACTAATGATAGCAGTTTTATTAAATTTACGAACAGCATACTGTAGATTTTTAATTATTGAGATTGCTTCCTAATTTGCTTTTGATTTAAGTATTTACGTATTGTGGGGTGATTAATTACACACACACACACACACGTGTCTAAAACATTTTTGAGATTTAATAGTATTTTTAATTTTCATACAAAGCCCCTTAACAATTGTTTCTTGGATGAAACGTTATGATTATTTGTTAGTTTACTTGAATATTTATTACTTAACATGTAACAAAACAACAATAGAAACAATATTTTTTTCCCCTTCGAAATTATTTCTAGTAGCGTTTGAAAACGTCCTTACCCCTCCCACTATCGACAGAGAAAAATCAGCTGCCTCACAACCGATTACAGTCCTCAAAAGTTTCAGATCACTTTTGCATATGTAATACGAAGATCAGTCAGAAATTTAACAAATTTTGAATTCTGGAATAATTTTCGAAAGATGTAAACAACTTTCTTGAAATATTTATGGAGAATAAGATGAAAAGGTTTTCATATAATACTTAGAAAATTTCCATACATATTAGATGTTAGCTTTAATATATTGCTACAAGTTATACCTTTCCTCTCTAAAATGATGCATAACCTCTCTGAGTCATAAGGTTTAAGTCACATACGAAAAGAAAATTCCTACTTGTGTGCGAATGGTAAATATCTACTCTATGCATCTGTTTTGTATTCACTGACGTGCATTATGTTATTATATATTTCATTTATAAACTGAACATATTAGATTTAGATTTCAATGTTCAAGCGCATATTTTTTTCGGAAATAATTGACAAAACCATTAGGAAAAAATAAATATATTTTATGTTAGTTCCAAAAATAAAGATGCTTTCAAAGATAACATTAAATCCTATAGCATAGTTTAAAAAAAAAACTCCAAAATAACTACTCTCCCTTGAATGTAATTTCAAATCTCCTGAAAGTGTTTTCCATTTGTTCCAGAAAAATGACTAACATATACATATATATCAAAGTTATCATTTGGCACAGCACACCTGGATTATTTGATACATCAAAAATGATTACGTAGAAAAATAAAATTTTCTGCACATTAAATCTATGTGGTAATTAAAATTCTTACATGCTGAAAATAAGAAAAATGGTATGAGAAGAGAAAATGTTAAAAATTATAAAATCATTTGTTATTTACAAACTGTATAGCTCTACTACGATGCTAATAGGCTTCATTGATAAGTAATGTTTCTTAGGCAAAACCTTTTATTTGTTACCCAATTTTAAAAATTCTTATTATACCTGAAAGCAGCATGTACTTTCTAAGTAATATAGTCGCTTTTTTGATCCCCGGTGTCGTAGATGTGCTGAGAAGTGAAAAAGTTTAAGTTGAAGCAGTGAGGTGTCATTGCTAATTACTAATTAACACCTCAAGATATATCACTTTCGTTATGACGACAATGCGAAAAACTCCATTGAAGCCTGGTGTCAGTAACAACCTCCAGAAATCTTCTCCAATAGGTGACCAGATTTTTCACGCCTTGGCGTGGTGCGGAGAAATGTTTGTTGTATTGAAAAGTAGATTATATACTACATATAAGGAGCATATAGCTTTCAGCTACATCAAGAATTGTGGAAATCAAGAACAAATAAAATCATTACTCATCAAAATAATTTCATATTTGTACAAAATATTGAATTATGATTTTAACAATGTAGCTGTATAGCTTATAGAATAGAAATAATACTTCAGAAGATTATTTTTGGTGTGAGAATCTATTACCCAATCGTGACTGAGAATCTGTTATCAGACAGCTGCATTTTAAGTTTGTAGTTTTTCCAAAAAAAAAAAAAATGTCATCACAATCTTAAAAAAAGAGCTTTATTAAAAGTTGGTTTTCATGCTGAGATTGAGACTTATCTCAAATCCTCAATCTAATGTAGAATATTCTAATACGTAGAAGAGAACATGAAAAGAAGCGTTATAATAAGTAAAATTTATTTAAGTTACGATCAAATATTCAAATAATATAAATCATTCAAAATATATTTATATCCAAATTAAATTGGTAATACAAATTTAACTTCCTTTATTAAGGAAAGAACGTTTGAAACGTTTGTGTATAATGATTGGTAGAAATGAAATAATAAAAGAAGTCCCTTTGCACACATAAATTCAAAAAAATTATTTTAACAGATACAGGTACATCAAAATAAAATTTTATTAACCTTTGTAAAATTATTAGGAGTTCTGTAAAGATTATTTTTACTTCTTTTATTTTCTTTATCCCATTACAGCTCCCACTATTCTAGACGAAGATGGCCTTGTCTAAGCTCACTATATCTTGTACTTAATCCATCAAATTTTTTATTCATTTATTTTCTAGGTTTGTTCTTTTTAATTACTGGTATTCCATACAAAATTGTTTTTAAATAACATGAATTTTTTAATGGTAGTGTAATGATATTTAAGCAATCTCTTTCAAAGTTCTCAAATAAGAATTTTCATTGTTTCGTTGAAGAGACCTTAAAGACTAGATTTGTAGGAGCATTTCATTTATGTATTTTTCTGGAATCATAGTCTTTGACTAATTACATAAAGGAACATAAAAAAATAAAGCTAAGTTAAGATATGTATATATGAATAAGAAAGGATCATACCTTTTAACAATTAATCAAGAGTAAATCTAATTTAGTTTTTAAAATATTTCCATAAAAATATTTTAAAACTGTGTGTCTTCATATGTGATTTAATTTTAAGATAAAATTTAATTTCTGTGATGCTAAAAACTTTTAAAATCGCTTTCAGAAGTTGTTGAAGAAGTTCTGTGAATTCAAAAATGGGATTTACTTGTGTAATTGATGATCCATATTAGTGAAAATTTTGTGAGAGGTACTCTAAAAAGGAAATATGTAAATTATGAGGACAGTTTTTTTCCTTCTATTCAGTTTTTTATGCCTTATTACATTGATATGTTCCTTATATTCATATAAAATATTTTTAAATAGGGAAGAATCTATTTAAAGTTTAACAATGTATAGTTAATTTGAGACACAATGTGTATATGCCATAATTTCAGTATTATAAAATTCTATTACTTTTGAGATGAATATAATTATAATATAAATATTTTCTAAATACTCATCATAATTTTTTAAACAAGTCAACAATTAATAAAACTTTATTATCTATTCAGTCATCACGACAGGTGATGCTGCAGAGCATTTCACCTGAATATATATGCCTTCTGACTTTGTTAACACGCGTTAGTTGGGTTCATGTTTGCTACAACCCGTGTTAATTAAATCAAGTGATTAGATAAGCTCCAACATTGATATAATATAATATTCTTAGTAAAATACATATTACAGAGTAATTTATTAATTCAAGAAAATAAACTTATATAGTTATGTATGCTATTTTATAATATGTAAGTGAATTGCTAATTACAAGAAATAAAAAAATTACAATAAACATTTATTGAAATAACACTTAAAATTCTTAAGGAAAATTAGGTTTATTGTTTTATTAGCGAATTCTTAATAGATGGTTGTTCTTTATTGGAATTTTAATTCTTTTTAATTTAACCCTCTGCTGAACCTTAGTCCGAGATTCATGTTATTAAAAATAACTAATCCGTATATATCACTTATGTACAGGAAATTTATATAACTATTAAAGCTTGACCAGTACAAAGTGGTTGAAAGTGCAGCTAACCTCCCTGACCACAAGATCTAGAAAGTATTTATTTTTCTTTTTTTTGCAACAAAAAATGCCAAACTTCAAGATTTCTTTTCCCAAAAAATGGTTACTCCAATAAATAAAACAGATAGAAATATAAAATATTAAAGACTGCTCTTAACAGGGAGAAGTAACGTAATTCAAACAGGAGATTAATCTAAATTTCTGAAAAAAAATTAAGAATTGTGACGCTATAATATCTAGGAGTGGTATCCCAAGTGTCTGCTTATCGAGGAAACCATAGTAAAATTGTTTACGCTGCACACCTTTTTGCTATCGGGTTAGACCGTATGTACTTAACTTGAGAGAGTTAAGCAGAAGGCCTAGATAAAATACTGTTTATGATTTAGATCATACGAAAACACTTTTAAAAACTGTATAACAAGAATGAAATAAAACTACGTTTTCTCTCTTTTATTCTGAATTATTACACTGTGTGGTTTCGAGAAAATAATTAAGTTATAACTTTATCTCTCTAAAAGAATATGATACATTAATCTGTTTCGGCCAAATATAACACAGCTTTTTTTTTTTTTTATCAATTTAGATATTTTTAGCAATCATTTATAATCAGATCGATGTCTACATTCGAACATAGTTGAATGCAACTAATTAATAACAATGAATTACGCATTAGAATAAATAACACTAACATTGTCTTACATCCCACAAAAAACTATAAAGAATGGTACAAACGATAATTAATTAATACGATAGTTTACTTGTTGAATTTAAACATACAAATCTTTGAATTTTTTTTTTGTTTTTATTTCTCGATTAATTGCACTGTTTTTTTATGTTTTACTACTTGAAACGAATGTAATTATTATTTAATACAAATGATATTCTCCCAAAATGAATGATATCTTGCTTATCGAAAGTATTATTAGGTAACAGGATATATAATCTACTTTTTGATGATGTTTATGATGCGAGTACGACAAAAAATAGTATGATGGAAATAAATAACTAAAAGCAAAATATTTTTATGAACCTTCAAATAATGCTTCTAGGATAGAGATACGTATTTTAATCAGATTACATTAATGATATTGGTACGATAGACCACACCGAGAAAAAACTCCTAATAAGAACAAGTGCTCGGAGTCTTTGATCGATGTTAAATTTCAATTAATGTTTCTTTTGTTCTATGATAAAAAAAGGGCCTCTCTTTCGTCAATAAAGATACAAATATATTGTTGCATAATTATTGCATTACATTTTCCAAAAATAGCGTTTTCGTGCAAAACACCCGAAACGAAATTTACTAAATTTTTAAATAATATACATTTTATTTGTAAAGAAAACTATTAATAAATAAAATAACTACCATTTCAATGATACGTAAACCTTCGTATGCCGCGTATAGTGCAAAAGCTGATTCTCTCTAATATAATAGTTGCTATCAAATTAGCCCTGGTTAATCGCAAATCGTATCAACAGCGTATGTAATATGTTGATTAATAAAAGGGTTTCAATTTTTTTTTTTTTTTAACTTTTGAAAATTTTCTTTACGTTATTTAATTTTAATTCTGTTTTTAAGATATTTGAAAGCATTTCATATAAAAACTTCTAAAACTTCCTTATTTATCAATTTTCTCAGGGAAATTTGATTTTTCAAATTCTTGCCCATTTTTCATTATCTATGGATTAATTAAAGAGAAATATCAAAAGATTATCACTTCATACTTGTAGGTGCACCTCTCTCTCTCTCTCTCCCCCTCCCCTCTTCTTTTCTCATCCCGAAAACTTCCGCGGTTAGGTTTTGAATCGTACTTACGATACAATGCAAGTTCACAGTGAGCGAACGATGCGACATTTCCAAACTTCTCGAGTTTTATTCTTATTTCTGTAAAAATTCAGTCAATTACTGATGTGTTAAGTTTAAATTTAATTTCAGCATGTAACATTAATAAAAAAAATTTAATTTTTTAAAACAGAAACAATTACTTTATATATATATATATATATTACAATACTTTCTTCTTAAATAAAGGGCGCAGTACAAAATATGTACAAATGTATGTGAAATAAAACTTAAAAGAAAATTAATTTCACAAAAATAAGCTCTATGCAGTAATCTAAATAATTTATGTATGTTTATCAGGTGACTTTCTACGTTTTTTTTTAAGAAATCAAATGATGCAATGATTTTATCCATGTTGAATTAAGTAATGAATAAAATCTATTTTAAATATCTAAAAATGCAACTATTAAATTTAATAAATAATAGAGGGAAAATTTTGATCCTTAAAAGAAAAATGTATCATAAAAATATGTAATACTATTTTAAACTTTACTTAAGTGTTTTTTTTAAAAAAATATCTGTAAATTTACTATAAGGACTTAAGTAAGAAAATAATAATTACAAAATATAAATAATTAAATGAGTACAGTGATTTTCTTTATTAAATTTGGAATTATGCTTGAAGTTTTAAAAAACAACGATAAAAATTTTTGAGATCCTACAAGAGAAGTAAAAAACAAAACAAATAAATAAAATAAATAAATAAATTCTATAAGGAATTCAAATTATGATGAACTTGAAGCTGACAGTTAAATATAGAAGAAAATGCATGATGTACATGTGAAGATAACAGGTTATTTATTGAGAATCAGAATAATCTGCAACTCACTTTTCATTTTGACTTTCCTTTATTCCATAACAATTTTTAATAAAATTGAAAAATCCTATTTAATTGTACATCAATTTTAATTACTAAATTTTGTATCAATAATTTTTAACATTTGGGTGTTATCAGATGAGTGATTTTTTAAAATTTAATCTTTATATTCGTGTCCCCATCGAATTTACAATAAGAGCATAAAATACTTTAGAGAGAGCATAATAATCTCTACTTCTGTATTCAGAACGAATGAACAAAAAGTATTTTTTTTTATCAAAACACACATCAAGATGCGACCATTCAGTTGGCATTGACCCCTAACGATATAAACCGTGATAGAGTTTCCTTACGTGACCGATAGAGGGCACGTCGAGCAGACCTGACGTCAGCGTATCTATAAATACTCCCCAATACCTGTCTGGCATGTCAGAGGAGTGATAGAAGAAGAATACACGAGCGGGAAAGGAAAAAGGAGAATAAAAGATAGGGAAGAGCATCGCATCTCTTCCGCGCGCGTTCTCGTTTTCAAGAAGATAAATCCAAGGACTTTTTTATTTTTGCTCCGGAAAAAAAGCAGGGATTTTTCCCGATTTTATTTTCCTGTCTCAATGGAGTGCCGGGGACTTTGTGCTTGGCATCTCATCTTGTTCCTGTGGGCCACAACGGCAGCACGTGAGTTTTGGAATTTACTATTTCTGTTACTCTCTCATTTGCATGCACGAATATAACCTTTGTGAGATATTGACTATCTTATTTTGTAAGTTTAAATTTTTAATGAATGGAAAATTTGAAATGAGTGACAATTTTTGTATATCAATAGCAAATGAAACACTTTATACTTATATTACTTACACCATTATAACATTTCCGGTTTGACATTTTGAACAACAAGTGTGACATGGCGTTCTGGAAACAGAAAGAGAAAGTACTTTTCTTAAAGTACTTTAAAGAAAGATTTTTATTAGAGGAAAAGTACTTTTCCTTTATTTGCTGGAAACTGAAAATATTTAGACGTACTAGATATATTTTTGATTACTTGTTGTATAACAGAATTTAGTTAGATTTCGAGTAATTAAATTTCTGTTCTAGAGTTTGATATTTAATAAACCTTTATAAAAGCAGTGATTTTACTAATTTAGCAATATTTGCTCGACAAATTTAGAAATTTTCGAATTATTTCTTATTCTTTTGTTTATTTCGTTTGTTGTTTAAAATGGCGTTAAGGAACGCTTAGCGAAGAAAATGGAATTTTTATCACTCTTAGTGACAAATAATCTTTTAATGAATAAGGAATAACTATTATCAAAAATATCTAAATATAAAATTAATTTATTTTTTGAAAGCATTTCGATTAAAAAGCTTTCATAAGCAAAAATTATTAAAAACTGTCACAAGATTTTCACCTAGTTATCACGAAGATCATCCTTTCATGAAACATTTACATTTGTAAAAATATAAAATTCTACTTTTGTAGTACTTAGTATAGTTGACATATTTTAGTGAAGTTATTTTCACGTTTTAAGCATGAAACATAAATATGTCATGCTTAATACCTAAAATGTATGAAAGATTATTTCAATTCTATAAAATAATCAATCCATTTCTATATAGAAATTTATTTAAAGACATAATCAATCTCTTTATGTTTCAGTACTTATTTATTTTAAAGTAATATGAAAATGTAAGATTATTTTTTATGGATAATGAGTACAAGAGAAATGTAATATTTAACATAATACACTGACAAATATCATGAAATTCAATTAGTAGTAATAATGAATAGACGATTTTGGGACTAAATTTTAATACATAAAAATTTTATATTAATAAATATTTTCTTGTCCAAAGGTATAAAAGTTTATATACGCATCAGAACAGAATTTATTTTGTCTCAGAAATTTTAATGCATTGCTCCAAAAAATGGCAAAACAGCAGAATTACCAAATTTATAAGTTATTTCCGAATTTGATTTTGTTTCTATACCAACAAATTCGAAACCCGGTCTATGATACTTATAATTCTTATAAAAAACAAAAATATGTTTAAAACCATGAAGAAAAAAGTATTACGTGTAATTTTTCTGTATTGATTGTCGAAAATATTTTGTATTTGTTTCAAGCAATACAAATTCTAGAAAAATTCTTTAAGGAAATAACAACAAAAAAAAAAAAAAAAGGTTTCCGTAAAACATAATTTGCAAAAAAGTTCGAAATGCGAATTTTAAACAAGTCCGAAGAATTTACAATCCTCCTTTTCTTGACTGTTAAGAAGTCATTTTCTTGATAGAAGAATTGGTAGAATATCGTTCGAAAATCTAAGGAGTAGCATATGTGCAATAAAAATCAAACATTTCGAATGCGCTTAACAAAAGAATGCTTTCAACAGTATTTCAGTTAAATGTATTTAAAATAAGTTTAAAAATTTCAGTTTCATTACTTTAAAATAGATGACAATACAATTTGTATATCAAAATGCATTTAGTCACTTTAAAAGCATTAGTTTCAATTCCTGATTTGTGTTCATTGAATAGATATATTTAATGTTGCAATAAATTAAACAATTTTTAATTTATTACGAAAGGTAAACGAAACAAAATTCGTATAATTAGGATCTCTTTGATATGTATAGAAATGTATAGTATACTTTGTTTAATTAGTTTAATACTGAATACAGTGCATATGAAAATATTAATAGATGTATCATAGTCCTTAAAGCTGAGTTTTAATCTTTACTAATGAATACATAAAGTAATAATATAACAATATGTAATTAAAATTGTAGTGATCGGAACACATATGCAGAACTACTGACAGCTCAAAAAACTTAAATTCATTTTGTTATACCTAATAATATATATGGGTCAAAATCAACTTTATTTCATTTAAATGAAATTCAAACCTGAATTTTTGTTTTATCGTTTTATGAATAAAATATTATGTTTATCATATCTGTCGTAGAAGTATTTTTATTTAAGCCAAAAATTTTTATTTCTTAACATATTTATTTCAATCAAGACTCTACATAATTCAGTTATTATTTTTTGATAAAACAATTTTTCAAAGTAAATTAGATGGTTCTCTGTTAATTTTGTTAAATTAAATCAGGTATTTTGCAATCAGCTTGTAAAGAAATTTTTTCTATCAAATTGTTTAAATTAGATTGAAAAAGTTAAGTCATTAAAATATTTCTATTTATATTTAAAAATTGAAATAAAAAATTTTTTATTATGTATTTCGCCATTACAAATGAAACTGTTCTAAAGACTGGCAATATGTCGACTAATAATTAATATGTCAATTTTTATTCAGGAGGATAAATAACAATACTTAAATAATATTAAACATCTTAAATAACAATAACGTTTAAGTATATTTGTTTGGGAAGAAATTTCAAGGAAAATGTTGATCCTTAAAACGATGGCAGAGCGAAGACAATATTGTTTGTTTTAAATAAGTATTAACTCAATGTTCTATGTTCTCAATGCTAAAAATACAACTAATGCTACTCTTATATTTTGCTTTAATTTATCAGTAAAGGAAATGCAAAATCCAATTATTTGTCGTTGAAAATGTATATGATGGGGTATTCTATTTCCCATTTGAGCTCATAGAGCTCTCTGTAATCTTTTCTTCGAGCCCCAAGGGATACCAAGGATCAGAGCTTTGAATTCCTGATCTAAGAATTCTTTATCGATCAGCAGTAGTACAGAAAGATGAAAGATTTAAAATTTTAATACCAAGAATGAAACAGAAAAAAAGCCAACTATCTCCGTTGTTCGTTTCACAAAATCAAATTTCCAAACTTTACAACCAAAAGTCTTTCATGAATTATGAAAATCACCTTTTTAAGAATTTTTCTGCCGGGGAAGTCTTCAAATTTCCATTTTACTTCGAGATAGCTAACTAATAGCCCCTCCATTTCCGACGGAGAGATTTTAGAAGGCATTAAACGCAAAAATCAATTCTTGCGGAATACAATCAACCTTCTATGTTATAATTTAATCTTCTCCAGGAAAATTTAATGAAATGTTAAATCATAACTTCTAGTGGAACTGATTTGCTTCGTATAAACGGTCTGAGATTTAATTAACTCTGTGTAATGGTCGCCCCAAAGAATTTAATTTCGGTTTGCCGGCCCAAGGTGAATTGTTTTCATTTCGCGCGTGCAAGAATCATAATTTAATCTCGTCCCGACCCCCCCCCCTCGTTTGATATATTTTGTTTTCTCCTATTAAAACGTTATTAAAACTGTCAAACACATTTGGAATGGGAATATTTAATTTTTTTAATATTTGATTTATTTTTTGAGACTTACGAGAGATACATTTCTATAATAGATAATCTAAGTGCTGTTGATATTGAAGTGTATTGAAAAACTTCTTAGCAGATTAAAAATATATAGCCTTTTAATTTGCTTGTAATAACTTTATGGTTTTTCTTTCTGTTTGGATAGAGTATAAATTAAAATCAAATATTTCAAATATCTCACTCAAATTTTCATTTCTAAATATTCTTTTTTTAATTAAACACAATATATTTAAGGTTTTGTTAAAATTTTTTAATGAAGGTAATATTCTTCTAAATGTGTTAACATTGTGTAAAGTGATGCCTAAAGTATTCTTTTCGTCTATAATCTTCATTTTTTTAATATCAGTATTTATTATGACAAATAACAATTATATAACATTTTCAAATAATTATAATATAATAATAGAAAACTGGTTACTCTTAATTTTAAAAGCAATTAGTAAATAAAAAGTGTAAAATAATTAGTGTTGCCAGATGCTTAGTAAATGTACATAATCCAATAAAAAAGATTCAGTGAGTTCTTAGTGAGTGCCTGCTTAAAAAAATTTAATATTTTGCAGTAAAAAAGAGGTAAACTTCTTTTAAGAATATTTTTCAGTTAACTCCATCATAAGTTATTGAAAAATTAGTAAAAATCTGAAATAATTTTAATGATTATAATATTATTGAGAAACTAAGCTGAAGCAGATATTACAAATAATATAAAATATTTTCAAAAATGTTTTTGAATGAAAACCATTTATTAAAAAAAGTCCTATGCAAAGTTTTGCAAAGAACAGATTTAGCCATTCAAGGGGCGCTTTCTCTTATAATTATTATTTAATTATTCAATTAAATATAATAATTAAAGTAAACGATGAAATATAGAGAAATGGACAATAGTAAACTTTTCCTATATTAAAATTAAAAAAAAAATCATAAATTGTTAAATTGAATTTTTTGTTAGCTTTCTTCAGCTGAATATTTTTTGTGTTAAATTAGTTTTCTTTTATTTAACCATTTTTAAGCGCTTATCATTATTTTAATTCTTATTCGGTCAAAGTTGTCCCTAATTTTATTTACTGCTCAGATTTTTTTTTTTTTTTTTTTTTTTTTTCGTTTTTCAAAATTGCATGTTATTTTCTTCTGTAATTATGCAATATCAAATCAATAACTAGTGATTTAAATGGTCTTTATCGCCAAGGTCTAAGCGATTCCTCATCAAGGATCTCAGCAGTAAAGTACACAAGGACACGATTCTCTCCCAATATCCCTGTCACACCATCTGTAAACAATTGAAACGCAACTCTCGTAATTGCAGGCAGCAAAGAGGCTGGCGTCAGCAGCGAGCCTTATAAAAGACATTCCAGTTTCTAGCCTTTGGATCGATGATTTTGGCGGCACCCAAAACATTTCTTACAACGTGGCATATTACAAAGATGACGATGTGACGTCATCAAATTACGGGGGGCTTCCCCCACCCTTTACTCAGTCTTACGTTTCCTGGCGGAATGAAGAGCCTTGGATTGGTTTCCAACTTGACTTGCTGAGTCGGGGGAATCACTTACGAGGAGATTTTACGCTTGATGCTGTGATTAAAGTACTTTTTTGCTCTGTGGTCTCCGAGGGGTATTTTGGAAGATATGATGGGATTAGATACTGGAAATATCTGTGCTCCGAGGGAGAAGTAAGAGATATTTGTTTCAAGGATATAAACATTGTACAGAATGGAATAGGTACATTGTTTATTAGTGAAGTTCATTCTGTATTTAGAAACACGTTTATACTTTTTACTCTATAATGCTATATTTGTTTTTTACTCTAAGGATACATCTTTTGGTATTCCTTTAAGGATATTTCCAGTTCTTCAAGTACATTTCTTCTGATATTTTTTAAGAATACTTCCCTTTCTTTAGAAAGAATACTATCACAATATTCATTCAAAATATATTATTTGTATTCTACTAAAAATGCGTTTAATGTTTTTAAAAGAATATTGCTTGCAATAAAAATTGAAGAGTATGCTCTAAGAAATTTTTTTCTAGCATTGTTTTGAAACGATTAATTTAGAAAAAAGAGTAATTAAGATAATCTGTTTTAGTACTGTTTTATTTCTTTTGATATAAGATAAGAATATTTTTTTCAAAGTTCATGAGAAATTTATAAACACTGTTTTGGGAGAATTCGGTATAATATAATATGTGAAAAGGATTGCGTAAATTAGGAATTCTTTTCATTATAAAAACATTTCGAATGAAATGAATGAAAATATTTAAAAAGGAACAAAAATTTTTTGACAAAATATGAATTCCATAATAAATGTGTGATTAAAGAATATTAAAAGGTATATGATAAAATCTTATTAAATATCAACTATATGTTATTAATTCATTTGTTATTATTTTTAAAACACACACACACACACACACACACACATATATATATATATATATATATATATATATAAATAAAACTAGTAAAAAATACAGTTACTACCAAACTAATAAATAAATTAAATATTAACCAAGCATGATTTTTTAAAATTTTTGTAAGAAAAATATTTTACAAAAATACAGGAATACTAATGTTCCTATAAATAACAAATAAAATACGCAACTATGGAAAAATAAATTAAACCTATATTTAACATGTAACATTAATTATATAATTTGAAAAAATATTCATATACGACAGTCGTCTGAATCTAAAACATATGTAAATAATACTTTTAAAACTACCGAGCAACACATTAAGCACTTATAAAAACTCATCTAAAACTACAAAGAATACATCCAGAGAAAAAAAAAACATGAGTTGGTGAAGTCACCAAGATGTAGTAATTCAAAATCTGTCTCAGGCTTGGGGCTGTGGATACGTGTTCATTCTTGTATTAAGGATCCAACCCTACACACTTATCATAATTACTTTATGACAAAATGATAAAAAAAAACAAATCATCATTCAAAAAAGTAACTAACCATTGAAATAACAAAAAGTATATGCAAAGAAATCAAAATTTATTGTAGCCAAATTGAGATAATTGAATAAAACTAATCTATATGTATTAATCCACTTTATTAAATAAATATAGCTTATATAGAGTTACAAAACTATTACCTTATCAAGCCATATGATCGTCTAAATTCATTCAATACAGCACGTAATTGTTTTTTTTTTATAGCTTAACTAAATTGGTTTTTTGATTGCTTAGATGAAACTTGGACCAAACTTATTTATCTTTTCTGATCATACTAAATTAACAACACTGAATAAATCTTTCTACCAAGAAAAATAGATATAAAATATATATTAAAAAAATTTTGCGTTAAATTAAGATTATCATATATATATATATATATATATATATATATATATAAGGATGTAGTTTTGTAAGATTCCCTGTAAAATATTTTCTGAAATTAAGAGTTATGAAAGTCTGTAAATGAATGGCTATTGTAAAATAAATCATTATATTCAATTAGAAATCGTATATTTCTGTGAGTGAAACAGTTTTGAAAAGAATTTAATTAAAATAAGCATATATAATGTATTAAGAATAAATAAATAGTATGCATTAGTTTATTTAAGCTGTTCTTTCTTTTAAAATTTTATTGATATTTAATTTTTAATTATTCAATAACGCTTTTTAAAATAAAATTAAAAAAAAATAATTTCTTAAAACATGCATAGAAAATATACAAAACAAAATTAACCACATACTCACAAATATATATATAGATATTATTTAAGTAAAAAATATCAAAAGTCCAGAAATTGTGAATACTAATATAATCTTATTCTACATTATATCTTTAATCATTGGATTAATTAAGACAGTAAATAAGATCTAAAAGTTTGAAAAAAAGTGATCGACGTTTTTTTTTAAATAATCAGTTTAGTCTTCAGATTTTATGGTTTAAATACTTTTCTTATTTCATTAATTTGGCTTTTTTTAATCTACTTTAAAAGTAAATGCTTTAGCTAAAATTAATTATGGATGTTGATAAGTTTTTGTTCTACATGAAATAAATATTAATGATATCTCGATACTTCTTTAGCGTCTTGTTATTGAAGCTAAATTGTATAGTGGCAGGAAAAAACTTCTAAATTATCTGCAATGAATTACAAAATATTATTCTTTTCTTTTCAAAGCATTTCGAAAGAATGCTCATGAAAATAACATTTTTCATCCTGTTTCAATAATAATCAACCACTCAACTTTATTTGAGTTCAATGTTTCTTAGAAATGCATCTGCCTTTAAAAAAAGAAATAAATGAAATTTATCGAACCTCTTTCATACTTTAAGAGGTATAGAAAAAAAAATAGACAAATAGCAAATGCATCCATTACATTCAGCTGTTGTGGTAAAATACTGGAGCATAAAATAGATGAAACAAAACGGATTGCTTTTGGAACAGAAACATAGAAAAGCGCTTCTTTCTTAACATTTCCAGCTAAAATGAGCAAAAGAATCATTCTTCAAATTCATTGCTTACTATAGGTAAAAATTCACTTCCTTTCTCAGGAGTACCGTAACTCAGAATCTTTTTCCCTAAAAGCCTATATTTTTCCCTTTCTCTGTTCACACAATATATCCTTTACCTTCTATTCGCAGTGGCGTATTAACGACTTAATATTCACGTGAAAGACGTGGAGTAGTGTATTCATACTTAGGTGTCTTTATTTAAATATAATTTATGAGTCGAAATGCCTTTCGAATTTTAATAAGATTTTGTTGTACCTCCTGGGCTTTCACGATGGTTTTCGCTGGTTTTTAAGTCAAATCCTTTGAGACCTTACTTGCTTACTTTTGGATTTGAAAAATGATCAGCCAGTAAGCTGAAGAATTGTTACGCATTTTGATTGGCGAGAGCTGTGAAATAGAAATTGAGTGTAATCCACAGAGAATTTATTTTCGTGTAATTTAAAATAGTATGTGCTTAAAAATTTAAAATTAGATGTGTTTAAAAATGTTGACTTTCCTACCATTTTTAGGTTTAACAGTATATAATGCATACTGAAATGAAATTAAATATAGATAAATGAAAAGTTTTGGGTATGAAACTTCATTTTTCTAATTTTATTTCTTTAATTAGAGGAAAATTAAATTATAAAATCATATCTGCGTCATTGGATTGAGAGTGATTAAAATTATTAAAGATATAGATTTATGAATACAAATCCCCCATATCACACATTATATATATGAATTATTCAAATGATTTTTCAGATAGATTCATATTAAATTCGACTTTGAAATTGTATTTTCAACCCAATCAAGAAATGTGAATATTTTATTTAATCTGAAATAAAGCTTAGTTCGTAATTTGGTAGCAAACGAAAACAGATATTTACAATAATGTTACATATTCTGCAACCAAATATAACTAATTTGCTTATAATCTTGAAAATTAAATGATTTAATTATTGTCTTTAATGAATTTCAGTTTCGAATATTGTAAATAAACGAGTTTTAAGTTTAATTTAGTTGCTCATTTTTCTGGTTATAAATTGCCTTTTTAACAGAATTTAGTAAATTTCTAAGAATTTGAGCTTGTCTCCTTAAGTAAAAATAATTCAGGTAAATATTTCCCATTATTAATTAACAGGTCGTTTGCTCTACTAGTTAAATGACCATGCATAGTTTTGTGAACGCTATTTAAATGATTTTCATTCACCGAGTTTAAGATGAGAGAATTTAATTTTCTTCGAGGCAGAATAGTATAATTAAATGTCATCTTCAGAATGAATAATTGTCTATTTCTGGAAGAACGTCTTTTCCCAAGATGTGAGTTAATTTAGTTCAGAAACAAAAATGGTAATAAAAGGAACAGGAAATAAAGAAAGTTTGCAAATTAAGTCCTTTTGGCCGCTTGACAAAATATCTGCATAAAAATTGTTTTCCCCTTAATACTAACAGTATTCATACATGACATTTTTATTCATAAAAATATTTATAAAATGAGAACGTAAAATTTTATTTAAATGAAATTTAAGAAGCATTTGTTTTGTGTGTGAAGGAAAGTTTCTGTTTCAGAATACCTAAAGTTTTCTTGTAGCAATTTAATGTGAATTATTCTCAAACGCAGGAACAGGTTCTTTTATTTAGTTTCAATTTACCTAAAATCATACTCTTTAAACTACCTTAAATCAAAAATATATGTTTTTTTTTTTTTGTATTTTTGGTATATCTCGACCAAGATGGCTAATTCATTATTTGACTTAAAAATGCTAGAAACTATGTAATGTATGAAAATGCTAAGTAATTCATGGACATAAATTTATTTTATCTTCTTAAAAATAATAAAAACACCATGAATTAGATTTTCTTATTTTTATTACATTCCTATAAATATAAGTAAATAAAATATTTAATAATATTAATCTGCATTCATGGAAAATAAATTTTAGTCTTTCGTGTATTTAATGTCGTTGTTAAAAATACTGCAGATTAAATTGCGATTTTTTCTTTATTACTCTAAATGTATTATAGACTCTTTATTCTTAATTTTGAATTTGTTTTAAAAATGCAATTTAAAATTATAATTTCTGAGTTTATCTTAAGATTTTGTTTTAATCTATGCTTCAGTCATAAATCCTGAATATTTTTTAATACTTTAGAAAATGATTATTCTTTTAATTTATAGGGCGTTTAATAAATATATGCATTTAGTGATTACTTTGTTCGGGAATCAAAATTAGTACTAGTTTCAAAAACTGATTTAAATTCAACATTCATATAGATGTAAAATAAGATAAAGAATACTAAACCAATAATGAAAAAGGGAAACAAATAATGTACGATTTTAAAAAAATTAAATATTTTCTTAATAGTTTAAAGTTCTTTTTAGCCCTTTTGATAAGTTATCACAATTTGATGTTTTCAAAAATATACAAATTTCGAAACCATTTTATGTTAACGCAAATATTAGTAGACTTTGAAAAATGTACTTATAATTATTTGAAAGAATTGCGAAATCGAATTTATTTTCTAGCAGTTATTTTAATTCAAGTCATCCTGAAGTGTTTAATATTTTTCTGTATACTGTTTCGTAACATTTTATTTTTATATCGCTTGTTCGAAAGAAACTCTATCTAATTTTGAGTTAAATGGTGTTACAATACAAGGAAATACTTAAAATTCGAAATGTATCCTACGTAAAAATACAGATGTTTGAAAAAGTAAATGAAACTGCTTACAAAGATGTAACTAGTTATAAAACGATTTCATAAACGTTTCACTTCATTTCCTCAATTTATTACTGGATGGTTTCACAAATGGTATTTGGTCTAGTACATTCTAGCAATTTTACTATGCGTTTTTTATTAAACAGTAATATATTTCTCAGATTAAAATGTATTATTCAAACTGTATATTTTGGTCACACACACACACACACGCACGCACACATGCACGCACGCACGCGCGCCCGCACACACACACACACACACACACACACACACACAACACACACACACACACACACATATATATATATATATATATATATATATGCGTGTGTGTGTGTAATTTAATATAATTATTATTAATATTATAATTAATGATTTTTGTCTAGAAATAACTTCTTAAAACTAATGGTATAAATGTAGATAAAAAGTGATTCTTTTGTCGCACATGTATATTATTTTATTTACAAAGGAAAGGAAGTGAAAATAAGAATATATTACTGATTTAATTTCTAAATAAAACTGAAAACAGGTTGTTGTAAAGATAAAAGTAATAACAAAATGTTTCTACAAATTTTTGTCACTGCTTTGTTATTCTCAGAAAAGTATTGAATTTATAATTTTATTTTGTTTTGTAGTGTTTGATATCTAGATATTGTATTTATTTATTGACATTGAAAGAAGCATGAAGCTTATATAATTAAATATTGATGAACAACAACCTATACATTTTGTCTTATAATTTTTTCTTAATATATGATTTGGGAATATTTCTCGTATGATTTTTAAAAAATTGATAAAAGAATTGATATGCGATAATAAGATAAGATTAAATATAAGATGAGATTCAAGAAAATAAAATATTCCCACATTTACCCATATATTAACTGGATTTCTTATTTTCCCTTTTGTACCTTAAAGATTTTTGGAAACATATTTAAATATTTATTCAGGAAACTCTTGACACGTAATATGTCAGACATAACTTAAATCTTATTTCATAAGTGGCAAATTTCGGGAGAACTTCAAAATGTAAATGTACCACGTTTTTATATGACACTTTAAATTCTGATTGATGAAAAAATGTGATGTTATTTTAAGAAATAAAATTTTCTCCATCTAATACTCTTTGTATCTCAATAATGTAAAAAGCGATACTGCATATTTTCCTTCTTTTATGATATTCTTAAAAATTTCTATTGGATACTGCTTTTGAACAAGGTTATATATGGAATGAGACGTATTATACATTTCATGAAAAGTGTGTATGTGAGTTTAATTTTATAATTATCTTATATACACATTGGATATCAGATAATTTTGCGTATATATATATTTATTTCATTATTAACATGAAATCTTATTATTTGTACGTAGTTTCATCTTTGTATTTTATTAAATGTAAATAATAAATTAAGCAAATATACAGGACAATTTTTGTTTTAATTTTATGCTGATAGAAATTCATCTAATTACGGGAACTTTGCATATACATAATAAGGGCATAAACGGAACAAGGAAATATGTATAATATATGTAAAATGTATATGTAAATATTCAAACATTTTTAAGCATAAATTGATTTTGAGTTATGATAAGAATATAATATCTGTTTTACACACAAATAAATTCATACGACAAAAATCAGAATGCTAAATAGGTAAAATGCAATAAATTTTATTTTATGAATAAATTTAAGCCGTTTTGAAATTAGTTGTTTAAAATCACTTTATAAAATGTAAGCACTAACACACTGAAAAAAGAAATATATATATATATATATATATATATATATATATATATATATATATATATATATATATAATTATTTAATTTAATTTATATCGATGTGTAATTATTATAATCATAATATTTTATAATTTCATTATAAATTTAAAATATACATGTACATTCTATTTTACATACTTAAATTACGAATCTAAATCTTAATATACTGCTTGGAAAATGTACCATAGATTTTCAATATGTGATGTTATAATTAGGGTTACCTTTATAAAATGTAACTCTTAAAAGTGGCACTATATAACAAAACATTCAAAAAGAAAACTAAACATACCTTTCATTGTACGAAATTTCTACGTTAATGAAATTAATAACAGTTACTTATTCATTTGAGAAAGTGAATCTAGGTCATATTTTATCAGGAAATTTTGAATTTATTTCATACACATTAAACTCAGCTGTTCTTTAAAATCAATAATCCTCCGAAACTTTAAAGGAGCTGTGTAGCATTGAAAAATGTATTTATAAGGAATGCTTTGAAGTTCTTTTTTCCTTTATAACAATGTTTCTAATATGAAATTACTTTTAGAGTATAGTTAAGAATAAAACATTGCGATATTCATCTGTTTTTTATTCGATAAAATAAATTTAATATGTAATTAGCTTAAATGTTTTTAATCATAGATAATTCATGTATTTTTGTTACATAATCTGTCTCGTATTCGAAAGAAAATATATGTTTAAAAGTAAATCTTAGTATATATAAATATCAAGGCAGCGCAAGTTATATTTACCTCAACTTCTACGTTTCATAATTTAATAATATTATACTTCCAACCAAAGTCTTTTTCCCAAAGAAAAGGTACTTCTCATTCTTAGGAATAGGAAAGAAATAATACTTTCCTGAAATGCTGCAGCAAAAAGTTAAATTTCGGTGGCCAATTCTTTGCACGTAAAAAAATTTCCTCAGCAAAATATTTTCCATTCGTCTAGAGAATGAAGGAATATATTGAAGTTTAGAAGCTATTCCAATGTAGATGTATTTATATATATTTCAATCCGGGACAGTTACAGTTTGACGAGACATTTCTGAGGTAAAATAGAAGTTTATTTCTGTCACACTCTAGATATTTATTTTTTAACACCGCTGGCTGTGTATTATCGACAATACACTTTTGTAATGTCACATTCCTTCTACAGAAAGTGTTATGAATCTGTTTATGCAGATATAATGGATTTTTTAAGAGTTTTGTTTATTCATGTTCATTTCATTTGAAGAAGATCTACATAAAATAAATATTTAATTATTATTCACAGTGTCTGTAATTATCAATAAAGTTTTTGAATTTGTATGAAAACTTGAACATAACTGATTAAAATTATTTGTATGTCTGAAAACGTTATACCCAATTATAAAGAAAATTAAGCCTAAGAATTAATACATATTTATTAGTAATTATTATTAATGAAGAGTTTTTTTCAGTTTCAGTATTGCGTTCGCTAGCAATTGTGTCATTAGTGATATACGAAATGGATTTTTATTGTTCGTTCTATCAATACTTTTCTAGACATTTGTTATTTATTAAAATTTTATTATATTTGAAAATAGATAATTGTATTAGCTTAAAAAAGGTACTTAAATTATTCGCAGAATGAAAACAATATTTTTAAGCACAATCTGCATTATTAGAATTACGTATTAACTATTTAATCTTTAAAAACTCTGTGTTTTATTAGCTAATTGTTCAGATTCTCTTTCTCATTAATGATGTAAAGGATAATCAATACAGAGATAAATTAAACTGTAGAAAATATATATATATTTTCATTTAATCTGTTTTCAATAAGTCTGTTTTAATTTTATTAACCTGTAAAAATGTATTTAGACGTCGTATAAAGGAAATTATTTTTCAAATGAACTTTGTTGTTACAATAACAATGCAAATGATAAAATTAATTTTTCAACTACATTGAATTTTAATTAAAATATCTTGTTACTTATTTTCAATAACTGAATTTGAAAGAAAATCTTTTAAATAATTTAAATTTTTCTAACTGGTATTTCCACAGTTGAATATTATTTTCTTTCAATTTCAATTTAATGTTTCACTTATAAGAGTCATGTTATTAGGGAATTCAACGTCGAATGCAAAAGCATTTTTTCGTAGTATCTCACTTTCATAATCATTATATATATTATTCACTATTTAATATTGATAGCTATTTTAGAATTCTATGAGTCATTTATTCATTACCGATTATGAATGAACCATATCAGGCTTGCATTGTTTCTATATTTTGCTCACAGGATGAACTTACTATGTTTTATCTCCCATGTCTATTTTCGATTAACGACAAGTATGTACAAAATAAACGTGCTTTAATTATCAAATGTAATTCTTATGGGTTTTTTCATATTGAATAATAAACAGAATTTTAATTTTAAGATGAATTTCTAACAAATATTGATTCCTAAAAGAAAAGCACAATTTATTATTTCTGAATTTCTGTGTAAGTGACTGACCAGTTTAGAATTACGAAGAAGAATCTTGTAGCTTTGATTTATAAAACCTGAGAAAACTCCTCAAATGGAATAATAAGCGCAAATCTATAATCAAGAAATTCACAGGAATTCTCTTACAATGAACGAATATATTGTTAAGAGACTTTTAGATGAGTAATAGAGGTTGAAAATTACTTTATAAATATGGAAAACAATTAACGGAAAATATTTATATGATATTTTCTTTTAAATTGAAGTGTGAAATACTTCATTCTAAATATCTCAACAGAAGCATTTAATATCTTCATCAGGTATAACTCGTAAAATAATTAGAAAAATCTTTTCTGATGCATAAATTACTTTGAAATATGTATGACGTTAATTGGAACTCATGCTTAGTGTACAACAATTGTATATGTTATAGAGACGTTGAAGAAAGTTTATTCAAAATAAATAAATTTTATCTAATTACAAACATTTTAGATTTAAAATTGTATTGAGAGCAAGAACTTAACGTGCTTTCTGTACATAATGACAAAGAACTTTTCGTTTAAGAGGAAACTTGACACGCGCCAAAGAAAATTTAGAAAAAAATAAAATTGATTGACAACAGTACTGCTTGCAGTTACCTATTATTAAAAGGAAAAAATATTCAAGACGAGTATCTAGTGATTTTTATGTGTTTTTTGTGTTTTTTAATGGTTTATCATTTTTAATACAATCACTTTTCTCAAAATGATCTTTTTGCATACAAAAAGCTCCTTATGATTTTCATTTTGATTGAATGCCACAGAATTTTAAGACTGTAATGTTTTCATTGTATTAAATGAGATCAAACATAACGTTTTGTTACTTAAATATTTTATTTAGAAATTTCGCAAATAAAGTTGTGTGAATTTGATAGTTTTTTCGAAAAAAAAATAGCGCTTCAGAGATCAATTTGTTATTCACTATTCAATGATGAAAATGGATGCCCGTGCTTCAAATTCTTTATTTTATATTTTATATAAGCCCATATTATAACATTTATTTGTACTTTATTTCACAGAGATCTATCCAAAATTGAATATTTTAGAGTTTTTACTTATTTTAGCAATTATTTATATCTTACTTCACGAAGATTTATTCTATATTAATTATTTTAAATTACTTAGTTATTTTAACAGTTATTCGTACTTTATTTCACTAATAAATATCCAATATTAAATATTTTTAGTCCTTAACTATTTTAACAATTTTTCGTACTTTTACTCCACGAAGATTTATCTTACATTTAAGATTTTTGAGTCTTTAGTTATTTTAATATATAATTCTTTTTTCTTTACTTTGCGTAGTTTATGAGTTTTTAAAGATTTTAGTCTTTGTTTATTTTAACAATTATTCATATTTTACTTCAAAAAGATCTATACGATCTTAAAGATTTTATCATCTTGTTATTTTTAACAATTATTCATACTTTACTTCTCAAAGATTCATCCGATATTAAAGATTTTCGAATCTTTAGTCTTCTACCTTTATAATTGTATTATATTATGAAAGTGAGGTACCTCAATTCACGTGTCGTCCTCATCAAATAATTGTGCCTTAAAAGAACGCCAGTTGTCCATTATGTAGCTCTATAGAGATTCTTGTTGGTATCAAAACATTATCCTAATGTTAATAGGTCGCCTATTAATGCTCTCGGTTACCTTGTTGTGATCAAATCAAGACCTAATCTTTTCGCGGCTTACTGAAGATTTGCAGCGATCTCCATTCCGAATGTCCAGTCTTCTGTCGTCTTATGAAACTTCCCGTTCGCCATCTGCTTCGTTAATCACGGCATTATTTCTACTTTCCGACTTATTGGATTAAGTATCTTCCAAATGCGCTGTAAGCCGACCGATCTTCTACAGAGAGTGCCCTTAACAAGGATAGGCTCCACGCTGTCTATTATTGCATCTTATTCTTTTATCGGAGCAATACAGAGGATGAGGTTTAATTCCTTTTTACGAGACTTATACAATTCGAGTGGCTTACAACCGTGATTAATGGAAGTTTCTATTGAAGTACAGGAATTGGAAATGTGCGGTTTGAAGAAGAATGGCGCGGGATTAAATGTTTGCAAGATGCTACCTTCGTTTGAGAAACTTATAGTTTTTTTTTTATCAGTGTGTAAAAAAGTTGTCTGTATATTGAAGGATCCAGTGTAAGCTAAATTATAAGAATTTGTCATTTAGATGTTTGTAATGTTCCACAGTTTTACTTATCATTATGCTCTTTATTCAAGAAACTTAAGATAAAACCAGAATAAGAGTTTAGTTTTTTTTTTACTATTTGTATATCTTTTCAATGATAATTTGTCTTTAATATTTTTGGTATAATTAATAATTTATATTAGGAAAAACACATATTTATAAAAAAGAACTGAAGTGTAGTTGTGAATATTATTCAAAAATTTTAAATTATTCCAAGCGTATAACAGAAAGATAGACTTGAACATTTTCTTACTTTAAAACTTATAAAATAAATTCCTTTATCTTTGAAAATTTATTACTTCTAATCCACATCCGTTAGTTTATTGTGCTCTTTCAAAACTAAATTTATAAAACTCAAAACTAACCTTTTGAACATTACGATTTCCTAAATTGGCTCAATCATGGCTATTTTAAAAAATTAAATGGTTTGTTTTTACCCAATACTTGTTAGAAAATATGAATTAAATTGAATACTTTTGTTAAATCTCAATAGGAATACTTTCATAAAAAGTGTGTCTTACTTATAAATGCAAAAATATCATTTCAAGTAAAACAAACTGATATTCAAATTCTATTTAAAAATGTGTTTTCAGGTAAATGTCGTTAAAATATAATTAATGGTAATTATCAGTTTATTTCTTAATTAACGTTGTTTGGAATTAAAAAGTAGTTAAAAACTTTTTCAAAGATTCTTCTAAAGAATTATGAAAATACAAAGACTCTACATTGTAAATTTTAATATATATTACAGATCACATTTTTATATGATTATTAAAAGACTGCTATCTTAGCAATGTAAGGAAAAGAATATTCATTTAGACTACATAAGTGTTTTTTGAAGTCATCTATTTAATGCATCACTTTAGAGAAATTTAAGACATAAAGCACTTTTGAATCATTCATTTTAATTTAGATATTAACATAGGGATGCATAATTTTTTTAAAAAGTAGTGTGTGATTCTTGTTCAAAAAGAGATTAAATAATATTATTGAAAGATTATTGTTTTATTATACTTTGATGCGAACATTAGTAACTTCAAAACTCTCACAGTTTTTTAAAAGTCATACAGTTTCCAAAAAAATGGAAATTTTAATTTATTTATTTAGTTTTATCTAATTTCATATATTTTAAGCATATCCCTGTAGTTCCTAATTTTTTTCACATCAAAATAAGATATCCGATTTTGTTTGAGAATAATTCTCAAGCTACAAAGTCTGATTTTCTTTTTCTTGAAAAAAAAGTACCTAAATAATCTTAAAGTAATGTATATATAAATATCGATATATAGTGTAAGAAAATGTCCGTTTCACTCTACATTTTTTTTTCAAAAGAGTTTACATTTTTATCAAATACCGTGAGAGGAAAAAACAAATTTGCAATAAGCTGTTTCGAAAC
This sequence comes from Nephila pilipes, assembly GCA_019974015.1. Lineage (NCBI taxonomy): Eukaryota > Metazoa > Arthropoda > Arachnida > Araneae > Nephilidae > Nephila > Nephila pilipes. Next base: position 208,655 of record BMAW01059831.1, on the reverse strand, counting down.
ATAAAGCCTGGATATTTTTCTAAGTCTATGCAGTTGTAAAAAATTGCTTGTTTGTATGTGAAGTTGAATGAAGTGCTAAAGTATTTTTTGATTCAAATATTGTTGCTTTTATTTTCTTTTTCTTTATCAAATTTTTCTTGGAGTTCATTCGTTCTTATATTTTTATTATTAGTTTGAAAAATAAAATCCTTCGAGACCCCCCAAAAAAAATGAATTCAAGGTAAAATATTTAATAATACCTATAGCATTTTATGCGTATTTTAGAATTTTATGTTAGACATATTTAAAGAATAATGAAAACACCCAAGAACTACAACAGGCGACTTATTTTTTTTATTCAATTTATATTTATGGGATAGAAATATAAAACAAATTTTTTATTCTTACGGAAAAGCGAAATGTATAAACAAAATCTTTATTTCACGGAAAGAATAACATTTCAAGTATGCATATATTAAATGAATGGGTAGAAGTTTATCATTTAAATCATTAAAATCTTCAGATTGCCAAAATATTTACAAGACAAACTTTGCAATTTTATGTCTATCTTATGTAAATGAAAATGAGTATTCTAAAATATAAACAGCAAAATTAAACAAGTAATCACAATTTTTAAATTTTCCGGATAAAAATTCTCGAATATTTTAAAGTAAAAAAATTAAAAAGTGTCTTGTAAAACAAGATTCTTTTTCATAAGATTTTTTGAGATCACCTTTTCACTTAGCCTTAGGCAATTTTATCTTAAAGAACACTTAGATGCAACGTTGATGAAAATTTGCTTTTTCCTTTAATAAAGGTATTTTCTTTATATTTTTATGAACTCAATAACTTTTTCTACGAGTTATTAAAGAAATCTACGTTTAATGCTTTACAGCTTTTCAAGGAAAGAAGTGTAAAAATAAAAAGTTTCAACGCTCTTTTTTTGCTTCTTAATCAATTACATTCTAATAAATTAATATTCTTAGTTTCTAACTTAGATACCCATTAATGAAGTTTATTTCAACAAAAATGTATTTATTGGAATTAATGTTTTGGTTGCAATGACAACAATATTTAACTTTAGTCAAAATATTACGATTTTTTTTGTTTTCTGATTTAAACGTTTTTTTCGTCACGCATAAACATTTAGATTATAAAAAATGTTGCTTATTTAAAAAACAGTTAACTAAATTCCTAAATATTTTTGAATTTGTATCCACACTTTTTTATTTTATTTAATTTGGAATATATAAAATGAAACATTTATCTAGCGAATGGCAAAATGCTATATGATTATCAACATACCATTATTGATAAAAATGCAATTAACATTTGCAAAAGATACAAACTTTAATTTATATTCGACTTAAATTAAATTGAAATGTATAAATACCAGAAAAAGATGAACGTAAACAAATTTGTAATCGAAAAATTATACATACTAAAATCTAGAATTTCATTTATAGTTATTTATAATTCTATTTATTTGAAACGAAATGCGTAGATGTACATTAATGAGAAAATTAAACTGAAAGAAATGCACGTTAATGTTTCAGGTATACTAAGTAACATTCGACTGATTTTAATGATTATTCTGGTAAAGTTAAATATTTACGTGAAATTAATCCAAATGGAGTCAGCAGGTATATAAAGATTTTATGGAAACTGATTGATTTTGTAATAATAACAGGAATAACCTTATAGAAATTTAAAAGATTTGTATTAAATATCAAAATAAAACTAATTAATGTAAATGGAGTCTGCGTATATATGATGGTTTCCTGTAAACTGTTTGAATTTTTAATACTAATGAAAAGTAAATTAGAAATTCTTGAAATTTGTATTAAGTTTCATCTAATCCGGTAAATTGCATTCATGTGTAAGAATTATTTTACTTCAAAGTCATGGAAAAGTTTTAATATCACAATCGTTCAAAAATGTGGTAGAAATATGTCAAATAAGATTATTCCCTCCTAGAAAAAAAATGCTCACATGCTTGGAGGGAAAGAATGGGAATTCTCAGAGGAACGAAAAATAGATAGAAAAATATTTTAAATTACATGAAAATCGTGCACTTTGCGTGACAGAAAATGGATAGATGGTATACACACAATCTTCCATTTTGATGTAACAGAAAAAAGGGGAGAAACAACGATTTTAGGAAACTTGTTTTCTTTTACTGGTTACCTAAAAATTCGTCTGGGTCTCTCAAAACGAAAACTCTCAGCACGCAATTTCATCTCAGCCCCACTCTGAGCTGTAATTTCTTAAAAGAGAAGGATAAAATAGAATAAAGGCCCAACGTACATACTTACACATAGAAACATAATTAGCACGCCAATGTAAAACCTTTTCTCTCCCGATGTTAACGCTAAAAGGTGCTTATTAGCATGCAACATCAAGATTCTTCGAATTAAGCATTGTTTAGAACGAAAAATGGAGCAAAAAAAACCCCCTTAAAATACAATGAAACGACGTTCTTCTCAAGAAAAGAGGAAATAAAAAGCCGAAAAGAAATTAAGGTTGAGAGATAACGAAAGATTTAAATAAGTTTCGTGGAGAGAGAATTTATGGAAAGGAATTCAGGCTCCATTTTTAATAATTTGACATCAATAGATAATGAAGTGGTTTAATGTAGAAGATATGGTGATGAGATTCGTCTTTGAGAAAGGAAAGCTATCAAAATTCCAAGTAATTTTTTTATTCTTAACTGAGAGGAAATACATTTCATGCCTCGATAATTTTTAAATGGTTCCTTATTATTTCGTCTCGTTGGGATATCAGATTAAAGAGATCTTACAACAGATCGTTTTCCTAACAGGTTATCAGAGAGAGTTTAATGATTTGATATGTCATAACACACCTGCTATTTATTAATAAGAACGAATGAAGGGATTTATATTGGGTTATCTAAATCCAATATGAAAAGTAATTTGCAGTTGCAATAGTATAAATAATTCTAACAAGAATCGTTTTCTTTTAAATTTTGGTGATGCAGGAATAAAAGAAGCATTTTTATCGTTCCAAAGCGATTGTTTGAAAATGTATTGAGAAGGGAGTAAGAGAAATATTGGAAATACATTAGAATAAAAATTGTCAGACTCAAATCGATTATTAATGGATTTTGAAAGGATCATTTAGTAAATTTATGGACATCTCTAAATGTAAGAATTACGTAATTTGTATCGTTGATTGTATCTGTTTCATATATATTTGTAAGAAAGGTGAAAATGATTCGTAACTTTGCTTTTTTTAAATCACCTGTAAAAAGCTGATTTGTTCTTAGAAAAATGTCATTAAATTTCAAAGTAAAATACTAAGTTTCTTTTTAAATATTATAATGAATGCAAATAACTATTTTATAATATATCTATGATTATCACTCATGGTAATATTTGTCACCAATATACCTCGTGTTACTTCTAGTGTGATAATAATAAAACCAATAATCTATGATAATATTTTATGTTATAATTTATTCAAATGATATAAATTATACTCAGTATAGTAAATAATAGATCCAAAGTATCTGTTACTGTTCTTTAGCATTATTTATATCAAAATTAGGTAGCTTTAATATAATTAAAAAGATCAATTTTATGAAACTAATTTTATATCAAATGTAATAATTAACCATGATAAAATTCAAATTTATTCAAGTATAATACAGTTACATTTTAACCCGAACCAGCTTTAAAATTAAATTCTATGAATAATACTAGAAAATTCACTAAAAATATGCGTCACTTAAAATTTAAAATTCAATTAAAAGTTAAAGGAAAAGTGAAACTTATAAAAAAGTTAATAAATCATAGTAGCTCTTTTAAACTTTTATTAAAACCTATAAAGAATCTTTTGCAAGTTTTTGTTCCAAAAAAGTAAATTTGTACCCGATTCCCTTGATAAAATTTTCTATTAAACCGACAAGATAAAAGCCTTTTGAATTCTCTAAGGCTTTATACAGATGTCGAGTTCTCTTTAGTAGCAGTTTTATTTCTAACTTTTTCCAGCATACATATAACTCTCTGCAACTCCACTGTAATGAGCCTCTATCTTTTTTTTTTTGTTTCGTCACTACTTCTTTGGTTAATTAACCTTTACCCAAATGCTCTTCGTTAAGGAAGGTCAGGTTTTGTTAGAGACTGAATCATGGATGTCATTACACAGTCCAGATGAGTTTCCTGATATATTTTTTTTTACTTCTTCGATTCTGTTCCCTCTTTTCATTTTCGAATCCGAAATCTGTGAGAGAAGGTATAATTTTTTTAATCAATGTTCGAACGAATCATTCAGTGGTTCGTAATACCTTTTGAAGATTTCTTCTGGAAATTTGAAGAATGTGTGGTCACGTTGAAAGTTAATTAGGATTATTCTTTTTAGGCAGTATGTAGGTTCTTTAGCTCTTTTCTTAGTAACTGTGCATCTATATTACTTTAAGTGCTCTCAGTTCTTATGTTTGAGTTCTTAATAATGCTGAAAATGAAGAAAGGATTTATTTTTATATTTTCAAGCCATGGGGGAAAAAAGCCAATGGAATTAGAAGTAATTTTTTTATCTCTCCCGTGCTGAATTTTTATTTATTTTTTAAATATTGTAAAGTATTTATTCAGTTTTGTATCATAATATCAACATTTATTTTGAAAAAAAAATTATATTAACATTTTATTTTTACTTATTGCAATTTATATAATTTATTTAAAAATATTTATTTTCTGTACATGACAATAGTACCATGAATCTGGAATCAACCAGGAATAAATACGTTTTTATTTATTTACTATTAACATTTTATATTAATTCCTTGTTAATGTAAAAATATACAAAGAAGAAAAATATTTTATAATGATAAAATTAAAATAACTTTATTTACTATTCAGGAAACTAATGAATATGTAGTATTTTATAAGTTAAATATTTGAATTGGCAAATAAGTTTATAATCTTTAAAAATTGTTAATATTTTCTATTCTTTTAGAATGGCTAGTAATCTTCTACTCTGAAGGAGTAAGAAGGGTTTTTTTTATTTTTGGAGAATAATTATTAAGTTTTTATTAGAAAAGAGTAAGTAATGTTTTTATTTTTGAAAAATGGTTAATAAGCTTCTATTCTGAAGAAATAGATATGTTTTTATTTTTTAAGATTGGTTATAATATAAGCTTCTAATAGGAAGCAATAGATAAAAGCTTTATTTTTAAAAAACTTTTTCTCTCTCTTAGAAAAAATTACTGTTTGCTATTATGCAAGAATAATTTGTAGTAAAAAGTTACAAAATTTTCATCTTAAATGGAAAAAAAAACATTGAGTTTTATAAATATTGCGAATGGTAATATGCTGTTTAATCACTAAAATCTGAAAATACGCAATATTAATTGTAAGAGAATACTAAAAAAACTATTATTGATCTTTTATAATTTTTTTTTATTTTTAAACACTCTTTTTAAATCTACCTTGATAATTTTCATTTTTTAAAATTCATTTTTCTAGAATATTTCGCTCTAAAATACTGATTTTTATTGAATGAGTTTTCATTTACCTTTACGATTTTTATATCACACACACAACTGTTTAAAGAACGCGTTTTAAGAATAAAAAATAGCTTGATCATTTTTGGAAGAAGCGACCATCGCAGAGATCTGATGCCAAATCACAAAGTTGGGTAGAACCCAAAGTAGACTGAAATTTCTGCTCTCAACTGTGCTGCCCTATAACGATGTCATTACCCGGAACTATCATCCCTTCCTTCTCTTGATAGTTTCATTTGAGATAACACACTCCCCACTGGACACGAACATATCTAGTTCCCCGCAGTTGCCTCAATTCCTAGAGATAGTCTGGTAGTACAACATTGTTCTTAAATGGGCTCTTCTATTGAACAGCATTCAAATAATTCAAGCGTCATTTAATCTGCAGTTTTCTATTTTTTTTTAAAAGAAAAGTAATGCTTTGTCTAACACAGTTAGTTTCAAACTAATAGCTAAACTTATTAAATAATCGTGGAGTTTTTCAGTAAATATGAAATTATTGTGCAAAAAATATTATAAAAAAAGAATGGGAAATTTTTTTAAGCTTATATCTACACAACTGTAATATGTTTTGCTCAAAAATGTGAATTCTATTAAGATTCCGTTATACATTTAACTCCCTCAAGCAGTTCCAAAATTAAAAGATAATATCACAAAATAATCTAAGGAAAAAATAACTGTTTTTATTGAACCAAACTATATTATATTATTCTTAATAGGTAAAGAAAAAATAAATGTGGACGAAAACTGTGTTTAATTAAACAGTAGTCGTGCAACAAATAAGGTTTCAACCAAATAAATTTCTTCTAACTATATCTAAACCTTAATCTAGACTCGATGTAGTCCAAGTTAAAGTCAGATACAGAAACAGGAAATACTATCTCAACTTCTTCTCTCGGTATGCACTCGTCTTTTTTCTCACCTCTTCTCTGTTATATCTAGGAATTATATTCAGAACTAGAAGCCACAGTTCATAATAACTTTTATAATATTTCCATAAACTGACAAGAAATGGGAATGGGTTGGCTCGAATCGAAGTATACTGGAGTCCAAAAGTAAAATGACAAACGAAAATTCCTTGATAACTGGAGAAATATTTAGTTTATTTCAACGACGTTTTATGCAAAGAGATATTACTTTTGAAGAAAGCAATATAACAACATACAAATATGAAAAATCGCGTGAATTATTAGTTGAGATACAGATTATATAAAAAAAAAAGTCAAATTATATTGCATTATATCTCGGGAAAGGTCCATCTAATATGGAATGTATCCACCGTGCATTGTTATAAAAGGACCTCTCAACGAGCTTGTATACTATTAATGAGTAATGATGGCTTGTTGAGAAATGCAGAGAAATGTCTACTGTAATAAATGCCATACTTCAAAAAACTGGACTTATGCTTGGGACCGTGGGAGGAGTTCGGTGAAGTGAAATGGCTCTTCAATACGAACCCAAATATGTTCCATAAATTGAGATCTGGACAATTTGTGAGCCAGTCCGTACGACGAATATCTTCTTCTTCAATAAAATAAACAACAATGTGAACTCTGTGTGGCCTCTTACTATTAATCTAAAAAGGACCTACAGCATTCCTGAAAAACTTCTCGTAGGCTTCAAGAACATCTTGTCGATAGCACTGTGTGGTGACGCTACCTTCATCAAAGACGTGTAGAGGTAAACAACTTCCCAACAATGTGCCGCGCCAGACTAGGATCCCTCTGCCACCAATCGGTCGATTTTCCTTAAGTTGGAGAAATATGAACTCCACGTTTGAAAACTTGTCGTCTATCACTCTGTGTGCTTAATCTCGACTCATCAATAAAAAGACATCGTGAATGGTATTTTCGGCTCCACGACAAATGGGTTGTCCTGTGTGATACGTACTAAGAGAGACATACCAGTGGATGTCAGGCGTAATGGTCCTCTCCACTGTTTGTATGGAAATTCTTGTTCCAGACTCAACAGTAAAATCATGAGACAATTCTGTAGCTGTTGTCTGCCTATGTAGGCGTGTGCTTAGTGCAAGTAGCAATCTTGTACAGGTGTCGTCGTTCTACAGTGGCCTTGGCCAAGCATCCTGGTAATAGTGCCACTTTTTTGGAATTGATACCCCAACCTATATATAATATTTGGTACCACTTGTAACCATCAAGCCTCCTCCGCTTCAGACGTCATTCAATTCTGCCAAAGGTTCGTCTTCTCATTGAATCATCTAAACGATTATAAGAACTCTATTTAAAACTATGGTTTTCGTTATCTGGATCTCACAATATTGTGGCGGATGACGTCACTAATCCAGTCGTCACTAATGTCATGCACCGTAATATTAAAACCGCTAGATAACGCTTCCTCTTTACTAGGAAACCATAGCTCTACTGCAATCAGTCAAACTTATGGGTTTTAACGTAATATTAATAACACTGCTGGCAAAAATCTCAGATGCTTAAGTGATCAAATTTCCGGTTGTACCATAAAATTTACTCTATTCTTTTTTTAAAAAAAAAACTGGAGGCTAACATGGTGCTACACTTTATTCAAAATATGTACCATGCAAGTTTTATCAATTTTACTGTAGAAGTTTCAAATTATTATGAAAAAAAAAATGTTTGCGGTCTTAATTTTCGACACCAGTGTATAATAGAGTGAACGGAATAAAATCATACCAACTGAAGTAACGGAATGGATGAAACCCCTCAAATATCAGAAGAACTATTTCAGATTATGTAAGATAGTAGCTGTAAAACTTTAATAACTTTAGGTTGTAAGAATTTCTGTGTTTGATTTCTTTATTTTTAAGTCTCATTAAGTTGCAAAAGTTAAAAAACTTCAAAAAAAAATTATTATGAATTTTTTAATATTTTTACCAAACTTTTGGAGATGCGTTACACTCGTAAACTAAAATGTTGATTTCGTTCGGGAAATGCAATTTTTTAGTTATTTCAGCCAGTTCCATATAACCTAATAACAGTCTAATCCATATTACCTAATAATATCCGAACAATTAACGTTTCAATCCATATACTTCCAAATTTTACCATTCCACTAAATTCCAATTTTGTAATACATGCTTAAACATTTTCACGAAAAGTTTGTTAGATTTTATTCTTTAGAAGCTGAAGAATCATTGGATCGATTCTTTAAAAAGGCTTTTTAATACCTTTAATAGACAATTTCAAGATTGTTCCAGGATCATTCGTCATTGATAGCTCACTGCGAAAGAGCCTCTGGTGCCTTTCTAAGAAAAAAATATTTATGGATAAAAATTTTCTAATTGTTGAATTTTTTAAAACCGAAGGATTTAGCATCTTATTATTTTAAGGTGGTAAAGTCACAAAATTACATGAGATCTATGATTTATACTTAAAATCATCAATCTAATAATTTCGTCTTGGCAGCAAAAAGTTTTAGAATCAAGTCAGAATTCATATCAATACTGCATTAATAATACTTATACGCTACGATAATCTTTTTTATGTACTGTTGTTTTGTCTTTTTTATGTACTATTGTTTTGTTTACAAACTATTTTACTGTAGAGATATCCAGCATTGAGAAAGTATCTAAACAATTCTTTTTTAATAATAAAAGAGTGAACGAACGTATATGAGTGATAACAACTCATAAATGTTTATCTAGCTTTATTTGTGAGATATATGTTTTATAGATACAAGAGATTTAAAATGCTAAAATAACCTTACATTTTAAAGATCTTCATGAAATTCGATGCAGATTATCTTTAATATCCGTATCTATTACACAAAACATTTTTCGTAATATATTCATGAATTTTCGAATTATTGAAATTTTCGCCATTTTGCATATACTTTAAATAACTTCTCATAATTTTGAGTTTAAAACATTCTTTCCATAAATATTACTCATATTGAAAGATAGAATAAAGAGTTTCACTCTTGGGATTAGAAAATTGAATTATTAATAAAGGCGAAAAAGTTTGAAATTTACCTCGTAATTTTTTTTCCAAAAATATTTCCACCTACAGTTTCAGTTATGAAATTTTAAAATTAACTATCACGATCAAAAACACGTGTTTAATTTATTAATGCAAAAAAAAATACACTTTTAAGATTTCGTACCTTTCATCAAAATTTGAAAAACAAGCAGCATTTTGAATATGAAAATCATCCCACAATCATTATTGTAAGTAAAACGAAATGTTATTAAATAGTCTCATTTTTCTATGAACTAAAATGACACTTGCTAAAAATTTATATATTTTTATTACTAATAATTTATAAATATCTGCATAAAACGAGTTCTGGCTATTAAATAACTAGATTGACGCTATAAAACATTTTATTTTGATATTATTCAAATTTACATATTTTCATCTTCAATATACAGCTCTCCTTTATCCCTGCAATTCTTCATGAGCATTTTTCATTGTTCGAAACAGTGCTGGAAGTCTTCTTTTGCCAGCTCCTTCAGGACGTATGCCACTTCTCTTTCCAGCTTCAATGGACTCAAATCTTGTTCCTTTTAATGGAAATTTGAGTTTAGTAAACAGATAGAAGTCGCATGGTTCAAGATCTGGCGAATAAGGCAGAAGGTCTAACACTCTGGGACTCTATACTTGCCTAGAAACCTTTTGAGAGACAATGTTGAATGAGCCGGCCCATTGTCTTGGAGGAAAAACTAGCCATACGGATTTCTTGTCAATTTCTATAGTCTCGGCAATCTCGCGAATATTTAACGGAGGATTAGAGGGAACCAGATTTCCAAATTTTTCGATATTTTCATCCGTTTTTTACTTGGAACATCTTGAAAACACTTAAACTACTCAAAAACACGAGCATGCGATAAACATTGATTGTCATACACTTCTTTCAATAAATTATAAGATTTAGTAGCGATTTCTCCAAGTTTCATGTGAAATTTAACAACAATTCGTTGCTCATTAATCATTTTTCCGGTGAAACATAAAAAAAAAAAAAAAAAATAAAGCGAACGAAGGCTACGGATATGTGGATTTGTTTATTGAAATTAGAGTCTTTGCATTCCAAAGATAAGGCTTCGCACTAAACAGCTGTCGGTTGCTGGTGTTTGGCGTATGCGTACCTCTTCTGTAGAAGCGTCAATTTCGTTACTAAATAGTCACTCCTCGTACAATAGTGTTCTGCATCTGCTTAATTTTTTTCAAAAAAAAAAAAAAAAAAAAAAATCCATTACTAAATTTTATCTTTTTTAAGAAACATCAAATGTGTACTCTATTAATTTCCTTATTAGTTTATTTCTCGGCAAAACATAGAGTTAAGTAACCTCTCAAGCCTTTTTATGAAACACGTATCTTTTAATAAAAGGATGCATCAAACTCTAGAAAGTCTAGTCCGTTCATTTTTGCATGTATTATTCAGATGTTCCACATCCCCCACGAGATCCATAACTAAGTGATCGTTGATATGCCGAACTTCTGTAGCCATATCCTCATAAACTGCTTATAGTTTGCTTCGTAAAAATGCAGAAAAGCGCTTCCTTAAACTTTCCAATGACCACGCAAACATAAAATAACCTAGGCCACATTAAGAAGACGTGTTCCTCGAACAAGAAAATGTATCTATCTTATACGACGTATACTCTACGAGGACCAATTTCTAGGCCTTCTGAGCGTATATTTATGATCTAGCGAATAGCAAAGTTTTGAATATGTGATTTACGACCCGAAATGCGTCTTTTACGCCGTTGTTCTCTTCCATAAATAAACAAGTTTTTTCCCGGATGTTTTATTTTACTCTGGAGGATTTTAAGAGAGGGAAGTTTTGCTTTTTTCCGAAGAAACATGGACTTTCAAGAATTCTTAGAAGAATTACCCGCGCAGGAATGAAGTCTTATGCCTCGCAAAAATGAATAATTAAGTACCTGTATGAATTATATGTGGCAATTGCTATTGAGAAATTGGGTTTGCGTAAACTATCAAGCTTGGTCTAGCGTTTTTAACTTGAAGATTCACTTACTGCAAATACTTGGAGGCTTTAGTAAATATTTCAAAGAATTCTCAAAATCTAGAAAAATACGTAGAGAGGCCCTCATAATTTTGAAAGTTATTGCTGAAATATTTAGTTCTACTATGGTTTTCTAATTTACTTTGGTTTCTTTACAATCTGATTTTTTCAATTGTTTGCATGTTATATTTACATTATTTTCTGTTTTAGTAATTTTTGTTTCTTCATGATCTATCCTCGCAAAATTTAAATCAAACTTGTTCAACGAATTAAATGAAGAATCCCTTAGAAAAATGAGTATAAAATTATTCAGTCAATAAGTATATCTTTGATACCCAATTAATTTCAAATTGCATTACATTTTTTTCCCTTTTCACAACAAGAGAGCTTACAATAATTTAAATTTGATACATTAAATTTTATTGAAATAGATCGTAAAAAATTAGCTCTTGATTATAATAACTTTAATGAGTATGATCAAATTGTTGCGTACGGATACAATAGAATTTTTAATAATTATAATGAGTATAGATTATATGAAAAATAGTAAACGAAAACTAATTTTATTTTATCTAAAAATTTAATTACTCAAAAATTAGAAAATAATATATATATATATTTATTTGTGTGTGTGTGTGTGTGTATACTCATGTGCAAAATTAAGGCAATGAGCTCATTACGGAAAAACTTTAATGAAATTTGGGATGAATATGCATTCATAACTGATTTCAGATGCGTGCGATGAAAAATTCTTTTTACAAACGCATGATTATCAATAAAGCTCATTGTGAAGGGATGTCTAATATCTGCATTGTGATATCGAATTGAACATTAGTTTAATAAGGGATTGGAACCCCCCCCCCCCTTAGCCAGACAGATTGCATAACGGGGTGACAAATTGGATATGAGGTAGTTAAAGAGTCTCTGCTGCAGTAGATCCCATCCCTGGAGCAAGGCAAGCTTCAGCTCCGAATTATTCTCGGTGGAAAATGATGAGAGGGTAATAGCTCTCCCAGTGGCATCCCAGACATGCTCTCTAAGGTTTTGGTTTGGAGATCTGGCTGGTTAATCCATGTGGCGAATAGTTTCCCTATCGAGGGAACTGTCTAACAACTGAACCTAATGAGTCCTTCCGATGTCGTCCATTAACAGAAACCCAAGATCACCTTCGCCATTGAAAATTGGATTCTAAGATCTTCTCTCTTTACTTCACACTAATCATAAAGCCTTTGTTAAACATATACAGGGGGGGGGTATGTGGCCGTCCAATTTAATACCTACCCAAACCATTACCATCTCCACCAGCAGGTGATCCTTCTCTCCGAAGAGGAAAGGATAGTATTGTATCCCAGGTTTTCTCAAGGTATATGTACGCCGATCATTAGTGTTCATGCTGAATCTCGACTCAACTATAAAAAGCATGGTCCCCCGCAAACGCTTGATCTAAAACTCTTGTTGTGTGCACTTTGTTATGTGCTCTCTTGTGTGTGAGCAGGACTCTAACCACAAGTCCTCTGGCATATAGCCCTCTCTGTTGAAATCTTAGGGTAACTGTAGACCATGAAACTTGGTCTCCAGTAGCAGCATAAACGACTCACGTGAGAGATGTGGATTTGTAGGAGAATTGTATCGTCGTGCTGAAAGTGCCAAATAAAATTCTTTATTAATTGTTGTGGATCTTGGTTGATCGAGGTATTCTCGATATTTATCTAATGTATTTAAAAAGTTTCCAAAAATTGCAGACGTTTCGAGGCGTTACATTGAGCTCTCTAACCACCTGCGTTTGTTATTGTTTTGCTTATAATCTATCGACAATTCTGCATCTCATACTTTCGTGACTACTCATTTTAACTTATAAATTTTACACAACTTTTGCGAGAAATATGGTGAATGTTACGGAGGAGAACGAGCGCACAAATCGCCGATTTCTCTTCCTGCCGCTTATTCATCATTCACAGTCGCTCTTCAGACAAGCCGGTGTACTTTTACGTTTGCGAATCTGAATATTTTGCATAATTCTTCAGAGGTATAATTAGTATCTAAGGTTTAGTACTTTTTGAAAAATTAGACATAATTTGCGCATTTTCTTAATTTTGCACTAGTGTATATATACACAAGCCTGAAAGTTAATTCTATTTAAATTGCACTATTTTAAATGGAACATTGCGTTTATTGAAACATTTAACTGAGAAGAATATTCGTTGTATGTGGACCACTTCCTTTTAACCAAATTATTTATGCTGATAGGAACATAACTTACAAATTATTTTTATAAAAATAATTTCACATAATTTATTTTCCTTTCATTTTCAAAATTTATAAGTTTTATTTTTTAATAGATCCAAATAATTTTTTGTGATGATATAATAACAAGTACCACGAACAAGTTTACAAATTGGGGAGTTTTTTATAACTCTTACCTTGATAAAATTTTTTGAAAATACAGCCAATAATACCGAGCATTCAAAGAAATAAAAAAATCTCCCTACTCTTAACATTAAGTGTCGGATAAATTATGCATTAACTTTCAAAGTTTTGCATATGCAATTAATTATTCCATTTTTTAGGCACTTAAAAAACGCTTCAATGGTCCAAAGAAAAATAGTGTAAGCGCCATAAATGTTCATCACATTCATCTAACAAAAAATGCCATAATCTGTCTTGCCTTTTTTATTGCATGTATTTAATAGATATAAAAAAGTGCTACTGCTCTGTCATTTGTAAGTAAATGATGAACTATGATGTCATTCTGCAAGACAGAAAGATGATTTATTCTCGTTCGTAACAAAGAACTAAATCGTGTACGCTTCAATTTGCATTCAATGTCAAACTTCGAAAAGTTTGCGTGTGAAAATGCATGAATAGTTAGTCCCGATTTCTTTGTAATTTTTACATTTGTTGCTTTTGTGTATCATTTACTGAGATCATAGCCTATTTTAAAATTCACCTTTTTAATAGGAGAACGACATCACGCATTAAAATTAAATAAATATAATCTGTTATTGACTTCTTAAAAATTGCAATGTCTTAAGGAATAAAACTAAGAGTGTTATACATATTAAATTTAATAGAAAAAAGTAAATGTTTCTATTTTCTTAAGTTTACAATTGTCATAAATTATATTCCCATTTTATAGACATTTTTTCTCCTTTGAAATCTAGTTCTTTCTTAGATTTTCTAATGAAGTATGTCACGATTAATAATGAATTGGCACTACATTTTTTTATTACGAAGGAAATAATTTAATTTACTTATGATAAATACCCATTTTATAGTCAACCCTTTTTTATTTTTAAAAATTAACAAAATGCTGTAACATTTTAAAAACTGATTTATTTTAATTATAAATATATGCACATGAAAAATCAAATTTAAATTCAACGGTAAACTTATCGAAATTTTGGAATTTATATAAATCTTTTAACTAATTTATTCTTAAAAATGTTCTATGTAAGATTTTAATGAATTCATATTTTTATATAAATATATATCAATTCAATATTTTTCATAGCTTTCGAAAAAAATTCATAAATATGCTGATAATTCAAAATTTAGTTTTTTACTGCGTAGTGTTAAATGTAGAAGAATTAAAGATTAATTTCATTAAAATAATTATATTGTTAATTACTGTAGGTATAGCACTTGAAGGTTGTTATCATGCATTTTTTATGTATAGTCATCTGTTTTGATTAATATTGATTAAACCTTTTGAAATGGTCCAGGAAAAGCATAAACTTCTTACTTAACATATTTCAATTTTAAAATTAGAAAGGTGATATTTAAATGCTTGCTGTGGACACATTTTAAGTACTCAAAGCAATGGAAGAGTGAACCATAATTTTATTTACTGTTATTTTGTGTGAATTAAATTTAGAATTCTCTAAAAGTCATGTATTTCTCTTTTCCTTTGAACTTTAAAAAATTCCGATAAAATTATCATGGACGAAATCATCCATAACCGATATAGCACGTGGGCTGTTTTGAACTTTTCAAATGTTCTTTTTGTACCCAAAGAACCATAACACTTAATATAGCACTGTTGAGGTCATCGAACTAAGTGATAGAACATGTCTTTCAAGAACATGTCTTTCTTTTCTTCAGGTCGCATGTCGGTAGATCCGTCTATTTCAGGGCAGTTTCTCAGAAATTTAAAAGAAGGCTGGCCTGTCCCAGAATCCGAATATAGAAAACCTCTTCAACCGGGAGTTCGGGTCATAAAATTCAGGTCCGTGGTTTTAGCGGATTAAAGAACCTTTTAGTGAAATTGTACTCTAGATTCACTTCACTGTATCATAAAGCGAATAATGTTGTTCATCTCTTAAAATATTTTATTGTTGTTTTCGCATGAAAAGGCAGTACCCATCACTTTTAGGAATTTTACGTTCTTCAAGAATACTTTTTCAAGAATTATCTTTTTACAAAGGATTAGCTTCTACATGTCTTATGATTCGAATATATTCTGGTGGAAAATCATATAAAATTTTGTCGTTTCTTTTATTCAGATTCTTTCAACTATTTAGTCCATTTTCAATGTCCTAGCAGAAAAAACTTCATATTTTTAAATCCTAGAGGTAGCACACACACACACGCACAAAGTTATTATTCTAATTAAAATTAAATATATATAGCTTAAAGTTATACTTTATTGTTGTATTTCATGCGTAAAAATATTGTAAATAATAGTTAATTAAATAACATTATTTAGCAAACTAATTAATCTTTTAATTTGTAGAAATAGCTTAAAATTAATTAATCCATTAACAATTTCATGCATCATTGATATCGCAGTAAAGAATATTATAATTTGATAGTAAAGACTTAACCAAGATTTATTGATATTTTATTGATATGTTCTAAATAAATATATAGAAAAAAGCTGTAAGAGTAAAAATGAAGGTATATGAATTGAATTCTTAGAGCTATGTACATTAATTGATAGAAATAATATACGTAGTTGTTCAAATACAAAAACCTCTGTATAATTATCTATTAATTATGGATATTTAAATGTGTATTAAATCTTATTCATAATTTGGAATTCAAATTTTAAGAATAACTCTACATATATTAATATATCTAAAATTAACTATATAATTAGGATTAGAGTACTATTTTACTTTGAGAATTAAGGTTAAAGACCGTTATTGATAAAAATACCGAGCAATAATTTAATTATAATAAAAAAACAACATAAGGTATTTTTAGAGTAAGAGATATATAGAGAGAAATATATGTTAGATTAAGTAGAATTTTTCCTTTATTATGATATTAATACAATATACGAGTGATTTCATAATACTAAATTCGATAATCTAACGGAAACAACGAAGCAATTTTATGGAAATTATATGAAAATTAAGTTAATTAATATTCTTTAAAGGATATTGATTGGAAATTGGGATTGGAACAAATAATATTTCTTCTCTTAGAATGAAATGTTCTTCCTTATTAAATAATTTTAACTTAAATAACATAATTAATATTTTAATTCCTATAAAATGAATCTGATCAAAGTCAAAATTAAAAGCATGTCATTATAAGCAAAATATTATTAATATATTTATATATATATATATATATAAAGGTGTGAATGAATAAATTTCATTAAATATTAATTTCGTATTATTTATGGATTTTATGTAACCTTTATGTAGCTTCAAAGAATAAAGTTTATGTGCAAAAACTCTGAACAAACACTTGTCTCCGTTTGCCATCTAATACCCAAAGGGAAGATTTTGTAAACTTTTAAGTTCCTTTATCTATAAGATTAAACAACTTTAAGTTCGTGTCATGTTATTTCCGTAAAAATAATGCTTGTTTTTTTTACCTAAACCCCAAAGGTAAATAAGTCTTTGACTTATGAATGTCAATAGTGGATATTCTCAAGAATATTTGAAAAGTACTTTGTAACAAGAATTCTTCGAAGCATTTTCGCGTTTCCTTATCTATCTTTCTATATATATTCTTTTATTTCTTCATCCCAATTCTCTTTGATCCAAGCGTACATCATCTGCTTGAGAAGATTTGTTGTAGGCAGTGCTTTTTTATCATTCGCAAAGGTGCAATTTGTTATTGAGTTTTATGCTGTATTTATTTCTCTTGTATTTTACACGCAGTTTGCACTGTTATTTTGAATTTTCTAAACATATTTGGAATTTCTTTTGTGTGTCAGAGCATCAGGGTTTGAATAAAATATTCTGTTTGTTTATTTATTCTGAATCGGATGTCGTTTTGGAGAGTTTGGTGAATCCCTTACCGGAAATTGGTGGGGAAAGAATGGCTTGACATTTCTTATTATGATATTCCTCGTCTCGTTTGAAAACCATTTTTCTTTATAAATTGAAAACTATTTTAAACTTTATAAAAATAGAAAATACAATTCCAACGTTCAGTAAGAACTCTTTTTAGATTTATATCACAATCTATGCATTTCCTCATAATTATGAAAACTTAAAAATATTTCAAACAAACCTTTCGTTAACAACATTAATTTCATACTTAGAAGACATTTCAGTACATTTTCGTAAAGATAATCTTCCAATATAATATTTTTACTGTGAATTCAATTCTATGTTGATTGTTTAAAATGAAAATATTCTAAAATTTTATAAGTAAAAGTACATTTAGGTCAATATATTTCATATATATGTATGCAATTATTTACTAATTTGCTCCAATTACATTTTGATCTGTTTCTTTCTCATGAACTTTAGCGAATACAACTTTACATAGTTACAGGGCATTTCTTTTTTTAAAAAAATCTTCAAATCACAAAATTTTTGTTAACGTTCCATTTTTTTTTTAAAGTTATTGAAAAATGTTATTCTGATAACGTTTTGTAATATCTCTCGAGTAGAGGATAAAGAACTTTTTTAATTCTTAAAAAAAGACTATAAATATAAAAGTTGTAATTCTTCACTAATGCAAAAAAAATAAAAGGAGAATGCATCGAAAGTTAAATAATATCTGTTGCCTCTAAAAAAGAGAGTACTATCACAAAGATTTGTCCTTTCTGTTTCGCAAACATTGTCTGTGGTTACATGTGAACAAAATTGTAACAGACGTGTGCTGAAATTCATTAATAATATGTTTCTTCCAATGAAGGTTTTTATTGATGTTTCAGCAGCAAACTTTGACAGCCGGCAATCGAAACAACCCAATATTTTATTTGGCTCTTTGTCTCGAAAACAAGAGGGAAAATAATAGTCCCTATGGAAGCTATAACGCTTTCTTTTTCCCCTTTACGATAAGTCCTAAGCACGAGTATTGCTGTTTTGATAAAAGAACAAAAACCGATTCTGTAGGATTTTTTTTTCTTCTTTTTTTATCATGTCCCCTTCACCTCCTGGTTAACCCTAACTGTACTTCGTACCACCAAGCTCGAAGAGGTAGGGAGGAAACCTGAATGAGATGATGGCTGAGTTGAATTGTTTTCTTTTTTTTACTTTTACCCTCGGGGACATACAGGCTCTTTTGATTCAGTTTTCAGTAATCAATGAAGGTCAAATGTAATATCTTCCGGGGTTGTGAAGGAATTTGTAGTGGAAGATTCGGTTTTCGCAAACACGATATCGTTTCTCAGGGTCATTGACTTTGAAATAAAACGTTTGTTTTGGGTCCCCGAGGTATAGTTGGTTTGAAGAGTAATCGGAGTTCTTTTTTTATAACTCACATTAAAGCCTACAGATGCTGCAGCGTTGTGACCTCAGATTCATTCAGTTGATTTACATTAGATTTCGTTTTACACTTCTGTTGTTAATACTGTTGACGCGCAATCCAATAATTGAACATTGGACAATGTGAATTAGAAGCATTGTACTTTTTTAATAGAAAATATTGGTATATCAAAAAAAAATTATTGTTAATTTTCAAAACTAATCTGATGGAATAAAATTAATTTATATTACATTTAATAATTGCTTAATTGGGTTTCAACATGGTCCCTTAAATATTTTATTATTACTTTAATAAAATGAAACTTCTTACTCCGTTACAGACAATTTTAATTGATTTTTTATGATATGATTGATTAGTTAGATATTTGTGATATTATTTTCAACGCATACTTTCTTTTCACAGATTTCCTTAATATTTAATAAAAAGGATTAATTGGGTTAAACATAAATATTTCTTCATATATATATATATATATATATATATATATATATATATATCACATTTTACGTCACCGAATAGAATTTCAATGATTTCCATTTTCTGATGATAAATATCTTGAATTAAAGGGTGAACAAAATAACAATTCTTTTGCGCTTGAATTTTTAAAGGCTATTCAAGAATTTTAACTCGTTAAAATATTCGTTACTTTTATTCTTGTGTTGTTGTACATGCTTTGGTATTTGTAATAAGCTTTATCCAACTTCTAAATATATTTGATTGCTTTTTACTTCATCACACTTTCCAATTAGGTTAATAATATAATAGAAGTTACAGTTGAAAATAATTGTGTAAACAGCGTATTTTGATAAATGTCATAAAGTATTTTAAGATATTTGCCATGCGATAATAAGTCTACGAAACAAATCAAACTGTATAATTTTATTTTGGATAATATGAGAATTTTTAACTAAAAGTTACAAAAAGGCCAGTTTTTGGATTTTGAATAATTTGTGAGCATTACGGATCTAAATTGCATTTTTTTTTGTATTTTGAAAGATTGTTGTAAAAGTTTCTTCTGTGATTTTTGTGAGCGAAATAAATTCTTATGCATGAACTGCATATCTACATCATCAGTGATTTAGTTAAAATCCATTTCGATAATTCATAAGTAATATTGCAAAAATTCTGCAATGTAAATAGAACTCTTATAACCCAAAAATCTTAAAACTTCCATAGAAAAAAAATTTCAAAAAAAAATCTAAAATTACATTTTTGAAAAAAGATTTATACCGTGAAATTATGAAACAATAATCATTGTACTCATGATTCTTGATTTCTAATTTTTTCATTGTGTCTCTTTTAAAATGAGTTCCAAAGGTAAGCAGTAAAACTGAACAAGCCTTTCCAAATTTTTAATAAATGACAAACTTCAAGATCGTATTTAAATATTTTATGCTGTTTTATAATTAAATACAATATTTTTTTTATAAATGCATAAAAACATTTCTCCACAGAACTAATGCCATATTTAACGATATTAAACTTGCTTTAATATGCATTTGTATGCTAATCTTGACTCGACTGCGCATCCGTGTTACAAATGAATCACGGCAAATAATACACTTCACGGGAAATCTTGTTTTTACTATCCTGAAATTACAGTGTACTTTTCTTTCCCGGAACATAAACCACTCAAGATGGTAATTCTTTGAAAGCGGAATCACTCAAAGAAAGCTCATAACACCTGCATAATGAGAGAAATTTTAAAAAAACTCGCTAAAGTTTAAATTGAACATTGTGTCAACCTCGAGAAATAGTATTTAGAGAAAGTTTTATTTGGAATGGGAAAGTACACCTGCTTGTGTTTTGCGATAATTAAATCTTTCCGTCCTTGTGAATTCAGAATGGAAGCGCTTATATATATATATTTTTTTCCATTTGTGTGTTTTGAGATAGACAGAAAAATGAAAGCAAATGCGAGAGAGAAGCAAAGCCTGTTTGCGTGAAGTTTGCGTTCATGAAAGTAATTTGCTTCTGAAACTTTTTCTTTTTCTACAATTTGCGTATTTTTCCTTCTTTTCAGAACCTTTTTAGAAAATTATTGTGTGATTTATGCTGTTGAGAAGATCAAAGTAAACGTTTAGATTTCCTTTTTTTTAGTAAATAAATACTTCTCCTTTTTACATTATCTGAGCTTTAATGTATATATATATATATATATATATATATATATATATATATATATATATGGCACTTATTAATATTCCCATTAACCTAACTGCTTTTTGTGTTATTATTCTTTCCTAGACATAAAAATGGTAATTATTTATTTAATTATTACATTGTAAAATAAGCAAATAATCTTTGCAAATGAATAAGGTTTTCAAAGAAAATAATTTATTAAAAAGTGTTTTAAATTTTCTGAAACTTGACATATTCGGTATTTAATGAAGTACATTTAAATACAACGAAATAGCAAGGAAATTAATTTAACCGTCAAATCAATCTTACTTAAAGAGATTTGTAAAAAATGAATGATAACTACTTGGAATGCATTTTGAAAAATAAAGCAATACAGAAATATAAAGAAAATTAAATATACTTCTTTTGTATATTATTTATAATATTTTATTCACTAGGGGAGATGAATAAACCAATTTAAAGATAATAAAAGGTATACTCACATGAATCGTCCTTAATGCATTGTTTTTCCTGATTATTTGAAACTTGTTTTATGCATCACATTGAAGAGAAACAAACAATTTTACTGCTCCAGTTTCTATCACATTTATCATTGTTCGACAAGTCTCGTTCCATCTCAAGGATAAAATGATGAACAAAAACTTATAAATTTAAAAATAAGCCAGTATATTTAGATATAGGAAATATTATTTAATTCGGTTTTTGTAGTTCTTCTAGAATTCGTAAAGCATTTTGAAAAATAAAGCAATGTAGTAATATAAAGAACCGATTTATTTTTTTATCTTGAATTAAATAAAAAAAATTACAGCCTAAAACATTTTAATAAACATCATTTATTAAACAAATGTTTTTCAAGAACAGAAAGAACAAGTACTTTTTGGCATACTAAAAATATTTTTACCAAATGCGCTTTTATTATTTTATCTGAATTGGATCACAATCTTATCCATCATTAATTGATTTGGAATTTCCCAAATTAAATATACTGAATATCATTGAGATGATTCATCTGAAGTCATTTCTTTAAATTATATATATATATATATATATATATATATATTTGGCATGCTAAACTTGCCCATATGCAAACGAACTCAACGTAATAAAAATTAATTCTATCCCAATTTCTATTCTACCTAATTAATTCTATCATTAGAATACCATGAGAGTTTTGGATAAGATCTACACACTCCAACTGTTCGGAGATAACTGATGCAGATCTTCTAGCTGACACCACATACACACTTCCAATTTCACCACAAACTTTGTGCTTCTTCCCCTTCTCTCAGAAAAATCAGTTTCGATACTTATGGACGAGAGAGAACCCTGTATTCTCTATCAATATCATCATAATGCCATAACACAAATTTAAGAATTTAACTTAGGTATTTGTATCAAATCCGTGTAATGTATTTGATTCTAAAAGAAGCTTTGAAATAAAATTATTCAATCAAATTACAAGATCCTATTATTTTTATATTTTAAAGATATTAGCACCGTAAACGATAACTGAAAACATTTGAACAGTCTTTGTCCATAAATCCTTTAAATGCTGGAAAGAGAGCTTTCCTTGATCAATTTTGTAAGAGTTGAGAAATGATTTAAATCAAAATTCTTAAATAAGTTAAAAGTTATTGATTTCAGATAAGAAAAGATTACATTTAGCGAGTCGCAAATCCTCCTATTCGTTCTATTTTGATATTCAAATCAAATGCAGATAATAGGGTTTCCCTTATTGTCGTAAAGTATTCTACCAAACCAATTTTATCAAAAGAAAAGCTGTATTCTTTAATATTGTTGTTTTCCCTTTTCTTCAACGAGAATAGGGAATTCTGTCTGTTAGTTGTTAAAGGTATATAAGATTAGATATCCTTTGTGGCTGTTAGATGGAAGTATTTTTATGAAATATATTGTTAGCCTCTATTGTTTCTATAAAATGCCAATATTGAGATTTCTGTTCAGCATTAGTTACTGGATTCCTGGCAAAGAACTTTGTTTAAATTACATTTCAAAAAATAAAATGTTTATTAACTTACAATATAAGGATTTTTATGAAATGTTAAGAAAGGAATTTCTGGTAGTAAATCAAAAACTAGGAAAAGTAATCCGCAAAATAAAGAAATTTTTTGTTTTATAGTAGTTTATGCTCTAAAGCAAAAACATATGTTTATAGAATTTCATCAAGATGATTTTTGACTTGGAAAGGCTATCTAATTTATCAGATCAGACCAGAAAAATTTATTTCTGTATTGTATTTTTCATCAAAAGAAAAAACTTGGAAGTTATTCGTTTCTAGACGTAATTTAAACCAAACATAAGCTAAACAGTCGGAATATCAACCTGAAACTGAAAAAGAGTAATATTTTTACATTAACAAACTGGATCACAAATGACTAATTTAATTTGACTGTGGATGAACTTTTTCAAAGAGACAGACTAGTAAAAACACAAATGTAATGCTGAAAAAGATTGAATATTTCAAAATACTGGCTATAGAAAAATAGGTAAATTATAACATGTGCACTGGCACGAATAAATTGATCTCAATGTATTTCACATAATTGTAAAGTTTAAAACAAATTCAACCAATCAAAAGTTATATTTTAATAAGTAAACGTTTCCTAGTGCTTTTTAGATGACAAAATTCAGAAACTAAAAGTACCATCTATAAAACACAAAAAGACAGAAATCATAACACCCACAATCACAAATATCTGGTTAAAAATACTTCTACCAGACGCACATCTCAAATGTTATGTAGATCAATATTTCAACCCCTTTATGTATCATTTGCCACACTTTTAATTCGTCTTGTTATCGATGAACCTCAACCCTGTTTCCTAACATAGAATGTTTTCTAATAATAATTCAAAATAGGACACAAAATACGAACTTTTTCCAAATGGAAAAATGATCCAATTTTAATACAAGACCGTATACATATAATACGAGGAGGGTTAAAAAAAACCATGTTAGAAATGGGCAATGGAGTATTGAGAACAGGTAATGGGAATCTTGTAACTAACTGTAGTATAATTCGTTAATCGTTTTTCCTTCTTCTAAGAATTCCCCATGAAGCCCTTCGCATCTCAAAACTTGTAGCCATAATTTTCCCTTCAAGGAGACAGAGCAGATATACCGGAAGCAACCCATTGTTTTGATTGTTGCTTTGTTTCCTATGTATAATAAGGAGTCCAGGTTTCACCGACGGGGACAACTCGACGTGACGCCAGTCAAATTTTATTTGGGCAGCAAATGGCTGCTAAATTAAAACTATAAATGTGTGCTTAATTTGTTTCAGTACCGTTTAATAGATGAAAATAGACAATGATATTATACCAATATGCCTTAGTAGTGCCATTCGTCGTCAAAAACAGGTAATTTTTGATGCACCCTCATTCTTACATTCACAGACATTTATTATACTCTCTTAAATTTATAAATATTCTATAAGTTAGTAACCATATAGCTGGAGCTTTAAAATTTCTAACTTCGAAACAAGAAAAATACATTATGTTACTGCATTTATCAACTCGATTCCACTGAATTTCACGCAGTCATAAAATTTAATATCTCCAAGCCGACAGAGCGCTAAATATGCATCTCGTATCACCTTCAAAAGAGCGACCTCGATGCCCTCTATCAGCAAATCTAAATCGAAAATTGAAGACTCTTCGTGAGGATGGCGGGGAAAAGTGCCTCATAGACTGAATCCAAGACACAGGTCCTGAGAATGACCACTGGCGCGTGACGAGAGAAAGGGAATCACGCGGAAGATGGGAGTCGTGCCCTGCAGGGGGAAGCACTGGAGCGTCTTGTTCTAACCCTCCATGTTCCCCTGGGGTGGTTCTTGGCAGGATCCCCTCTTATTCTAAAAGTATACTTTACAGCTAGAAAGGAATGGAATTTGGCATGAGAATCGATGGTAGGTATCTGGATATCATATTCGATCAGCTACAGCAGGTATCGAGAGTGAAAGGAGTAATGGTATTCGTTGGAATACTCAAGTTGTGCGAAGCGTTCAAGAAGGAGGGGTTTCTTTTTTGATAAGAATGTGAAAAAGGTTTTAGGTAGAAATGGTGAAATTTGAATAATGTTTTTTTTTTTTTGGAATGTTTTTCATTTTGTCAGTTAGGGTTTAGAATTTGCAAATGAGAACAATGCTTATTATTATCACAGCTCATTCTTTTCTTAAATATTTAGTTTTCATTTGTCGACTCTATTTTATGTCTTTTGTCTAAATATATTATTATTGGTTTTAATTGCATAGTTTTTATGAACTGACTGATTATATATATTTTTTAAAAACCTTACCTAATGTGTATATTTTATTTAAATATTTCATCCAAATGTCGTAAAAAGAATTATTCGATATATCTATGCAAACTTCCTTGTGAATATTGAATGTAATATTGAGACTACAAATTCTATAATTATATATCCAATTGTGATTAACTTATTACAATTATATATGTAACCGTCCGCCGCAAACCCGCATAACGAAAAGCATGATCTTTCAGCTGAGGTCCAGTAGAGTTCTAAGTCATTGCACCTTAATATCGGATTCTATTACCCGATGTTGTTGCATTTGTATGTCTATGTCTATAATTATTTTCAACTAATATAGTTTTTTTTCTTCCTTTACTGTGAAAATGTTTCCTATTAAACAGAAAAGAAGCCGAAGGTTGTCCTCACCATGAATTACATCTGCATTTATAATTTTTTTGAGCAAATTTGAATAAATTATATATTTTTACTTCAATTATTATATTAATTTTTCTCAATGTCTATTACTGTATGTTCCCATTCAAAGATTTAAGATTTAAAGCTTAAGTATTGATGAAACTTTACTACTGAAATATATATATATATATATATATATATTCTTTTATTTCCTTATAAATTAAAATAATCTGTATATAAAGATAACGGCTACAGCTTAAGTTATCTGAATGCTATTAAGTTAAATAATTTACTCTTTCATCATAATTAAAATATTGAAAAGTCAATAATTAAAAGTATTTTTAGTAATTAAAATTTAATTTCTATAAAAATTACAGGGATCGAAACAGTCAAACGTCTGCGAATATACCGACATACGAAGGCCGCCTGGGAATAAATAAATATATTAATAATAATCAGTATTTCTTATATCCTCCGATAGAATGAAGACTATTATTTCTCTTTTGTGAAAACTGTTTATCTAAAACTTCTGATATCTTATTCTATTTTAAAGTTTTATTTTTTCACTGGCATTAAATGAAAAAAGAATTTAATGATGTAATTGTTTTGCTACACGCAACTTTTACGTTATTGTTTTTTCTTATTATGTTAAAATGCATATCTAAAATATTTCAAGATTTAAAGGAAAAATGAAACGAAATTTAAAGTGCCTTTATCCCTAATATTGCATTCTTGATAGTAAACAAATAACAATAAGATTGTCTGAAATGATAAAAAAGGCATAATATTCTTTAAATAATACCAGGCTGGAAAGATCTACTCCTCAATCTCCGAACGAGCTATCTATTTTTTTTCCCTATGTAATTCCCCCCAAAAGGATGTAACCGATGACGAGAACGGCAAGACATCCGAGCGAAAAATAAGGAACAGAAGGAGGCCGATTGGGTGAAAAAGAAAGAAAAACCGAGCAAGAAGAAGCGAAACTCAGCAGTGAAACAAGGACATAGGGGCCCTCCTTTTCCAGAAGATTGTTACTCGTTCTTCCAAGCTCCTACCGTCTTGTTTCCACGGTACATCTATCTTTAGAACTCAATTTTAAAAGCAGTTTTCTTTCGACTTGATAAGGTTTGCTTCTTCTTTATTTTTCTTCCTTTTTTCGTGTTGGTTTCGACAGGGTAAATTATTTTTTCTCAGACGAAGACTTTAAAAAAAAAGAAGGACGTTGGGATGAAATGGCTGTCAATAAATGTGATTTTGGAACTGTGATAGGCCGTGGTAGTAATTTTGTCAGAGGAGAAGGCTGTCTTGTTAAGTTAAGATTTAAATTGTTTGTCGTCGAAAATCCATTGCCTCGTTCGCTCCTGACGAGCGAAGGTTACATTGTGTTGAAGTGATTGGACTGATAGAAGGATGAAAATGTGTGTCTTAAATAATAGAATAGTTCGGAGTTAACTGACTTTTTCAATTTTAAATTCTGGATTTCTTTCTCTGTCGATGGAATTGGAATTGTTCCAAGTATATTCCATTTATATTATAAGGTTATTTTTAGCCGAATAAGAAACTGTTCGTTGTTTATGTCATTTTTCATGAAGAAAGGCGCGTGTTTCCTGCTTAACAATTAACAAGGATTTAAAATGTTTCAATTTTTGTTTCATCAACAGTTAAATTAGTTTTAAAAATACATTTACAATGAGCAATATTTTTAAGAAATTTGTGTAGATGTTTCCTATATATATACGTTAAAGAAATGAATGTCATCTTATCGTTTGTAATTTAACAATTTCAATTTTTATTAACTGTTTTGATCATTTGTAAGACATTGAATATGTACTTCACAGTTATTCTCTTCGTTATATCTTAAAAACGTTGTACTATTTTTTTGGCATTATTCAAAGTTTAAAATTAGAATTTTTATTAGTGGTGGAGAGACTGCGATATTTTACAATTTCTTATGAAGTATGTTTTATATTTGTCTCAGATTTTATGAGACATGTCATTTAATGCATGTAAAATTCAATAATAATTTGCTTAACTAACATAGAAGCACTGACAGAAATTACTACTTTAAGTATTAGAGGATATTTCTTGATTACACTTTAAATATAAGATATTTTTCGTTTCTTTCTACATTCTTCCATATTTAAAAATATGCATGAAATTCCTTGTATTTTATGAAACACATTTTATTAGAGTTTATTCAAAGTTATTATTAAAGCTAATATTACTTGCCTAATTCTTGTATATAATTACATTTGTAAATGTAATTAAATACTACGCTATATATTTAACATAATATCATTTGTGATGAGCAATTCAAGTAATTACATACTGTGATTCGTATTCAATATAATTACATACTACGTTTCATATATTTAAAGTAATTGCAACATGCAGAGTTGGATTTATTGCAATTAAATATTGTGCTGACATTGAATATAATTCTGTGTTCTCGTTTTATTTTATTTATGTATCGGAAAGTTACGAAATTGCAAATATATTTTTATTACAATATAATTTCAATTTTAAAATCATGTAAAATTTCATTTTAATATGTTTCCACTCCAAATTAAGTTACTTTCACTCCTTATGACTATATTACTACCCTTAATGTCTTAAGAAACTGAATGTAACTTACATTTTAATAAAAAAAAATTTATCCTTCAAAAATAAGAAAATATTTCATTCCTTTTCTTCAGTTTTCAAATATTTTATGATATGGAAAACATATTTTTGCATTTAGTATATTTAAAATATTGCTCGCCTAATGTTTGAAGTGTGTAATTTGTAATATTAAATAGTTTATCTGGATTTAAGAAACATTTTTATGCATTTCTTCCATAGTATTAACAGATCAGTTTCCTAATAAAATTTATTTTATACAAGTTTTTCATATTAATGAAAGATAAAACTTTAATAATTCATAAATTCTTTAATGTATGTACTACTTTTTACTTAAAGTAAAAAAATATGATACAAAATTTAGAAATTCTTTAAATGAAATACAAGGACTTTTAGAGACTATAAATAAAATTAAATAATTGAACAAGTTCAGTTATCAAAAATAAGATTATTGCTCGAATGCTTTTCTTATAAATTATTATGATTATATTTTATTTATATATTAAAGTATTTATAATGTTTAATTAGAATTAAAATACAAATTTTATTGGATTAAAAAAACAAAATTCTATATTAAATTTGTTCACATCTTTTGTCAACTGTATAAAGTCATAAAATTTACAATAAATTCTAGTTGAATGTTTGATCTTTTAAAATCTAGATTTCGTAAGTTTATGAAATATTCAAGAAACAAATATGTTTATTACAATGTTAAATTTGATGTGGGAAGAAGGGATGTACTTTTCCTGAAATACTTGCACACCATTTCTCTTTTGTCCCGAGCAAATTTTAGTTGTTGTGAGAACTCTCCAAGCAACTTCAATTTAAGTGCACTTAATTCAGTCCTAAGCAGCCTCGGGGGCACTTTTAAAGAATGCGAACCAAGATCCGCAGGCTATTTGGATCCTAATTAAACGGAAAGAGGAACCTCAAAAAGCAAAAATGAATTTTCGCGTGAGATTCCAAAAAGTTGTGAGTCACATTACACAATCATTTTTCTCTCTCCCCTTACGTACACACTGGAGAGGTAAATTTTTTCTCACTTTCTTTTGCTCACCGAACCTTCTAATCGATTGATTCTGCAAAAAAATTTTTTAACCACTAATGCATTTACCGATGAGATTTTGCTCCTGTTGCCACTCCACTCTGAGAAATTATATCCTTAAAATCGTTTCTGGGTTAAGATCGAAATTCAACTCCTTCAAAGGAACTGTGGTTTCGTGCTAGTGTGCACCTGTCCGTTCTCATGCTCAAAGCGGCGAACGGAGAGGATTTTGAAACATCCTTAACCATCCCTTGTGCATTATGGAACGACATCACTGCTCAAAAGGGGTATTCATCAAGAAATGGATTTGCTCCAGCACGCGGCTTTAAAACATGGAACTTAAATTGAGTGGTCTTCATTAACAGTGTTCAAATGGAGCAAAATGTTAATTATATCCTTAGAATGTCGTAAAATATTTTTAACAGAACTCCGCCATTAATTTCTTACTTTTTAGTTTAATGAAATTTTTTGAAAAACGTTCATTTCAAATAACACTAACCGATTTTTTCTTTAAAAAAGGTTTTGAGAGCATTATTAATAATTCTATGGCTATTATTTGTGGTAAACGTATTCATTATATTGTATGGAAATCGTCAATTAAACCATAAAAATTATTCCTAATTATGCAGTGTAGTGCTTCTAATGAATAGTAGCAAACCATTGACTATATTCTTAACATTAACGTGGAAAATATTTTGCTCAAACTTTCCATTCTTATCTATTAATTTGTAAAAAATAAATTTTTTGAAAAAGTTTTCAATGTAATATAACGCATTAATTTGTTCTCAGTATTTTTAAAAAGCAGTTTAACGTTAAATGTAACGTTTCTGAATAACTTTATTGCCTACAGTATATTTATAAATTGTATGTTATGTTAAATTATTGATGTATTCCTCGTTATATAACGAAGTAAATGCAGCAGACTAGTTATACAACGACTATTAATATGTTGACGAAATTGGTTCGCTAAATCAAACAGACATTGTAATGAATATAGACTTAATAACATTGCTACTATGGATAGTCCCAATAGAGGTTTCGTATAATAGTTTGCAGTCACTGTTATCTAATCTAATATCATTAATCCATTTCAATATAAGTTTTTGTTCTAAGTATTTTTAAATACAAAATTAACTAATATGTTCTCATGAAAAGATTAATTAATTGTATTTTAAGAATTCAACATGCATTTTGAAATTAATATTTATGTAGAATTTTTAATGAAGTTTAAGGGTAGATGTTTTATCAATTCATTATGTTTAACATAGAAAGCATACACATAAAATGCATGGATATGAAGAATTAAAATATAGAATACATACACTGCATTTTCTTGATCAGCATGGCCTCGTAGGTCAAATTCAAGTTCTATTTTCCTCAAAAAGTTTCGTACAAATAGTAACAACTGCTGTTCGATAAAAGGAAATGAGTCTCAAGTGTGATACGGAAGTTTAAAATGTTAGACCGCGTCTCAGATATCGTCCTCATCATTATACCGTAATTCAAAATTATGTGATGCAAAACTAACATCCCTCGAATAGCTTCTCTGGTACATCGTTAATTTAAAGCAAATAGTTGATTGATTACTTGTTTTTATCAATCGCCCTCGTCACTTGATCCTGATCAAGAGACGAGGACGACACCTGATCTGACAGGATTAAAGTTTTTATTGGCATTAGGATTCTAACTTACGATTCAACCGATACAATGTGCTGATTATGGAGGTCACGACGATAACCACTCTGATATCATGGTTTTATAAATCAAAATAATTCTTATCTCAGTATCTCTTTGATTCACTCAATATCCTTGGACTGATTTTTAACTACTCAATTTTTCAGTGATTTTTCTTAGTCAAAAATCAACTTTTTTCAGTTTTGCCTAGAATAACTGAATTTTATAAACAGTGAAATGGAGTTTTAAGAAGTGAGAAAAGTTTAGTTTAAGACAGATAGTATTCATATATATGGTATTTTCAAATACAATACAGTAAAGTGTTTTTTGACAGATGATATTTTTATATACACAGTTATCTACTTAAATGGAGAGATATCCCTAATTTACAACATTTTATGAATACTTTTTGAGTTGCATATTAGTTAATTGCTAACAAATCGAAATATATTTATATAAAATGAAGTTTCTTAAAATATTTGCAAAAAAAAATTCTGTTAGATATTTGTTTGCTGTTATTATTCAAGGGCTTTTACTCAAACTTTTTAGTCGTTTTCGTAAGTTAGAAAAGTCCGAAAAATGTTCTACATTAAATTTTGCAATACTCATGGCTGTTATTGCAATCATATAACCTATATTTCATTCAAATTTCATGCATGTAAGGGTAAGAAAGAACAAAATAAGAAATTGGCTTTTTTTCATTTATAGTTCTTTTTGAATACAAATCGTAAATACAGTTCAAGAACAAATAAATAAAATCTGCAGAGATTAAAAGTGCTAAAACGGAAGTTAAATGCAAAATTGAATTAAAAAACTTTAAATGTGTTTCTTTCATACGCTTGCTGCCTCCGTTAATTAAACACTCCGAATTCTTCTTAATTATAAATCATACTAACCTCATTCTTTGAAAAATCCATTTTCCAGTACATTACGCTAATTAGGGTAAGCGTAAACAACGCCATTTTGCATTTTTACAGTTTGAAAGAAAACGAAAAATTTTATATTGCAAATTTAAACTACATTTTTAGTCTTCTGTGACTATTTTTTGTCTAAAATCTCTTTTAAGAACATTTTAATGTTCCCTTCAAAATAGAATACGATATTTAGATCTAAATAATTGCAAGATGTAATTTGAAAAGCTGTCATTTTAATTAGTGACACAAAAAACCACAATGAGAGTTAGAACAATTCTAAAATAATCAATAATCAAAAATGTTAATTCTTATGAACTTCTGGCATTCGCATGCAATCTAAAACATTTTTTTTTTACTTTTTAAAAGAATGACATGATTTAACAATTGAGTATTTTTAATTTCAATTTAAAACAATTTAATTTTAACTCTTTATTTATTTGACACTATATATATAATTTTAATTTTAATAAGTGCCAAGAGTATTACGATCATAAACAAGTTAGGAAATAAATCTCAAAAATTACAAATAATATATTAAAAAAGAAATCAGTATTATACATAAAGTAAAAACCAAATACGTCAAACCATGTAATTATACAAATAAAAGAACACAAACAAAAAATAAATAAAAATACAAATTTAAGAAAGAAAACGTAATATACCATAGATAAATTACCAAAAGCATGTCAATAAAATTAGAGTAATTAATATTATAAATACCAAAAATATCAGTAGATGAGACAAAGAAATTTGAAAAATTAAGAAAATTCAAGTATTGAAGAAAAGTAAGGGAATGGAAAATAATTAAAGAAGTAACAGGCTGCAGACTATTAAATGCTGAGCTATTCCACAATTATTGGCCAAAGCTTTTCCCATCTACTTTATACTGTGAGAAAACGGTTATAGGAACAAAGATATAATTGAAAAAAGAGATCAACTAAAAATAAATTCTTTTTAAAATCTTTCAAAAATATGAGCTAGCAACCGCGAGAAAATAAAAATATATTAATATAAGACGAATAAAGAAATACAACTATTACACAGAAAAAAAACCGAAAAAGAATACAATATAATTTAATTAAGAAAACTTACATGAGCAGATCAACAAATTAATACAATGAGAAAACATGGCTAATATAATTCACTCGCTAAGAATGAAATCACTAGGCTAAAAATATAGTAACTCCATCGACTACCAAATAGTGTCAGAATTATATGAATCTCAAAAGATAGTTAGAAATCTTTCAAATATTATATTCTTACGAAATTATAATTTAGAAAAAACAACAACATTTCTGGAAAATGAATAAAATTTTGTTAAAATAAATTTTAATTGAGAAAAAAATTAATAAAGACTGAAAAAAAGCATTTTTAATACAAAATTATATTTTAAGAGATTAATCTTTTTTATAATTTTCATACTTTAATTTTGTTTCTAAAATGTTAACAAGGTAATCAGCCTTTTCACATGTACGAAAAATTAATTTAACTTATTTTGAAAATTAAAAGTCTTATTAACTAATTTGATATTTCTGAGTAAAAATCATTTAATATATTTCTATATATATTTATGCTTAAATTACCATCAAAGAGAAGAACTTTATAATTTGAGAAAAAGTCACTATCTCTTTTGTAAAAATATTACTTCTAATCCACTTATCAACATTTTTAAGTTAATATCTGAGAAATTTATTTCATAAGAATTTATATTAGTTTTAATCAGATTTAAATTAGAAAGATAAAATGAGAAAAATCCAGTTTAAATTCAGGGTTGAAGTTATTTTGAAAAATTATAAGAATAAAATAATATATCTAAAGAACTGAATTTAATGTTTTCTGTAATTTTGGTCACAATAATGTGAATAAAGTTTTACAAGACTATCACTACCTGGCTTACTTATAGCTGACCTATTGTTATTTATAACCTCACGCTTTTTTAATTATTTCAATGGGATCATTTCTATTTTTTTCCCATATACGGTAAAATATTTTAAGTACTGCGAATAATTTCCAAGAAAAACAACTTAAAAAGCATTCACCCAATACTTAACGCAAGTTTCGTATATTTTAAACTCTTTTTTATTTCACTGCATTATTAAAGTGATACTTTTAAGTAAAAATAATAAGAAAATGATATGGTTTGATATGTATTACATAGGAAATGCTGTAGTAAAATTTACTTCTAAGTATTATACAAACTTCCACTTTTTAGTTCCTTTTTTTTCAATTATTCCTTTAAATTTTTAAAAGTACTTTCGCATGCACTATGGTGTTTTACATAATTTGCAAAAAAGCACATTTGGTGTTATTAATAAGCAATTTTAAAAAACATTCTTTTTCGTTTCATAGGAAAACTTTTCTTAGTAAGTAAATAATTGTCTTTGTGAGTTAAGAACTCTTGGTGATTTATGTTTTCCTTTTTTGTCCTTTAAATATTATAAAGAATTGTGATTATTGTTTACATCCAAAAAATTCAGGCGCAAAGAATTTGTATGCATATGAATGTAAAGTAGGCCAAGGACGAAATGTTTTTTGTCGTAAATCAGAACTGCCGGAGTTTCTGAAAAAGTACAATTTGAAAAAAAGAATCTGGCCTTTCTCTAAAACGGATTTTGTCTTTGCTTCAATTTTTTTTGTTGTGTTTTGGAAGTTGGACTTTAAGAAACGAAAAGAAAATGCATAATGATACTTCCCAGTGTGAATGCTTTCTTCGATTATTTGCCTTAGAAAACATTTTTGAAATACTTTTCGTGTTTCTAGTTCTATTCAAGCATTCCGTGAATCATTTTTCATTTTCTATTAACAAAAATATGATTGTTCAAAAAAAAAAAGCATCGGACTTGACTTTCTATTCCCATTTTAAAACTAGATGATAAATTATCGTTTACGTGGTGAAAATAAAGTGAATATATAGTTTTTGTTGAGATTCCCTTTTTCTTCTATTATTTCTTCTATACATGCGTAAGGATGCTACTAAATATAACAGCAATTACTGAAACACAATTGTACAAAAATTTGAATATTTGCTCATAGAAGCTCTAATTATAGCTCCTTGGTTGAAGTATTATTGTTAACAGATAATTGTTAACAATAATACTTCTATCAAGGAGCTATAATGAATAACTTACTGAATAATGATGAGAATAACTTACTAATTTTAATGAATAATTCTAATTAATAAATCTTTACTATTTTTAAGAGGATTGTTTTATTTTTTTTATCTTAAATTTAAAAAAATGTAGTGGTTTTGCATATTTTTTTTAATCACTAGCAATCTATTTATTAAAACTTAATAAAACAACCATGTTGTTTTATTTACTTTAGTTTAAATGTAATATATTGGTAATGAAACAAGTAAAAGACATTGCATAAAGGACCTAAAATACTAAGCAGGAATAATAAACGTAATGCTATTTTTGAAGTAATTCTAATTTGATTAACTAAGGTTATTATCAGTTAACGTTTGCTTTAATATCCCAAAAAAAAAAAATCAAAATCTATTTTTGAATGAAAACTAAATATTATTTACCATTTAACTAAAATCAAATCTCTATTTTAATAAAACTTTTTTTTTAATAATACACATGCATAAGAGATTAATTTTTGAGAAAAATGTGTTACAATCAAAAACGCACTAAAATAAATTAAATAGTGTTGTTTACAAAAAGATAATCTGATTCGAACAATTTAGATATTACATTGCAAACCATTTATGTAATATGTTACTAAATGCATATTGTTTATTACACACCGAATTAATTAATTAAGTAAGTAAATGTCTCAAATAGGATTTTTACTTCACCTAAATTTTGAACTTATTTCAAGATTTTAAGCTCGAATCTCATGATTTCAGACTTAACAATTCAAAGCTTCTAATTTCAGAAAGATCTATCAAAATTTGGCATTTGGGCGACCTAACCCGATTTACATACCGTACTTTCATCAATACTGTTTCGCAACGTATTTTGACGTTCGCGTGATCAAATATTCCAACATTAGAGATAATGTGCGGGACTTCGAATAAGCCATTTGTTATTTGTGATAAACTGTTTCATACTTGTCATGTAACTAGTCTCTGTTTATTCATACGATTAGAGAAAAGAGACTTTTAACAAACAGTTTTGCATGGTTGCTTAACGATAATTTCTATACATTGATCATTACGCAGGAACAGAAACCATGCCAAAAATTGTAATCAAGCTGTCATTATTGTTGTTTACAGACAATCTCAGAAAAATTCTTGGAAATATTTATAAATAGGTATCATTATTTAGCTTGATTTTGACGGTAAAATACTTTTAGTTTATAAAATACTTTTTTTATTAATTATTAGCTTATAGAATTAATTTACGAAAGGCTGTATAAATATTCAAGAGGCATGCTGAAATCTTTTTTATTTGGAAAGACTTGAAATCTTTTTTAAAATTATCTTAATCATTATATTAATTTTTGTTTGACAGATATCTGTATATTGTTTTCTATAAGCAGTTAAAAAGACGAAACAAAGATCGCTCATTCTTAAGTCTTACAAAGAACTTGAAAAGTTTGAAGTGATTCCATTATTAATATGTGGTATTACTTATTCTTAAATTATGAATAAAAACATAGGTATTAATTAATTTCTTGCAGCTTTCTCGGTATGCCAAATCTATTTTTAAGGAAACATTTCATGCTTAAAAATTGATATACTTTAAAGTGACAATTTTTTTTCGATATTGTATGTCATTCCAGCATTAGAACATTCATAAAATATTTAAGCTTAGAGTAATTTATAAACGCATTTAAAACTATTTAGAGTTTTATAATGAATTTTGAGTTCCATTTTTTCAACGAACATTTTCTTTCGAACTTTTATGTTGCTGTGAGCTGTATTACTTTTGTTTATTTTTGTTTGTAACTAGGTAATTTTTGTTAGTAAAACTTAATGAAACTACCATTGTTAGTTTATCTATGTTACTTTAAAAGAAATACATTTTCAGAGTAACGAATTGGAGGCATGATATAAAATTCCTAAGTTCCATACCTTCGATAGAAAACGTAATAAATAATAATCGTAATTATTGATAATTTCTTCTTGATTATTTGTGCTGTACGAAAAATATAAAAGCATCTATATCTAGATTAATTCGTTCATATTCTAATTAAAATTAACTCATAAACAATAGGACCTGGATTTTTTTAAACATTTAGTTTCTTTAAATCGAAAACATATTTTCAATAGCTTTCTTAGCCCGTTCCACAAATAAGTAAATTTTCCTTTTTTTTAAATTTGATATTATTCCCGGTGAACATCGGCCTACTGACATACTTTTTGAGTATCAATGAAAAGCTTAGTGAAAAAGAAGGAGACCGAGGATATCCAAGATCCCATCCTCCCCACACCTTATTTTCACTGCGTGGGCTCTCATCAACCAGCGTCAACACCAACAACAATGAAAACATTCCAGGAAGAAGAAATTTTCTTTTTTGTTCCCGTCAACTCTCTTTCTTTTCTCTTCCTTGGAAAAATGCGAAAATGTGAAAAAGAAAGACGTCGTTATTCATAATCTGAACCGATGTGTTACTGTCAAAAGTGGAAAATCGATCTTAGAACATTTTGCACCGCAGTTCGGAATTGCTGCTGCAAAGAGTGATTCATCTGCATAACGCAATGAGAACCTTCGATGCGAGTATGATTCGATAATGTCTTATTTTGCTCAGTACTTTGGGGGGAAGTGGTTGTGTGTATGGGAAGTTCCATATATATTATGCAGAACAAATTTTGCACTGAAATCTGCGAATCTCTGAGTTCTTTTTTTCTTATCTGGTGCCTTTGATGAGATTTGAATGGCTGTAACCAATCATGTAGCTGTGTGACAGGACGGAATCAAAATAACGAAAGGGGAAATATGTTATGAATCGTTGGAAAATTAGTTGCTATTATATACAAAATAAAAAAAAATTGTTTGAATTTTATTTATTCAGGACAAATGTGATTGAACTTATTTTATGCAAAAGTTTAAGCAATTCGTATTTCTTAAAATTAAAAGCAATGAAAGTCAAATTTTAGATAAGTGATATGATTAAAATAATATTTCAGTAATGTAAAAAAATAATTTAAATAATTGACTAAAATTATTACCGAAGCAGGATCAAAACACACAAGAAAATATATGTTTTTTTTTTTTTTTAATTACAAAGAAAATTAACATTTTTTTTTTTTGGATTATAGAAAAAGTATAAGAAAAATTTAAAAAAAATTCGAACTGCAAAATCCTAGGGGAAAAAAAGAAAAGGTGGAAAACACACACACAACAAAACGTTTACGAATGAGAAAATTCAGGAAAGCATACTAAGCAAATAAAAAAAGCAAGAAAGTAAAATTCAAATCATGTTTTTGTACAAACTAAGACATGAAAAACAATGAAAATAAAATCCGTAAAAAAAAATAAAATATAGCACTTATAAATTCTGTATTTAGCTTTTGACAGATTAGCTGGTTAAACATACTCTACATACCCTGTGGTACCTTGCGTTAATCGCCTTTCTTCAATTGCGTTCGCCACCTTGCTATCAGAC
Organism: Nephila pilipes; assembly: GCA_019974015.1. Classification (NCBI taxonomy): domain Eukaryota; kingdom Metazoa; phylum Arthropoda; class Arachnida; order Araneae; family Nephilidae; genus Nephila; species Nephila pilipes. Next base: position 169,882 of record BMAW01059831.1, on the reverse strand, counting down.
CTTCTGTAAGAAGACTGATTTATGAAATAATACTTCGGGTGAAATGCGCTACAACTCAACCTTCTGTTCTGCAAAAACATTATTATTCTTTTTTACCATTTAAAAATTACTTAAAAACTGTTTTCCAATGTATCGTTTCATTTTTGTAATTTCTTATGGATTCGTATACGAATTTATGTTGCTGTAATTGTATATATTTTGTACTTGGAGAATAACTTTTATTCATTGCAAACTAAATAAAATTATAATAATAAAAAACTGCAAGCCGATAACCCAAACAAAGAATACGACAGACAGAAGACTGCCATAGATATGCGTCGATAGAATTGCCTTAAAGAGCAAGTCTGTGAATCTGTAACCATCTTATTCATATTATCTCTGAACCAGCATTAGGTAATATTAGTTCTTTACTTTAATGAATAATAGAATTGCAATGAGATGTCGGTTGAAGGAAAAAAATATTGATGCCAAAGATGTTTTGGGTTCGAGCAAGGGTTGTGTTGGATTTGTAGTGAGAGTCCCGAATTTTTGGAAAAAAATATTTTGAAGTTCTTTTTCATGAAGCTTGAATCCAATTTCTGGTTAGCAGGTGTTGCTGTCGAGAAAATTAAGTTTGATTATTTGACCTTTCTTTCAAAATGTTATAAATATTGGCTAAAGAATTATTTGCAGTACCATCTTGCGGTACAACATTAATCTGCTTATATATTTTATTATTTAAAACTGTATAATGTTCTTCAAAAGCTAATTTAACTAAGTAATCAAATATTTTATGTGCAAAAGTCTTATTAAATTTCTTATACATTTCTTTTATAACTTTAATAAGATCATTTGCGCTTGTAGAATTAAAAAGATCCTTAAAATCATGAGTATAAACAGAATAAATACATTTGTTTTAAATATATTTGACTATATCAGCACTATTTTTACTAATGGCGGTACACTTCAACAAATCTATAATATTTAGTATAATTTTTACCAGCAAGCGTAATATCTGTTTTCGAACCATTTGTTACTGTTCTAAGTGCAATAAGGTTCTCTGAAATTTTGGTTTTAAGAAATTAAGGTAATCTAATATTATTAAAATGAACACCGATTTTCTCACAAAATGCAATAATTCTATTAGAAATTTCTTTCTGACAATTGGTCTCTACTCCAAAAGAGTTATTATTCTCAAGATGCTTATTAGTCAAATTAATGCAAGATTTTTTTGTATATAATAACATAATTATTAGGAACTTTGTCTGCATAAGTACTAACAAATTTGTCTTGGAGAATAATAATAACATTTTTTCAATCTATCTTCTTCTAGTTGAAACCTTTTTCTTCTCTATTTTTATACGTCATCTCTCCTCTTTATTGTATCACCAATAATCTATTGTTTTAGTTAAAGAATAGAGTAAATACATATAAACAAGATTTAATTTTATTTTTTATTTAATAAAAACTGGAGTAAACGCATTGATCAAACCGTAAAAAATGGGTTAATCTGAAAATAATGATACCAAAATTTAAAAAATTAAATTATTTTTGATAATAGTTGTAATTTTTAATTTGTTACTAAACACCGACAGCTCTTTTGCACTTAATTCAAGTGATATTTATACATGGCTGTAAAAATTGAAGTATTCCTTTCACATGTTCTTAGGTTGAAAACGCTGAAATATTCTGTTACGAACTCACAATAATGCTTCCCTGCCACATTACTCTCATGAATGAAAAGAGACATTTACAGATTTTTCGGATAACGAGAAAAGCTTAAAAAATTTGCTCTAGCCTTGGCGACAAAATGAAGGTTTCCAAAAATCTTAGAAATTTCTCCTAATCTCTATTTGTAGTAGAGTTACAGAATTAAACTGAATTTTCCCTGTGAGGTCATACTTGGCTTGAACAGATATAAATACGCGGAGATGTGAAGTACGGACGAATCTTCCGGGAGAGTAAAATAATACTTTGGAGATTTGTTCGAAGTGCGATCTAGTAAGTTGATGAGCTTTTTTATCGTTGTTGAAAGTGCTATTACTGTTAATACAAGTGCTGTTTTAGTACATTTTTGTTTCTGATCTGTACGAGTAATGCTTTTTCTGATCGTGCTTTTAATATGTACAAGTTCCGCTACCTATGCCTCATCATTTCCTGAATTTTTGTAGAACAAAGCATCATTTTTCACTACCCTCCTTGCTGAACTGCTTTCACCGTATACCCACAGGAAGTTTTTTGTAACAATATTTATTTTACGTCCAATGAGAGGAGTCTTGAATGAAAATAGGTCATCTAATTCTTAAGTGAATGCTTGTTATTAACACAGGTTTGCTTTAAACGACTGGCAAATAAACAATAGCTTTTAAAAAAAATTGTTTATTTCATTTTCATAATACAATCCATTAAAGTTGCATTTTCGTATAAAATCCTTTTTAACTTTTGTAAGGACTTTCAATAAAATAATTTTTATTAAATTTATTAAAAATTCCACTACATTCTAAATTAAATTTGATATTCAAAGTTATTATTATTTTGGATACTTGTAGAAATAAACATTTAACTGAAAAATTATATTATTTATTAATAAAATGTGAATGTTTTTCAAAGCTGGGTCATGGGAAAATCTTAATTATCATTTTTTAATTAATTCTTGAACAATTTTTGCATATCTTAAATATCAAGTTATAATTTAGTTTTGTATAAAATATTTAATTAGCTTTTCAAAGCCAAATCTCTGTGAAATTGTTTTATAATCAAAGAATGCTGTTATTAATTAAGAACAATTGCATTTTGGCTGTTGTTATATTAATTAACAACAGTCGAGTTAGTTTTAATTAGCAGCAACTAAGAGTTTTTAATTGTAAATT
>BMAW01059831.1:154533-164533 GCA_019974015.1 Nephila pilipes | reverse complement strand
TCCTATAAGAAAAACTATTTTTAATCTAAAAGAATTTGGAGAAATTATTACATAAACAATACTATTTTTGTAAAAAGAAATAATAATAAAATATACTTGCGATGCATGACTTAAATATTAGGGGGAGATTAAAAATTATTGACTTATTTGTTTCAATATCCATTTGTAAATTTTCCACGCTTTTTAATTCATTTGATCATTACTGATTTATATTTTAGATCTCGTTTCGTTTCATATAAATAAAATTAATTTTACAAAACAAATTCAAATTTTATTAGTTTTTTTAGGAAATAAATATGTTGAGAAATTCGTATAAATTTAGTACTCCATTTTTTCTTTTGTTATAAATGAATCGTCTTGCTGTACTTATCTTAATAGTTCATAAACTAAAATAATAATAATAATATTTAAATTTCAAAAACATTAAAAAAGCATTTTACGTTGAATTTCACCTTTAGTACGGTTAATGTGTTTGAAAATTCATTTATTTAAATGAATTAATTTTTTTTTTTGCACTTGAACTTCTAAATTTAAATTGGAAAATATTTAAAGGTAAAAAAGAACAGAATGGAAAGGTTATTTAAAAATGCAAACACACATTTCTAAGGAGAATATTGAAACAGTTTTTCAAATAGCAAAATGTATGCTAATGCTAAATATTTTGCACTCCAATGCTTCGTAGAACATAAACGAATATTACTTGTGATTCGATCAATGATATGAAATTATTCAGTGCTCAAATCTGTTTATTTAGTTGTTTCAATAATTCCTCGTTCTTCAGAAAGCTTCTCTATTTAAAGTATGCGAATTTCGATTTCTAATAAAACCTAATAAATTTGTACAATAAGCCTATGAATACCCGAAAGCAATTTAGAAAATGGGAAATGTGACAATCGATTTAAAATTCTCTTCTGTTGCAACTTTTAATCTTCACATTCGAAAACCCATTCAATGATTTTAATTCTATCTGACCATGGAAGATGCTGCTTGTCTTGGTAGTTGTTTGCTTTTTGTCTTTTCTTGGGTAATGGATTTTTATAATGGTAGTGAGAGCACTCTATCGGAAGGATTGCTTTCTAGTTAAGTTTCTATTTTGCCCTAGGGAATCATCCGGTTCTCAGCAGTTGCTATGGTTACAGCAGGTAGGAAGACTTGCTTCTTTGACAGCTTATGACAAGTCGACGGAACTCTGAAGCTGACAGCGGTGGCACCCACTAGATGGCGCCACGCGTTTTCGGAGACTATTAATTCAATCAACAAATCTTGTCGAGACAATTTCAATTCTTCCGGGCTTTTGCGAGGTAGTTTCGCTGCTATTCGAAGCGGGAAATTGGAATGTCGCAATCGTTTCCGGCAGAATTTCTTTCCCATTTCCGGTCTGCCGGAAGTGAGGCGTTCTGTCATTCAAGTCGCCCGGTTCTTATTCAATAGGTGGTTTCTCCTGTGCCATTCTACAATACTAGTTTTCTTATTACATCAGTCCGTTACTCGGTAGGATCTAGAAAAGGTGTTATTCAATAGCGTATCAGACTGAGAAACGATTAATGAGAAAGCACAAGCAGATTAATTGCTTACTTCTTCGTGTATGTTTTATACTGGTTCCAGGCAGAACTATTGGCTTATTATCTTGAAAAGCTTTCAAAGATCAATCTCCTTTGAACAAAAAAAAAAAAAAAAAAAAAAAAGCATTCGCAGCAATATTTTTCGTCTGCTTTTTTCGAATGGCTTTGAAATAAAACAATAAATCCAGAAACGCAATAAATAGAAGTGTAAGGTTTTACAGAGTTACATAATATCAGAGTATCCTTATTTAAAAAGCATACTATAATTTAAAATTCCTACATTTAAAATTCCTCAAAATAAAACATTCATATTTATTGGATAAACAACGTTGGTATATTTAACTATTGGCAAAAAAAAAAAAAAAGATTTCACCACGAATTTTGATTAAAGATTCAAATATAATTATGATTGTACATTATTACGTAATAACAAACATAATTATGATTTGATAGAATGCCTAACCAGTACTATGAATTATTATTAATTCTTGGAAAAAATGAAAATTAATAATTCATATACACAGAATTTTTAAATGTTAGTTGGATGTAATTGTACTACATGAAAAATGTCTTTAAACAGTAATAATATAAAGAGAGCTTCTTTTTTTTTTCCTGACTCGTGAACAGTTACTTCCCGCTTATGTCTTATTACACATATACTGATTTACAGCAAAGATGATGCATGAATATATGTACGATAAACACATATTTCAAGAAATATAGAAATGAATTCAAATTTTAAATGTACATTGGAAATTTACAATAATTATTTCTTGAAACAAATTCTTTCGTTCAACAGTTATAATTTTGTGACACAGCTTCTATATGAAAATTAAAGTAATGAATTTACAGCAGTATTTCTTAATTGGAAACTTTTAAAGTAATTTTTTTTTTCAACTTAACTAACAAGAAAAATTATTCAAAAAATGGGTAAGCACTATAAGCTGCAAAAAGAAAAAGAATAAATATCTCACTAACATATATTTTGCAAAAAGAAATAAAATGGCCAAGATTACCATCTAATACTATTTTTAACTAGTAGGGTTAATTTAATTCTATATTTCACTGATGTCGTTTCTTAACTATCTTTTTTTTTATCCTTACTAGCGTCTTTTTTTTATGTTATAATTCAGCGAAAAAAATCTGCAAATGCGTTTCGTCGCTTAATGATCCAGTCATAATTAATGATAAAATTTTGCGTCAATTTCTGCCCTGCTTGCCCTTCATTATCGATGGGCATTCTCTCATTCATGAATAATATAAGAATTACTCGCTCAAATGTAGGCCATTGTACCGCACGCTTCCTGGTTTTATGAGGTCTTTTCTGAATGAATTATAGTAACCTTTAACTTCTTCAAGCGAAAAACTTCTTAGGATTAAAAAAAATGGTGGTTGCACATTTTGTAAGCTTTCCCCCTCTTAATCGGAGAGTTTAAAGGGAAAAAAAATTATTCTGGAATAGATGATGATTGAGTTTTAATAAAACTAAAAGATTTTCTCTCCCGCGATCTTTTTCTTTTGGAAAAGAAGCAAAAATATTTCCCCCAAAGATTTTCGCGGTAAAAACAAATTAAGCAAAACGAAAATTTGACGATCAGCTGTGTATGTTTTTGTTGACGCGAAAAAAAATGGTCTTTTTCTTTTAATTTCTAATTTTTTGTAATACATAATGTTGAATAATGCTGATTTCTGTAAAGATAGTTTGCAAAAGGAGAAGGTTAGGAGGAGTATGAAAAGAAAAATTTGCAGAATTAAGGTTATTTCTCTAAAACTTTTATCAAGTGATTTTATTGCAATATTTCCACCAATTTCTTAATATTTTTTTCCAATTCTAAGTGAAAAAGCATCTTAAATAATTTTATATTAGTAAAGAAATTAATGCAAGCAAAATTATCTACGATGCCTTATTCAATAATATATCGTAAACACGATTCTTTCATTTTCATATAAGAAAACAAGAGTATAAAATCAATTTCGACGATTTACATGAAATAAAAGGTCTTAAATCTAAAAAAAAAAATATTATTCCAAATTAACTTAAAAATAATATGAAATCTTAGAAAATAAATTATTAATACATAAAAGTCACATATGAAATACGGAATAATCACTGAAAATAATAGAAATTATTTCCTGCCAGAGATAAATTGAAGACTAATAATTTCAGAATATATTATTTGTATTATTTATTAATTACTAAAACATCAATATGATATTGGCGCTCAATAAAAAAAATGTAAATTTATTTAATGATTAACAACAATACAAAACGAAATATATTTGTAGAATAACAAAATGAATTAAAATGGTCAAATAAAATCTATTGGGACTTGTGTTGAATAATTATACAAGATTAAAATATCATTCAATTAAGCCAGACTAAAATTTGTGACTAAGGAAGGCTTTAAAAAAGATACATATTATCAATTGTTATCATTATGTATTCTTAATATTTTTACATTGAAATATTGACGCATACATTTCCATTTAATGGTTTCACAATTGAAATTAATATGAAGTTGCCTAATTTGAACTATTTAAGCCAATATTTGAAACAATTTCAAATTTCGATTCTTTAATAAAAAATAGATGAAATATTTCCCCTTTACATTTTAACTACACTTCACAAAATTTACATATACTAGTAATTAGAGTAATTTTCTGACTCATGCTATTAAAATACTTAATTTTTAAAATTATGCGTTTCTTGTATTTATAAATGAGTTATTTATGAATAAGAAACAAAAATTTATGACTTTAATAGTTTCAAAAACTTATACGAAACATGTAAGAAACTTATAAATACAATGTATCTTTATCTGCAAACAAAATGTTTTAATTTAAATTCAAGAACTTTGGAAGTCTGAAAAGTATAGTTGGCTTTGTAATTAAAACACTGTAGCAATATTTTTAATCAAGCTTTTTAAACACAATTTTTCCAACCAAACGTCTGATTCATTTGCTTACCAGACACTACTGCCACGGCAAATTTTTGAATCCATAAATTAAAAAACACAGTAGCCATAAATAATTTTTTTAAAAAAAATTCAAACTCTCTTCTTCCTCCTTCTATAATTAAAACCGAGTTAATTAACAGATGCTCTTGGCTCCAAGTCCTTAATTATAATCCATAATTAAAAAGCGAATCACGTTTAATTAATGCTTTAAAATAGGTGCTTCGTCTCCTGTTTTCTTAATAATTTTTTCGTTGTGTCATAAGTAAAAAAATTATTTAGTTTAAGATCACGAACATCGATAATGGTCATTGCTGACTGGATGTTCCGAGTTGAGACAAAAAAAAAATGATTTGTGTATTCGACTTATTTTAAAGCCAAATCCTTGGAACTCTTTTCTTACCATCAAGCCATTGATAATTCATTCCTTTTAAATTTCATAACCCTAAAGAAACATTATTTACGCTAAAACATTTGATTTTTTGAGTTGCGTCTTTTTGTTTCTGTTTGTAATAGGATGAGCAATGAATAGTGAGAAAAAGAATTTTTTTGTAATTTTGTACATTATTGATACATGATAGACTTTAGTATTTTTGTTTTACAAATTAAAGGACTAAAAAGGACATTGCAGTTTTAGTGCATTTTGCTTTTAATTATATTTTATTTACCTATCTTACAATGATTACTTTTAATGAAGTGATTTTTTTTTAATATGTAAAACCAATAAATTAACTATGAAGATTTTCTCGTGCAGTATTATTAATAAGACTTAGAATTGTTCAAATACGTTATAGAAAAATTGTTTAATTTTTTTAAATGAAAAATAACAAGCTGACGACAATTTAATTATGTAAATTGTTTTTCTGGACTGATAAAATATTATTTATAATCCTGACATAGGGATGCTTACACTAAGTAATCAAAATTTGTGAAATATTTATAATAATAGTATAGTAATGGTTTGATTTTTTTCTGTGTTCAATTTAAATTTTAGTACTTTTTTTCATAACATTTGAAATACTATTTAAAGTTTTTCAATCACATTATCTCTCACTATGTGATATTTATTCCCTTACAGCTTTAGGTATTTTCTTTTAATGAAATATTCTAAACAAGTCATATTTTTGAAAAATTTGCTTAATATTTAATTTTTTTTTATTTAAGGAATGAAAAGCACGAGTAAAACTTATTTTACTTTTAAGGTTTTTTTTGTTCAACAGAAAACTTCTTGCTTATTTCTGTATTCTAACTAAACAAATAACAGTGGGGTGAATTTCAAAGTAAGACAAAAAATTTTACTGCTTTAGTTGTTCGCAAGGCTGAGCATCAAAACACCTTCTTTCTTTAAAAAAAGTGCAAAACTTTACGAACCACCTATCTCTTCTTTTTTCGAACGAGGACTTTTAAAGTTGTCCGATCGAACTGTCACAAAGAAAAGTTAAGAACATTTTTTTTTTCGATTTCTTTTTCTCTGAACTCTACTTGTCTTCTCTTTGACATCCGATAACACTCCAGCACTCGGTGAAATTAAACAACAAACGATCCATAAATCGATAAAAGTAACTAAACAATAAATTTCGGAGGGAAGTATTTATACGTCTCAGAGCCCCGCCCCTTCATTATCATCAAAGTTTTGTTCCCAAAACACAAGGGAAGCGAGTATTTTTAATTGCATAAAAATGCTTCCCAATGCAAGACATGTTTAGCGCGACCTGTTCTACGTCTCGCGTGCGGAAAGCAAACAATTTTGGAAGCTCACGCAATTCCAGAACATTAAAATTCTAAGTTGTGTTCGAAAGGAACGATGGAACACAGAATACGTGACCTTTACTCCAAGAGAAGGACTTACAGTTCTGTTTAAGGCCCTAAGAATTGTCAGTCCGATGGTCGAAGATTTAAGAATTTTCAATTTTTGCTCTTCGTTTCCGTTGCAAGATAGCGTTTTGTCTGGAAGGTAAAATCATTTCAGATCATTTTTCTTATTTTCTTCAGTGCAATGGTCTTTTAAGCTCTTAGCGTTTAGATAATCTTTTTTAAATTCTTTCTTTTGTCATCTTCTCTAAGCTTCTTGGAATTCATAGATTTTTATTCATTTATCTTTTAAGTAAATATTAGGGTTAAAATAATAGGTTTGAAAATGTTCTTCCCGTTTACATTGCAAAATTATTAATCGTTTTTAACTTAAAGTTTATTCAGTTAAAAGCTATTGTTGAAATAATTTTTTTAATCTTATATATTTTGTACAAATACCTACTACTTCAATAAAATGAAATTACAATAAGATTTTGTGAGATTTTAGTCTTACGTGAATACAAGTTTTTTAACCTTAAGGTTCCTTGCGAATTAACCCCTTTCCTCCAAAAAAATTCTTGAACAATTTCTCCCGCAAGATTCTTAGCAGCGATATTACAATAATATATATATTATTTTGTAACCCAGTGATATCAATTAAATTGTTGCTACATAGAACAGTAAAACTTCGAAGTTCCCATAGGTGTTTGCGTTTGGGAATTCATCTGATAAAACTACTTAAAATCTTTATAATGGTTATCTCAGAGATCGATACGTGATTTTTAAAAGTAATACATCCCCAATGTTTATTAATTTGTTTGATTTAGTTTTAAAACGTTTCTATAAAATATAGTCACAACATTCAAAATGCATTCTATTTGATTTTACTTCAATGGTGCATGAACATCATAGAATAATATAGCTAATTATAGAAATATATGCATGGAACCGATTTATAACTTTCAATGCATAATATAAATGGGAATATTTGGAATAATATTTTCTAACACATTTCATTAAAGTGGATGAGCATCTTAAATTTATGATGAGGGGCAGAAACAATTTCAATTTAAATTATTAGTTTATTAAATAAATAATTTGAATATAGTTTGAAAATTTGATGAGGTGTTCCATTTTTAAAATTATTCGATTTGGAGTTGTACAATTCCTTTAGTTTTGGATAAACTTTATTTAAAATCATTTATGTGTAAAAGATTTTGATCATTGAGTAAACATTATAAAATTATTATCATTTTTCATACAAATTACATTTACAAAACTGTTGTTGAGGAGGAATTACATAACACAGTACCAAAAGTAAAAGAGGTTCATCAAATGTCTCATTACCATACATATCACTTCAAAATCGTTATAAATAAAAATTTTCAAAAAATAGGATTAAGAAATAAATAAAAGAGCGATGATTTAAAATGTATATTTATCAACAAAATATTCTTTTGATCAATATTCACATTTAAAAATTAATTACACAAAATAGGAATTATCTTCATTTCTTTTGGATTCTTAACAAAGACAGATTTAAACTCTATTTTAACCTTCATTCTCACCAGAGTTAATCCAATAGTTAATTTAAAATCAAATTGTTCATTGACCCAATGAAATAACAGGCAAGTTTGAAGTCCTTACAATTTGTTAAAGCTTGACTTACTTCTCTCTAAACTGGAATGAACTAAAGAACAAAGAAGCAAAGCTTTTAAAATGCATTAAATGTTTTTAATTGATTTACTAATCCCTAAAGTCAACTAGGTTTTCTTGGTGAATGTTACGATAACGTTCATCAAACAACTTTTCAGGAGAAACTAGACTGAATTTAGGATTTAATTGAATTGCTTAATTAATTAGGAGACTAATTTTTTTTCACTTAATTTGTATTTCGTCATTTTTTTAAAAATTCTTTCGTAACTATCATTATCTCCTTTAAGGTTGACTTATCTCTAATTCTCAGCATAATTTGAAATAGATGCATGCTGTTCTTAACGTCATTTATATTGAAGGAATTGTTGGGTACAATGTAAACAATGAAGTAAAAAATGCTTCTCGCAAATAAAAAGAACGGGTCGGCTTAGTTATGATTGATACGAAGTAAATTCCTTCATAAGAATATCTTTCAATTATGTGTTACGATAATGGTGGTTATGTAATTCTTATATATTACATCACAATATGTCTAACAAATTAATATATATTCAATGAAATCCATTAAAATACTCATTTTTGAAAACATTTTTTTGCATAAAGAACATACAAAATTATTTGAATGAGTTCATAAGAGTGAGTAACATTAGAAATTTAAAAAAAAATATTAAACTGATTAAAATGGCTTTAAATATATATATTTTTAAATTTTGTAAATGAAATTGCTTAATGCAATTTCTTGGTATATTTTCATTTCCTTTTGTAATTTGTATAAATATGTTATACTTTAGTTGTGCAACATGGTTAATATTGAGCATGCCTTTCATTTAAATGTCAGACTCTATTTTTTAATTTTTAAATACATTTAATTAAAACTGCTTAAAACCACATGTATGCGCGTATGAGAGATTTAGAGAGAGATTATTTGCATTAAAGGCATGTGACACAATTTGTGTTGAATTAATTATATTTACTGATGATGAATTGCTTAATTTTCAACTGATCAATTACTTCTTCAATAAGAAAATATTACCCATATCCGCCAGAACGGAGCCGCTCTGAGCCACAATGTCGCTAAGTCGTTTTTTTTTTCCTTTGGCTCCCTCCGGCAAGATACCTCCCCTTTTCATGCCTACCACTATGGTTGTCTGGTCAAACAATGCAGCCAAGTATATATTAGGTCGAATCAAGAATAATTTCCGCATTTTTATCAAACATTTATTTTACTTTCATTAAATAAGAGAAATTTATAAGTTTATAATATATTCTACAGTATTACGTATATTCTTCTCCCAAAGTCCTGGCAGTTTATCAATTCCTTCCATATAAAATGTACTTGGTTTCGAACAGAAGAAATGTTCTACAGCATGACTGTCTTGCTTCGATTGTCCAAATTCGAAGTTTTTTCTATTCAGAAAGTCTTATGAAGAGCAGAAAACGTGGCAGTCTGCCTTAGTAAGGTCCGATGAATAATGTGGGCATGGTAAAACAGACCATCCATGTGCAAGAAATTTCTAGAGTTATTAAAAGGATGACTTCTTAGCGATTACGAATGCACAGGACACTTTGCAAGAAGTTTATCCTTCACTATTTGCAGCTTCTGAATGATTGTATCCATAATAATTTTTAACTTTGACTTTAACAACTCGTGATGAATTATACCTCAACAACACACAGTAAAATCTTTTTTCGATGAAGGTTTGCTGCAGGATCTAGTAGGTGTGGTAGATCCTTATTAATTCCCCATCTTTTCGGACGATATTGCCATAGGTAACCCATTTTTATCGTCTTTTATAATCCTGTCTAAAAATACCTCATTTTTACTTGTGAGAGCAGATGTGCGGCATTTCACACGCGATCTTCTTTAATCCGTTGTTCTGAGATTGTGAGGTGCCCATACCTCTTAGTGTGTGAATTTCCAATTTTTCTAGGTTGTGTCAAGCAGTTGAATATGATTTATTCAAGATTTCCTCTATATCTATTGTCGATTTTCGTGGAATTTGCTGCAATATTTACTTTAAAAGGCTATCGTCAAAG